>LS990922.1:40601185-40890861 GCA_900464855.2 Musa schizocarpa | reverse complement strand
AGGCATAACCACCTACTAAGATAGCAATTGAGGTGGAATAACATGGTAAATGGATTAACCACTCATTATGGTGGCATATATATGTTGATGTGGCTAAATCATCTATCAAAGGTGGTAGCATTTGTTAATATAACGACCACTTGAAAATGTGGCATAACATTTACCCTTAGCTCGACCACTTGTCAAGGTGGCATAGTAATACTATTATTTAGCTCCAATCAATTGTTAGCTGCTAGCATATTGCCTAATTGTTGAAGTGGTGACCTTAGTGATGAGGTGGGTGTCCATGTGTGTTGGTCCTTGGGCGATTAATATGTGTCCCCTTATTGTGTTTAAATCATGGAAGATTTTTCAATAAGAAATACAATGTTCATTTTATTAATTATTGAATACCTCTTGGGAGAAAGTTGGCCATAGATCAGAGTGTTGTTATACAATCTCATCAGTTATACTTTGAGTCTAACCTACCAATGTTAGGTTGGGGAGGGTACAGCATACTTGACGCCGTCTTACATTGGCAAGAAAAGCGAGCGAAGATGGTTAGGTTAGTGACTTTGTGATCATCGATATCTTGACCTAGGATGGTAGGAAGGAAACTTTACAACCTATCAAACTGCCTTCTCTCAGTAAAAGAGTGAGACTCTGATGGGCAGGAGAAATCACATTGAACTAATATGATTGTTAGTAATTCCCCCTTTTTTTTTCTCTAATTTGTCCACATTGGAAGATAACTCTTGAGTTCTGTTACGCCCATATAGACATATTTTCTACATCATGGATCACCTACATTAGCAAAATGTAAGATTGGCGCCACCTACTTTTATTTCCGACCTCCCTGTCTGCCCTTTTTTGGGTTGTATAGGGTGCCTCTAAGATAAGTATTGGGCTCTTAAGATTCTGAAGATTGAGGTTGGGTTTCTGACACGATCTCGATATTGAAGTTAGTGACTCAGTTGTACATAAGTCAGGGTCCAAATAATCCCCTTTCTATGTTAAGGTGGTTTTATAACAGAAATGGTAAAAGTAAGAAAGGATGCTTCCAATTACCTTCGTTCATAAATAAACCTGGAACACATTTGACTTATGCCTCCGTTATTGTAAATTTTCTTTGTATGTGAATTAGGGTTTTCTTGAATTATATGCACCCGAGGGCTTTGACATTTAGCATGACCTTACATATGATGACTTTTTTTCTTTATGTGGATCAGGCTTTCGACTCTTGTGCCTTAGACACATTTATTGCTTAATGTGTTATTGTGGTTGATTTCTCTTAAGCTCGAATTGATTTTCAGAAACTTTTGTTATTTTATGCCTTTGCCATGGTGGTTCTCTTAAATAAGGTTGAGTTTTCCGAATTATGCCTTGTTTGTTGACCTCGATGCTTCCCGTAGTGACAGATTTCTCTTCCACGTGGGTTCGTTTTCAAACTTCGCACCCTCAAGCATATTTGACCTCATACCACATGCCATGATGAATCTCTTCTTCATACATTAGTTCTCCCAGACTCACAAACTTTAGGCACATTGACGTATGCCTCCATCAAGTAGATTTCTCCTCATGTAGGGCTGGGTTTTCTCGATTCAGCCAGGTATAACCTAAAGCCTCGTATCCACGTTGCTTCATCTATCTTTTTTAATCCCACTATAAGCCTTGTAGTTGTGATCCTCATGTAACAGAATATACATTCCTTGAAGAAGAGATGCATGGCTCCTCTTTGGGCGTGGTGGCCTCCCTCTTGGCTCGGCTACTATTTGTGAGTCATAAACTCCAAGGCTTGAGTCTGGCAATTATAGCTGTCATGGTAGCATTGACAAGCTTGAGAAAAGAGTATAGGTTATCATGACTAGTTATAAGGTCCCTGTCAAACCTAATGAATCCTACGCCTAGTGGATATTGGATGTTGCATCGATTCTTGAAGCCTTTAAATTAGTAGATCTCATCGACCAACTCTAATGGACTCTTGGATCGTCATAAGGATCCCAATAATTCATGAAACATGGATATCCAATAAGACAAAGAGCTTTCGTGGGATATCTATTATTCGAACCTCTATAAATATGATGCCTACCATATGTGTGACCCTCTGAGCCCAATATCAAGGCGGTGCTTGATGCATATGCAGTGGAACTCCTTCTAACTCCATTGAATTATTATCTGCCGTAATAATTCATTGTACTCATCGTATAGGCGTACTGAGCCCACTAAGCGTAGTCCCTAGACGATACAAAGGGAATCGATCCATTGGACTGTATCACTCGATTCAGGTGTACCTATGGTCCCTGCGTCCATCTAATATCCCGAGGAGGCGGGTATATAGAAGAGGCATGAATTAACATGGACCCATACAATTTCTGCCGAGTCTGCGGCTCTGGATTCAGTTACCCTAGAACTCTTTTCTCTCTCAGCCGAATGACCCTATTTGGGATTTGTAGCAAAAAAAAAAAAAAAAAAAGAACATGGGATATTCTCTCACTGTGATGTTGAGTGTGGATGATCTCTGCTCGATGCTTTCGATAGCCCTCATTAAAGTTGACCACCCTCTCACCAGCGTACTGGACGGGACATCGAAGCATATGTAAGTTTGGTATCAAAAGAAATGGAAACCGAGCAACGGACATCCTCCAATGTCTCAGAGTCTAACGACAGATATACCACTAGGACTATGGAATCATTGTATGACAACTAAGATCATTAGCAGGTCAAGCATTTTTTAAGAGGATCAATCAGTGAACTTCGTTCTCCATGAGCACAGCTTCTCCCTAACGTTCCCCTACTGCGAGCAGCTATGAGAATGCAAGAAACCATGGACGGGGGATATGGCACACTAGTCTGATGGGTTATCGATATCCGGTGACTTTTTTTTGGCCCGGGATTATTTGGGATGTGTTGTTTTGGGTTAATGAGTCTCATTTTTTTGTGATCTCATCATGATCTGTTCCCATTGCAAAATCCAAGGGACATGTAATGTATGTATGTATATATATATATGTATATATATATATATATATATGTATATATATATATATATATATATGTTTTTTAAAGTGATATGTAAATAAAGATATAATAAAACAAAAAATTCGTATCGAGTGCACATGTGCCATCACTCCGTGGTTGTTTGTTGGGCTTTTTGCTGGTAGCAATCTCTCCTTGATCCTAAAGCCAATCCCCTATATAATATCCCATTAGACCCACGGACTTAAAACTAATATAAGACAACGACTTTGTCAATGGATCTGTAATGTTATCTTGGGATGAAACTCTTTCCCACTACTGCGTCTCACCTCAGTTCTGATCTCTCTAATAAAGGTGAAACCTCCTAGAACATGCTTGGGTTTATGATGAGACCTAGGTTCCCTTGCTTGAACCCATAAGCCCAGATTATTGTAGCAATATAAGAGAGATCGGCTCAATATAAACTGCGACTCTAAATGCATAATGACTTCTCTAACAGACTCCACTCCCTTTCTTTGCATCTAATGCAGCAATAACCTCGCCTCTGTAGTTAGGAGTGGTAGTATCTTTGGAACTCTTCGACTTTAGCTCCTCCATTTTAAAGATTGTATCCCGTGCCAAATTGACTTATCGTCATAAACAATAAGAAAACTTGAAATGCAATGTAACACTGACGTAAGTCTACTACCTCCATATATGGTAAAAGATGCCAGCCTTCTCAAACCAGTACACTGCTTTCGCTTTCCGTTTCGAAGTTGGATCCTTTGATACCTACTGTTGACCTTTTCCAAGCATGCATATATTAAGCCAAGTCATAGCATGACATATATAGTAGACCTATTGCTGAGGGCGCAATGTATCATATCCAAAGTTGGATCCTTTGTTTTGAGTCTTTGGGGATATACTTGCTTGCGATATCCTGTCTCGTCGGTGTCGACCACTCCAAATTTTCCATGCGAACCACGACAATGGTTTCTATGTACAGGTTTGGACCAAACGCTTTCCTCTTGAATTTATCTCTATAGGTCTAATCCCCCCCAAGATATAGGATGCTTCCCTTAGAGTCCTTCATAGAAGTGTCACAATAAGCAAGCTTTCTTAACGTTGGACATTCCCTGCCATTGCTAGTAATTCTCATATGTCATACTCTTTCCAAAAAGGTGATGGCTCCCTTACCTTCTGGTGCACTTTTGAGGCCATCTTCATTTTTTATGGTGATCATAAGATTTATTACTGCCTAAAATCTTATGTTTCCCAACCGGGAAAACTTGCTTTGGTCCATGCTTAAACCCCCTAAGACCTACACACCTTATTTGGGTAGTTTTTTGAGCATGAATCCCTTAGGTTGCCATCATATATCTCTCGGGGTTCCCATTGAGAATGTGATTTTTCACATCCATTTGCGAATCTCATAATCATGGTGTGTTGGAAAATCTTGAGGCGTTGCACATGCGCTTGGCGGAAAGAACAAGAAAAACAAAATCACCCGATTCGAAGAGATGTTCATCGTCATCTGCGAAAATTAGTGCATAAAATTCCTTGAAATTAAAAACTATGTATAGAATAGATGGTATTTACCTTGGAGAATCGTATATATTTGTTTCCTTGTAGATCCTTTGGAGAGGGTGAAGGAGGTCAAAGTCTCCTCTCTAGTAGTATCCACGTAGCGGAGATGCGGCATGCGCTCCCTAAAATCTCGGACCTACGATGCCTTAGAGGGGAAGGAGAATAGGAGAGACAAGCAAGGATCTAGCCTATGAGGCTCACAATCCCCTAACACCAGGGTCCCTTGTGAAACCCTAATGGATCACTCCTAGGCAGGTGGATCCATCCATAACCTAAGCCTTTAGGTGATGGATCTTTTGCTCCAATCTCTCATAAACTCTTTATTTGGATCTGGGTCCGGCCAGGATCCCAATAATTGAAAGAGGCTTATTGGATATCCAATACAAGACAGGCTGGGGCACGGATATCTCATATCAAACCTCTACTAATCATGCTACCATCTGTGTCGCGACCATCTAAGCCCAATAATGCTTGGTAGTAGTGATCATGTCTTTGGAACTCCCCTTCTTCAGTGAATTATTATCTCTGTAGCAATTCGACTTTCATCGACTTCTGGGAGCGTACTGAGCCACTAAATGGCAGAGTCCCCAGTGTCTGAGGAGAACCGATTCATTGGACCTATTTATCTTAGTACCTGTGTACCTATAGTCCCTAATCCCGTCTAATATCTAGGGGCATTATATAAATTTGTGTTGTGTTGTTGGGCCCATCTGGGTTTACCAGAATAAACTTTCTGAGGAGGAACTCTTTTCTCTCAAGTTCTTTGCCAACTAAGGTTTGTAGAAAAAACATTGAATATTCCTCTCATGACTCCCAAATTGGATATTCTCCTATTAACACTCAATAGCCACCAAATTCGACTTCCTCCAATGACTATTTGTAGATTTTGGATAGCGAACCTATAATGCGGTATCCCGAGATGGACTCATCTGAGACATCCTTGGTGTTCTCAGTCCTAAGGACGGTCATACCACTCACCTAGGAATCGTTGTCCGACAAAGAGCATCTCAACATCGACGTGGTGGATGTTCATCAATTCGTTCTCCAATGAGTGAGCATCTTGTATCCTCTGTCCATACACAAGCACTGTAAACCAGCTGCATCCTCATATGGTCGTTATACAACACACTAAAAAAACTTGGTTCTCAAGTGATGTCCTCTCGGTAACCTATAATGACGAGGATTATTTAGGATATGTATTTAAAGGTAGATGGTCTCATTTGTTGATCTCAATCCGATCCGATTCTCATTGCAAATCCATTTGGCATCCTTTCCTTAGCAAAACGCCTGGTTATAAAAGTGATATATGCCCAAAATATAATAACAAAATGATTTTTGTATTAAAGTCCTGCGTGCCATCACTCACATGATTGGCTTCGGGGCACCTATGACTAGCAATCTCCCCACTTGACCTAAAAGCCAATCACCTATGTGGATCCCCCATGTATTGAGACCCAGCAAAATTTCAAAACCAAATTTGAGACAGATAACGGCTTTGTTAGTGGATACGCAATGTTATCTTGGGATGAACTCTTTCGGCTGCTACCTCCTCCACCAGTTACGAATCCTCTCTGATAAGAATCAAACCTCAGAACATGCTTAGATTTACATTGAGACTTGTTCCTTCCACTTGAACAGCCAGATTGTTGACCAAAAAATAAGGAGAATCAATTTCTCAGCTGCCCCTTGCGACTCCCAAATCTGTGGCAGACTTCTTCAACGGACTCCTCCTTTCTTCGCGTCGACGATGCGGCGTGTACTCTACTGTGTGGGTAGTGTATCTTGCTGAACTATCTTTCTTCGGAACTTTGCTCCTCCATTTAAGGTGTACACATATCACCGAATTTGCTATCGTGACAAAAAAAACTTGAATCAGGTGTAGCCTTCAAAGCTAAGGCTACTACCTCCTTATACTAGTAAAAGATCCTTGGTCTTCTCAAGTACTTAGGATACACTTCTGTTTTCTAGTACTCAAGCTTGGATGCCTTGATACTATTTTCAGGATGACTTTCGAGCATCGCGTATATATTAGGCCTATTACAAAGTATGGCATACATGATGAACCCTATTGGCGAGGCATAAGGTATCATATCCATGCTTCGCTCTTTCTTTCTGGAGTCTTTGGGGACATACTGGTAGAAAGCGATATCCCATGTCTCATCGGTATGAGATCTCTCTTGGAATTTTCCATGCCCGAACCTTTTGACTATAGTTTCTTTTGTACGGGTGGACAATCAAAGCATCCTCTTGGACCTATATCTATAGATTCTAATCCCTAAGATATAGGATGCTTCCCTAAGTCCTTCATGGAGAAGTATCAAGATAACCAAGCCTTTCTTTGTGGATAGAATTCCTACGCCATCGAGGATGTCATCCACATAACACCAAAAGGTATATGGCTCCCTTCAACTCGTATATACTGAGGCTTATCTTCATTCTTAACGGAAGTCATAAGATATGATTGCCTCATCAAATCTTATAATTTTAGGAAGCTTGTTTAATCCATAAATGGATCTAAGCAACCTACACACCTTATTTGGGTAGTTCTTGGATACAAATCCCTTAGGTTACATCATATACACCTCATGGTGAGTTTCCCATAAGGAATGTGATTGTTACATCAATGCGGATCTCATAATCATGGTATCTTGTAATAGCCAATAGAAATTACCGTGGATTTTAGATTGTTATGGTGAAAAGGTTTTGTGTAGTCAACACGCTTGCCTTTGATGATACCCCTTAGCCACTAGCCTTGCTTTATGGGTCTCTACCTTTCCATCTAATCGATCTTTATCTTAAGATCCACTTTTGAACCGATGGGTACAATAACAGGTGCATCAACTAGGTTCCAAACCTTGTTGAAGTACATAAAATCCATCTCGCATTCATGGCTTGTTGCCACTTCCTAGAATCTGCTCCTATAAGCCTCCTGTGATGGTCCTGAGGATCAATATCTCAACATCCTTTCCACCAAATGTCCCCACATATCTCCGGAGGATGGGATACTCTATCGGACCTAAATGAAGTTGAAAACTTATGTATTAGGTACCAATAGACTTCGGGTTTGTAGGGTGGTCTTGAGCTTGGTTCTCAACCTCGCTCAACTCTATCATTGTCCCACCATCTTTGTCAAGAATGTGTTCCTTCTCGAACACACTTGCTCTCTTAGCTAAAAGACCTTTAGGTCCTCAAGATGATAGAAATAATACCCACAAGTTTCCTTGGGAATTTATCCCAAAAATTGCATCAGCTTTGTCCTTGATTCTAACTTATCAGGGTTGTGTCTTTAACATTATGCAGGGTAGCCTCAAATCTCCAACAATATTAAGATTAAAAGCTTCTTCCCTTTCCATATCTCATATGGTGTAGACACCTCTGACTTAGTTGGAACTTCATTGAAGGTAAAACTGCGGTTTCTAGGGCATATCCCCTTAAAGATAAAGTAGGTCAATGAAACTCATCATAGACCGTATATGTCTAATAATGTGCGATTTCTCCTTTCGGAGACACCATTGAGTTGAAGTGGATAAGGATGTGTCCATTGAGATAATATCCCATGGTACTTGAGGAACCAAGTAAACTCCATGCTTAAGTACTCACCTCCTCAATCACGATCGAAGAGGTTTTGATACTCTTTCCAATCTAATTCTCCACCTCATTCTTATACTCTCAGAATTTCTCAAAGGCCTCGGACTTGTACTTCATTAAGTACACATATACATACCTGAGAAATCATCAAAAGGTAATGAAGTAGGAGTAACCACCAATGGCATGAGTTGACATGGGTCCACATATATCACTATGTATAAGTTCAATGACTCAGGTGACTCTCACTCTAGTTCCACTAAATGGAGAGTTGGTCGGTTTTCCATTTAAGGCAAGGCTTCATAAGTTGCATATGACACACAATGAATAGATCTAGATATCTATCATTTAGCAACTTTTGAATCTTTCTTTCATGGATGTGACCTAACCTACAATGTCATAGGTATGCATATTCATCTTATCTTGTTTGCTCTTGGACACATTTACATTCATGATATGTACCTAAAAAAGCTTCATCAATCTTTTTTTTCTCCTTTCTAAGGTACTCTTTTGCAGTTCCTCTTCAATGCCTATCTTTATCACAGTGAAAGCACTGGCCTTTGTCCTTTGTTGGGTCTTTCTTAGCAACCTTTGCTTTTTACTGGTTTGCCTTGCCTTTCCTTCTTAAGGGACCTTTCTGCTTTCTTTTTCTTTACTGGTCTCACCCAGGTGTAGAACTGGCTTCTCTTTCTTAATAGTACTCTCTACCTCTCTCAACATATTGAGGAGCTGCTGGGAAAGTCACCTCAAGCTTATTCATATTAAAATTCATTATGAACTATGAAAAGGAATCCCAGGTGGGGATCAAGCACAATGTCCACACAAGTTATCCTCTAGGACCATTCCTAGATCTGTGAGAGTTTCTCTATCCACTCAATCATCTTTGGGACATGGTTCTAAACCGTGTCCCCTCGGTCATCCTAGGCCCGGAAGAGGCTCTTGAATATCTCATATCATTTCCTTCCCTATTCCTCAAATAATTTATGGACATATAGGAGAATGGATATGGCATCCATCATTTTCATGTTGTCTCTAACTCGTGAGTCATAGAGCCCAACATATAGCACCGAAAGCAAGAGTGGAGTCATCAATGTACTTCCGTGGCGGCTGATCTTATCCCCCGCTTCCCTTCTTCGGCGTAGGCATCCTCAGTATCAAGGCGTTACCCATTTTCTCCCCCATGAGAATAATTCTCAAAGCCACTGAGCCAATCAGAGTATAATTTGGACTAGTGAGGCGGTTGACATCAAGTATGCCGCGTAAGGGATTTGAAAGCGATATTTTCTGAAAATAAAGATGCAACGGAATGAATAACATGCAGATTTTGCAAGAAATAAACTATCAAGATATGGACTTCTATCTTAATATGCTCCCACTATTATTTTACTAACCAAACGCGACACCCTCAACACGTGAAAACGTAAGTCTCATCGACGGACTTTTAGTAGGGATCGGGGATCCAATCAAGATCTTAGTGTAACCCTCGAGGACTCGACCAATCACTAAGCCTAAAAAGGTAGGCAACTCTTGCGATCACAACTCCTTGTAATTCCGTCCCGTTTCGCCTCCCAATCACCATGGTCTCAAGGACTCGACCAACCATGATGCTGGGTTAAGTCAACACCTTCGTTACAAGATGAGTATGATTTGATAATATACCCTCGAGGGACTCACCAAGCATACCATGTCCTCAAGTCACCTTGACATCTCTATGTAAGCAAAATAGCAAATCACGATATAGGTGAGTCTCGAGGGACTCGACCAACTCAACCTACAATGGGAATGGGTTCTCGCTTATAACGATGGAAGGCCATGGGGTCAATCTAATTGCCTCGTTCTCACTTAATATTATCGGATAGATGTTTCTATGATTTGGTCTCCTAATATGACATGTCACACATATACATATTTAATATATATCTCACATCAGATATAAATATATATACATATGTAGTATGTATATAAGCAATCACACCGGATGATCATGGGACGACAACCTAATGTGATTAGGCCCAGCCAAAGAGGCTAATCACTCACATCAAGATCTATGTGTGCAAATGAAAGCATCTCCAAGCCCTCGCCTGATCATCCATCTCATCCCTTGCCGATTCCTTCGACATCTCGATGCATCTTCATGCATCCCGACGTCCATCTCGTGGGTCCCACTATCGCATTCACGCGCTCCCATTTAGCCTCATGTGATTACAACTTGTTATAGACATGCAGGCCGGTGATAAATGAGAAATATAATGAGGCTGTCGCGACTCAATAATAATAATCACAAGTACACACATCACACAGTCTATTATCATCCGCCACACATCATACATCACATGTATAAATAATCATAATCATGTAGGACTACTAGATAATAATAAAAAATAATAATCAACTAAACTTTTTAATTAATTAGTATTTTTTATGAAATCAGGGACATATAGGAATTTCTTAATTCCTAGGGGTATTTTCATAATTTAGACAAAGATAGAAACTGAAATTTCTCAAATTCCAGAGGGGCAAAAAACATCTTTTGCCCAGAAACCCCTAATGCCCTCATCCTCCCTCACTTTCTTCGTTTTGTCCGCCTACCTCGCCACTGCCCGGTGGCGGGCTTTTACGGAGGGGCGGGGATATCTTCAACCGCTTAAGCCCTGACGCACGCGGCGGCGGCCCCCCAACAGTTTAGTACCCCGTGCCCTTATCGTCTTTAATCCCCTTCGCGAGTGGTTCTGCCGAGGCGATGGCAGCCAGCGTGCCTCTCCGGCGGGCATCCTGGCTGGTTTTTGCTTTCGCAGAGCAGCGGACCATAAACATCAGCTATCGTCGGCGGCGTCACCGAGCGAAAGCAGCGCAATGAGCACCGCCGTCCTTGCGGCTGCTATTATGGGTTGCCTACTTGCATGCAGATGGCGGTGCTGCCATCTATGATCTGGCAGCGAGGGCAACAATAGTTGCTGCCCTTTTCCGCTTTTTTACGACAACGATTTTGATGTCAAAAGCTTCTCCAAAAAACACAACATACAGTTTAAAACCAATCTATCGCACGAACAACTTGGCTCGATCCGTTGTTGGAAAAAAATCTTTGGGGGCGACATCACATAATGAGTGGAAGAACAAGAAAACAAAATCCCGATTCAAAAAGATATTCGGTCGTCGATGCGAAGATTGGTGCAAAAAAAATCCGTGAAATTGAAAAACTAAGTATAGAATAGATTATGTTACCTAGGAGATTGTATATCCCTGTTGCCTTTGCAAATCCTTAGGAGAGGGTGAAGGAGGTCAAGCGTTCTCCTCTCTGGCGGCGATCCAAACAGCAGGGGCTGCGACGGCGCTCCTCAAAAAATTCGGGCCTGCTCTAAGGTGGAGTGGGGAAGGAGAATAAGAGAGGCAAGCAAAGGCTCTAGCTTATGAGGCTCTGAATCCCTCTAATTATAGAGGTCCCCTTTCAAACCCTAATAGATTATCGCCTAGTGGGTATTGGATGCATCCAATAACCTAAGCCTCTTAGATTATTGGATCTCTTTCCCATAATCTCTCATGGGATCATATTGGATCTAGTCCATGGGATCCAATAATTCAGGGGGCTTATTGGATATCCAATAAGACAAGGGCTCCGTCGGATATCTCATATTAGAACCTCTACTCATCTAATGCCTACCATATGTGTGTGACCCTCTAGGCCCAATATCGAAATGACCGTGGAGTCATACCTTTTGGGAGAACTCCTTCTAACTTCGGTGAATTATTATCTACGTAATAATTCACTTGACTCATCGACTCTGACGTATTAGGGCCACTAAGCGTAGTCCCAAAGGCGATCTGGGGGGAATCCAATCCATTGGACCTGTCGTCCTCGATTACCCGTGTACCTATAGTCCCTCATCCATCTAATATCCTAGAGACCAGGTATATCTAGCATGGTGTCAGTGGACCCATATGGTTTCTACTCGAGTCTCGCTCTGTCCAGTTCTCTTGGAGAACTCTTTCTCTCTCTCGACCCAATGACCCTGACCGGGGATTTGTCTAAGGAAGAACACATGGGAAATTCCTCTCATGACGCCGAGAGTGGATGATCCTTTATCAACATTCAATAGCCCTCATAAAGTCGACTACCACTCCCAATGACCAGTTGTACTAGATCTGGGACAACCAAACCTATAAGTCTGGTATCAAAGAGTGGAGTACTCATACAGGACATCATTGGTGTCTCAAGTCTAAGGACCAGATATACCACTAGACTCTGGAATCATTTTGTGTCGACAATAAGGCATCATCAACCATCCAACATTCGTAAGTGGATCAATCGGTGAACTTATTCTCCAATGAGCACCTATCTTTGTATCCCTAGTGTCCCTACCGAGCAGCTATGAGACCCATTTGCATCCATCATATGGACCGGATATCTGTACACCCGATGCGTTTGGGTTATCATGATGTCTCCCTCGAGTAACCTGTGACCGGGATTATTTAGGATATATGTTTAAAGGTGAATCGATCTCATTTTCGTGATCTCATCACGATCCGATTCCCATCGCACAAATCCAAGGAAATCAAAAAATATATATACATATATGCAATAGTTATAAAGTTATATATGCCAAAATATAATAACCAAAAAGATTCTGTATCAAGTCACATATGCCATCACTAACATGATTGGTTTATTGGGCACTTATGACTAGTAGGGCCTACGATGGAGCCGGAGAAATCACATTGAACTAATATGATTGTTTATAGTAATTCCCCTTTTTTTTCTCCTAATTTGTCCACATTAGGAAGAGATCTCTTGAAGTTCTATTAATATATTTTTTGCGTATTTTCTACATCCGGATCTTACCTACATTAGAATGATATTAGTTAGCCACCTATTTTTATTTCTCTCCGACCTCCTAATCTGTCCTTTTCTTAGGGTTATATAATGTGCCTCTAAGATAGAAATGGTGAGCTCTAAGGTGCTACCTATATTTAGATTGAGGTTGGTAAAGGTTTCCCAACCCGATCCCTACGATGTCCAAGTTAGTGACTCAAGGTGTATAAGTGCAGGTCTAAATAAACCCCTTTTCTCTATGATAAAGGTGAATTTTTTTATAACTAATCAAAGAGTAAGAAGGATGCTTCAAATTACCTTTCTGATCATAAATGCACCTCGAACACATTTGGCTTTTATGCCTCAGTTATTGTAAATTTCTATTTACGGGTGGGTTTTTTTTTTTGAATTACGCGACGGGCACATTTAGCCTTGTGCCTACATTGTGATGAATTTTTCTTTATGTGATCAGGCTCTTCTAACTCATGTGCCTTAGACACATTTAGCCTTGTGCATTTATTGTGGTCGATTTCTCTTCACTTTCGAGTTTGGTTTTCCCGAGCACATTTGGCCTTGTGCCTTTGCCATGGTGGATTTCTCTTCATGTAGGTTGAGTTTTTTTCAATCATGCCTCGAGCACATTTGGCCTTGTGCCTTTGCCACGCTGCCCTAGTCTGCCATTGTGCCGCCCCTTGTCGCAGAACCGATATGCCGTTGTTGCTGCAGCCCTCCTTGCAACGGTTGGAGAAACATAGCTTCCTCTATTGCCGCAGCCCCTCGTCGATCGTAAGCAATGCCTCAAAGCGCCGTCGCCTTCCAACCGACCCACCAACGCTGCCAGCCTCCGTCGGGCGACCGTCAACTAAGCCTCCCAGCCGCCCGCTCCCCTGGCTCGGTGAGAACGACCACCGCCACTCCCCTTGCTCTGCCCCTTGGTGACCGAAACAGGGTAATCCTCTTTGCTGCTGGAAGCAATCGCCGGTCCTCTTGTTGCTACATGGCGCCGGGTTTCCACCACCGTCGCCACTGCTGCCCAACCAGCGACGACGCCGGCTTTGTCGCTTTAGCCTGCCACCATCGATTCCTATTTTCCACTACAGCCTCAAACCTCGGCAATGCCACCGCAAATCACCTCCAATAGCACATGCAGCAAGCTCTTATCGGCGCTTTAACCTCGACAACGCATGCACCGACTCCCTCTTCTCAACCTCGGCGCTTCAACATCACCGTCGTGTCCTCAACCGCGTATGCAATCGCCGGTGTCACCAAGGCCTCCTTCCAGAGTCTTGGTAGAGACAGAGCAACACTGCCTTCCATCTGTGTCATGTCGCAACCACCATAGCGACAGTGCCTTTGGCGACACTACCCCCAACCACACCATCATTGCTACCTCCCAGCCCTCAAGGCGTATGCGATCCCTCCACGGCGACCACCACAGCAAGCATCGTTGCCTCATCACGCAGCGAACACAGCTACATCCCCACATCCTCGTAGCAACCCTTCATTCCAATAGTGCTACCACCGATTGCATCACAACAACAACACCGAGTAGGGCAGTGATTTATGCCCTAGTCTTGACACCAAAAACAGAAGTTGAGATTATAGATTCGCAGTCTTACAAAATGGGCACCAATAACTCAGTGAAAGCACAAATGGAAGCATTGGAAATTAGAATTGAGAACCGGTTGCAAAAAATACTTAATGATTTCAAAAAGGACTTATTAGGGAGCCTTAGTAAATTTCAACAAGGTGGGAGCTCAAGTTCTATGTTGCACAGATATGGAAATACTAGAAAAGGGCCCCAAGATTATGACATAATCTACTCATATATGAAGGTGAATGGATAGCTCGCCAAAATTTGTCAGATTTCTACAGTATTGGAATATCATAGTAGGTTTAAAAGATTATCAAATCAAGCTAGAGATTGGTCAGAATGACAACTTCTGGATACATTTATTAAAGTGCTTATTCCAGAGATCCAATGTGAAGTTAAGGCTCGTCAACCCCGCACTATGATAGTTGCAATCTCATTCGCACATCTACATGAGAAAAAAATCAACAAGGAAAATTATGGAAACAAAAGTGACAACGACCAGATGATAGTAAGCCACCTGCCCCATCTATTCCCAACCAAAGCCTTGACACCCGAAGACTAACCTATGAAGAACTCAAGGAAAGATAAGCAAAGGGTTTATATTATGATGAAAAGTGGAGTATGGAGTAATCAGATAAATAAGGGCAACATATGATGATTGAGCTAATTGGAGGAACCGAAGGCAGAATAGTTGGACTCAGATTATGAAGGTGTAGAAACTTATGAAGATATTAAAGCCATCACACATATAGTGCATGCATTGGTTGGCTATGCTAACACACAAACTATGAAAATCGAGAAACTTTGAAGCATTAGCTTGTCACTATGTTGATTGATACGCATAAAGACTAATAATTTTATGGACAGAAAAATTGTAGCCCGATTAGCTTACCACATTGAAGGTCGTAGATGATTCAAGTAAAGATTGGCGATGGACTGATTTTAACTTGTGATAGCAAAGGTCAAGAGTTTCTTGTAATGATTACTATCTTGAAAAGACAAACCTGTTTCTTACACTATCAAAAAAAAAATGGAGACTATACTTGATCAATGGGTTGTGATGCGTTGCAAATAGCTTATGATTGAAGCGCTAAAAGAGAAGCTCCCTAAGATTGATGTTGCTCAGCCTTGAGGACAAGACTGATTTGAAGAGGGAGGAACTGTTAGGACTCTTTTTCTGAGCATTTGAATAATATTTGTTGAGTCCATTCAGTTCAGTTATTTATTGAGTTGTTTTGGTTCACTTAGAGTCAGGTAAAGGTTTATTTAATATTTATTTATTATTAGAGTCCAAGTCCAAGTGGACTTTGGGTGGAATTCTATAAATAGTGATGCAACCTATTTTTCTTTAAATCAATCAATCAATCAATTAAATTTTATTCCACTCTATGGCTAAACCCAAGGAGGTCGATCCCCACGAATTGATTAAGGAGGGCTGATCCCCCCGAAGCGATCAAGGAGGTCGATCCCCTCGAAGCGATCATTATCAATCCCTTTTCTCTCATTTCTTCTATAATAAGATCGTATGGTCTTATCATTTGGTATCAAAGCGACGATAAGACTTTAGGTTCTTATCATTTAGTATCAGAACATCCCCATTTCTTTCATTTCTTCTACGATCTTTCATTTCTTCTATGATAAGACCTTAGGGTCTTATCATTTGTATCATAGCATCCCCATTTCTTCCATTTCTTTTACGGTAAGACCTTATGGTCGTATCAGATTCCGTGTCAAGTCACAAGTGCCATCACTCACGTAATTGGCTTGTTGAGCACCTATGACTAACAATCTCCCACTTGACCTAAAGTCAATCAATTATGTGTCTAATCCTTACCAGGCCCTTATGATGCTTAAAGATAATATGAGACAATGGCTTTGTCAGTGGATCTGCAATGTTATCTTCGGATGGAACTCTTTCCACTACTACATCTCCTCAGGTCATAATCTCTCCAATAAGTTGGAACCTCCTCAGAACACTTCTGATGAGACCCGAGTTCCCTTATTTGAGTAATCCCCATAGTTGTCGCAATATAAGGAATTAGCTTCTCGCTACTTAGCCCGACTCCTAAATCTATGATGAACTTCATCACCCAGACTCCCTCCTTTGTTGCATCTGCTGTAGCAATGTACTCTGCCTCTATGGCCGAGTCAGCAGTAGTATCTTGTGTCGAACTCTTCCAGCACACTACTCCTCCATTCAAGGTGTACATATACCCCGAATTTGACTTGCTATCATCGACATCAGACTGAAAACTTGAGTCCGTGTAGCCTTCAACCCTGAGGCTACTACCTCCATATATAAATAAAAGATCCTTAGTCCTTCTTAAGTACTTAAGGATACACTTTACTGCTTTCCAATGCTCCAAGCCTGGATCCTCCTGATACCTGCTCATGACACTCAAAGCATGCCCTATATCATGCCTAGTACATAGCATGACATACATGATAGACCCTATTGCTGTGGCATAAGATATCATATCAATGTTCGCCCTTTCTTTTGGAGTCTTTGGGGACATACTCCTAGAAAGCGATATCCCATGTATTATCGGTACGAGACTTCTCTTAGAATTTTCTATACCAAACCTTTTGACAATGATTTCTATATACCTAGACTAGGATAAGCCAAGCATCCTCTTGGATCTATCTCTATAGATCCGAATCCCCAAGATATAGGATGCTTCCCCTAAGTCCTTCTTGGAGAAATATCTAGATAACCAAGCCTTTACTACGGATAGCATTCATACGTCATTCCCAATGATCGGGATGCCATCCATATATAACACTAAAAAGGTGATAACGCTCTCACTTACCTTCTTGTACACACAAGGCTCATCTTTATTCTTAACAAAGTTATAAGATCTGATTGCCTCATCAAATCTTATGTTCCAACTTCCCTCACGACACCCTCAGCATGTGAAACGAAAGTCTCCGGCAGACTTCTAGTGGGGATCAGGATCCAATCAACGTCTTAGTGTAACCTCTAGGGACTCGACCAATCACACTAATCAAAAAAGGTAGGCAACTCTTGTCAATCACAACTCCTTGTGATTCCCATCCTATTTGGCCTCCTAATCACCATGGTCTTGAAGGACTTGACCAACCATGATGTTCGGTTAAGTCAATACATTCATTACAGGATGAATCGATTTGATGATATACCCTCGGGACTCGACCAAGCATACCATGTCCTCGGTCACCAAAGGACATCTTTATGTCGTAAGCAAGATAGTGAATCATGATATAGGTGAGTCTCGAGGGACTCGGTCAACTCAACATACACCGAGAGTTAGCTTTTACCTATAACAATGGAAGGCCACGTGGGTCAATCTAATTGACTCACGTTTACCGACTTAATATTATTGAGAGAGAGAGGTTTCTATGATTTGGTCTCCTAATATGACATGTCACACATATACATATTTTATATATATCTAATCGCATATGATCATATATATATATATATATATATATATATATATATATATATATATATATATATATATATATATATATATATATAGTATGCGTATAAGCAATCATACTAGATGATCATGGATCACAACCTAATGTGATCAAGCCTGAGCTAATAGGCCTAATCACTCACATCAAAATCTATATGTGCAAATCTGCATCTCTATGCCCTATGATCGTCCAACTTCGTTCTCGTTGGGTTTCATCCGACATCTCGATGTATCTTTACAACACGATCGTCCATCTTGTGGGTCCTACTATCACATTAGTGTTCTCATTTAGCCTCCTTATGTGATTACAACTTAATTATAGGCACGTGACTTGACAATAGGCTTGGTTATCAAAATCCCCAATTTTCCAAAAAATGTTTGTCATCGTATGCGAAGATTGGTGCGTAAAATCCATGAAACAAACTACGATAGAATAGATTGTGTTATCTGGGAGATCATTATATCCCTGTTTCCTTGCAGATCTCTATGAGAGGATGAAGAAGGTCAAATGTCCTCCTCTCTAGCGGTGATCCACACAGTAGGGCAACGACGATGCTCCTCAAACCTCTAGACCTACTTTGAGGTAGAGAGGGGGAGGAGAATAGGAGAGACAAGCAAAAAAGCTCTAGCCTATGAACCACTTTGAATCCCTCCTATTTATAGAGGTCCCCTATCAAACCCTAATGGATCCTCCCCCTAGTAGGTATTGGATTTGCATCTAATTACCTAAGCCTTTCATATTAGTGAATCTCTATCCAATAATCTCTCATGGGCTCTTATTGGATCTAGCCCATGGGATCCAATAATTTAGGGGCTTATTGGATATCTAATAAGATAGGGGCTCTCGTGGATATCTAATATCTGAACCTCTACTCATCTGATGCCTACCATATGTGTGTGACCCTCTAGGCCCAATATCTAGTCAGAGTCATACTTGTCAGAACTCCTTCTAACTTAATTAATTATTATCTCTATAATAATTCACTTTCGACTCATCGACTTCTTAACGTGCTAGGCCACTACGTCAGTAGTCCCAAACGATCTTGGGAATCCAATCCATTAGACTTGTTTGTCCTCGCCATTCATACATACCTATAGTCTCTCATCCATATAATATTCCAAAAATGTATATCGGGCATGGTGCTATCGGACCCATATAGTTTCTTCTCGAGTCTCCGCTCTAATCGGATTCTCCTAGAGAACTCTTTCTCTCTCAATCTGAATGACCTTGGCCAAGTATTTGTCCGAGTAAGAACATATGGGATATTCCTCTCATGATGCTGAGAATGGATGATCCTCTATCGACACTCAATAGCCCATGTAAGGTTGACTATCATTCCCAATGACCAGTTGTACTAGATCAAGGATATCCAAACCTATAAGTCTGGTATCAAAGAGTGGAGCACTCATACAGGACATCTTTGGTGTCTCAAGTCTAATGACTAGATACACCACAAGGACTACTGAGTCACTGTCTGATAATAAGGCATCATCAACCATCCAGCATTCCATAAGCGGATCAATCAGTGAACTCATTCTCTAATAAGCACCTGTACTGTATCCCTAGTATCCTCACACGAGTAGCTCTGAGACCAGCTGCATCCATCATATGGACGAGTATATAACACACCAGTCTATCTGGTTATTATGATGTCCCTCTCGAGTAACCTATGATCGGGATTATTTAGGATCTATGTTAAAACGTGAATCGATTACATTATCGTGATTTCATCATGATCTGATTCATATTATATAGATACAAGGACATCACAATATATATATGCATATATGCAATAGTTAAAATAAAGTCATAAATGCAAAAATATATTAAGCCAAAATATTTTGTGTCAAGTCACACGTGCCATCACTCACGAGATTGGCTTGTTGGGCACCTATTATTAATAATATCCCATTTGACCTAAAGCCAATCACTTATGTGTCTAATCCTCACTTGACCCTTTTGACGCTTAAAGACAATATAAGACAATGGCTTTGTTAGTGGATCCGCAATGTTATCTTCGGATGGAACTCTTTCCACTACTACATTTCCTCAGGTTATAATCTCTCCAATAAGTTGGAACCTCCTCATAACACTTCTGATGAGACCCGGGTTCCCTTATTTGAGTAATCTCCCCATAGTGGTCGCAATATAAGGAATCAGCTCCTTGCTACTTAGCCCGACTCCTAGATCGATGATGAACTTTTTCACCCAGACTCCCTCCTTTGCTACATCTGCTGTAGCAATGTACTCTGCCTTTATGGTCGAGTCAGTAGTAGTATCTTTCTTGGAACTTTTCCAGCACACTACTCCTCCATTCAAGGTGTACACATACCCCAAATTCGACTTCCTATCATCGACATTAGATAGAAAGCTTGAATCTATGTAGCCTTCAACCCTGAGGCTACTACCTCCATATACTAGTAAAAGATCCTTAGTCCTTCTCAAGTACTTAAGGATACACTTTACTACTTTCTAGTGCTCCAAGCCTGGATCCGCCTGATACCTGCTCGTGACACTCAGAGCATGCGCTATATTAGACCTAGTACATAGCATGACATGTTGAATCTTGGATTTTGATGATAAAATCAATTGATGGGTTATTTGATCTAATCCATATTATTGAGTTAAGTGTGCAGGATTAACTACGGTAAACAGAAAACACAAAGCAAAAATACCGAAGTCGAAGTTCGATGAACGTTTAAGAGTTCAAGAATCATCGGAGATGCTGCCGAACCAACCGAGAAGAAATCGGAACCTGTTGGAAGTTCAAGAAGAGATCGCATGGTTCGCAGAGATCACCGAAGTCTCAGCTACTCTTTAAAGTCATCACAAGTTCGAGGCGTGCTTGGACCCCGTCAAGGAAGTTCGCTTCGTGAAAAGCTCACAAGGAATAAGACTTGACGTTCATGGTTAATAAATTGCTTTAGGATGTGTTTTGTTATGTAGTTCACTTGTAATTAGGATTAGGATTAAGAAGATAATCCTATATCCTGGTTAGGGGCCAACTCAAATAAAGTCAGATTTGGTTTGGGCTAAAAGAAAGCCAAACCAAGTGAATGGAGAGCCAGTGGCACCGCCTGGGCGCAAGTGCTGACACCTCTGCTGGCTAAGAGCACCTCCCAAAGACCGAAGGCCAAGGCTGGCACCGCCATTGGCGGTGGCACCGCCAAAGATCGGAACCCAAAGAGAATTTGAATTTTGGAGCCCAAATTTTGGAGCCTAAATTTGAATCCTCTTGAGGCCTATAAATACCCCTCAAATCTTAGCTGATATTACAACCTTTTGAGCAGCAAGAGTTTGAGAGAAAGATCTTAGAAAAGTGTTAGCTTGTTTTCTTTTCAATTTGCTAGTGTTCACCTCATCTCTTCTCGAAAATCTGTAAGAGAGTGAACCGCTTGTAAAGAGTTGTAAGAGGGGTATTTACCCTTCCATTTCAAGAGACTTGCTAGTGGAAGGTGGGAGCCTCATCGAAGAGGGGCCTCGCAAGTGGAGTAGGTCATTTGACCGAACCACTCTAAAATCGGCGTGATCCTTGGTTTGCATTTCATTATTGTTATTTACATTATTGCAAACCTTCTTATATGCTTTAGTTCCTTATTACTTTTTTGCTTTGATATTTAAGAATACGCCAAGATTAAGCTTGTCAAGTTCCGCTCTTATCATACGAAAGATTTTTTTTAAAAAAAAACCAAAGTTTTAATCCACTGCACTAATTCACCCCCCCTCTTAGTGCTGCTCGCCCTAACAATTGGTATCGAGCAAGGTTATCTCTCATATTTGGTTTAATACCCAAGAGAGATGGCTTACTCCGCATGCAAGAGGGACATTCTATCACTCGCCCCACCTATGTTTAATGGGTGGGATTACATACGATTGAAGACCCCGGATGAGGATCTTCCTCATTTCTATGGATTTCGAGCTTTGGACTATTGTTGAAAACGGATTTCAAAAAATCTTCTCTTCCGATGAGTGAATGGAATGAATCGGAGAAGAAGGTTTTTGCTTTTAAATGCAAAGGCTATGAATGCCTTGTTTTGTGCACTAGACAAAAAACGAATTTAATCGTGTTTCAATTTGTGATTCGGCTTTTGATATTTGGAGAACTCTTGAGGTCACTCATGAAGGCACTAGCCGAGTGAAAGAGTCCAAAATCAACATTCTTGTGCACTCTACTTTAACTTTTCCTAATGAAACCAAGTGAGTCCATCGGAGACATGTACACCCCGTTTACGGATGTCATCAATGGACTCAAAGCTCTTGGTAAAGATTTTACTAACTTTGAACTAGTAACTAAAATCTTAAGATCCCTCCCCAAAAGTTGGGATCCAAAAGTTACGGCCATTCAAGAGGCCAAAGACCTTAAAACATTCCCTCTTGAAGAACTCATTGGGTCTCTAATGACCTACGAAATGACATGTCAAGCTCATGACGAAGCTCGAGAACCCCCCTTCCAAAGAACAGAAGGATATGGCACTCAAATCACAAGAAGACCACTTGAAAGGAACATCAAGTGATGAGGACAGTGACAATGACATTGCACTTTTTTGACTCAAAAATTCAAAAAATATTTAAGGAAGAATAAATTTAAAAATAATATAAAAAAATAAATTTGAACAAAAAAGAAGGACCAAGTGATTTGCTATGAATGCAAAAAAAATCGGGACACTACAAGAACGATTGCCCTCAAGCCAAAAAAAAAAAACCAAAGAAGAAGGCGCAAGGCAACATGGGATGACTCAAGCACATCCGAAGAAGAGGTGTCCAACACCGAGCAAGTTGCTCACTATGCCCTAATGGCCTTCAAGAAGAGGTAACGGATTTAATTAATGCAGATTTACCTTATCATGATTTATTAAATGCCTTCCATGAGTTATTTGATGAATGTAAGACAATTAGTAGAAAATACAAATTGCTAAGAAAGGAGCATGATAGTCTTACTTGTGCTTTTGATAAATTAAAAAACTGAATATCATGATTGTCTAGCTCCATGTGTTAAATGCCATGATTTAGAAACTCTCCAAAATGAGAACTTAGTACTTAAGGACACCTTGAAGAAATTGAGGTCGGTAGCAAGTCCTTAAACATGATCCTTACAAATAAGGGTCACGTTCCTAAAAGGAGTGGAATCGGATTTGTGAGAAGTACTCACCAAAATCCAACCACCTTCGTTAAAGGTCCTATCTTACATGTTCAACATCAAAGCAATTGCAACTTTTGTTGCAAATATGGACATATAACTTACCAATGTCCATTCAAGAAAATTAGTCCAAACAAATTGATTTGGGTTCCTAAGGGAACCATGATCAAGTCTATGCAACATGATAAACAAGTTAGATTAGTTTTTTAGGCACCCAAAAGTAAATGGGTACCTAAAAATAATTCCTTCTTGTAGAACATACACCATCACATACTAGGAGCAAGAGATGGTATCTTGATAGTGGATGCTCAAGGCATATAACCGAAGATCCATCCCAATTCACCAAGCTCACTAGCATGGACGAAGGCTATGTCACCTTCGGAGACAACAACAAAGGCAAAATCATTGGCAAGGGAACCATAGGTAACAAATCAAGTTTTTCCATTAATGATGTGTTACTAGTTGATGAATTAAAACATAATCTATTGAGCATTAGTCAATTATGCGATAAAGGTTATATCGTTAGATTTGAATCAAATATGTGCATTATTGAAAAACCAAATCATAACATGACTATGATTGCTTTAAAACAAAATAATGTCTATACCATCAATCTTGATGAACTAAGTAATGAAATGTGTTTCTCCGCCATAAATGATGATGCTTGGCTTTGGCATAGGAGATTAGGCCATGCAAGCATGAAAACAATATCTAAAATCTCATCTCAAGAATTAGTTCGAGGGATTCCGAATATAAAGTTTATTAAAGATAAGGTATGCGATGCATGTCAACTAGGGAAACAAATAAAAACAAGCTTCAAACCAAAAAAAATCAAATTAGCACCACTAGACCGTTACAATTGATCCATTTGGACTTATTTGGACCAATTGATATAACAAGTCTAGGTGGAAGCAAATATGCTTTTGTGATTGTGGATGACTACTCTAGATACACTTGGACCTATTTCTTAGCTCACAAAAAGTGATTGTTTCAAGTGTTTCTCTAAATTTTGTAAACTCACTCAAAACGAAAAAAGGGTTCATGATTTTATCAATTGAGTGATCATGGTGGTAATTTCAAAACCATAACTTTCAAAATTTTTTGTGAAGTTAATGGATACATTCATAACTTCTCCACTCCAAAATCCCCAACAAAATGGAGTAGTTGAAAGAAAAAATAGAAACCTACAAGAATGACAAGAACTATGTTAAATGAACATAGTTTACCTAAGTATTTTTAAATCAAGTCAGAAATACGGCTTGCTACATCATGAATAGAGTCCTAATAAGACCTTCCTTATCAAAAACTCCCTATGAATTATGGAATTACAAAAAATCAAATATTTCCTATTTTAAAGTTTTCGGTTGTAAATGCTTTATTTTAAATGAAAGGGATGCCTTAGGAAAATTTGATGCAAAATCCGATGAAGGCATCTTTCTTGGTTACTCTTCCGTTTCGAAAGCTTTTCGGGTTTTTAATAAAAGAACCTTAGTAATTGAAGAGTCTATTCATGTAGTTTTTAATGAAGTCTCAAATTTTAAGAAAAATGATTTTGATGATGATCTTGGTTTTGATAATTTGAATTTAAATGAACCCCCTCCTCAAAATAGAAACTTGATGCACCTTCTTCCGAAATTTCCTTACCTAAGGAATGGAAGTATATAGATGCTCATCTAAAGGAGCTAATTATAGGGGATACATCTAAAGGGGTTCAAACTCATTCCTCTTTCAAGAATTTTTTTATGCTAATGCCCTTCCTCTCTCAAATCGAACCTAAGTGCATTGACGAGGCCAAAAAGATGATTTTTGGATTATTGCAATGCAAGAGGAACTGAATCAATTTGAGAGAAACAAGGTGGGGAGCTTGTTCCTAGACCTAGTGACCATTTAGTCATTGGTACTAAGTGGGTCTTTAGAAACAAGCAAGATGAAAATGGTATCGTGGTTAGAAACAAGGCTAGATTAGTGGCCAAAGGTTTCAACCAAGAAGAAGGTATCGACATTACAAGAAACCTTCGCTCCCCGGTGGCTCGATTAGAAGCCATAAGGATGCTCCTTGCCTATGCTAGTAGTTATAATTTTAAACTATTTCAAATGGATGTCAAAAGTGCCTTCTTGAATGGTTTTATTTCCGAAGAAGTATATGTCAACAACCTCCGGATTTGAAAATTCTCTTCTTCCTAATCATGTATTCAAATTGACTAAAGCTCTCTATGGCTTGAAACAAGCTCCTAGAGCTTGGTATGAAAGGCTTAGTTCCTTTCTTATTTTAAATAATTTTACCAAAGGCAAGGTTGATACTACATTGTTTATTAAACATTTTGAAAATAATTTTCTTATTGTACAAATTTATGTTGACGATATTATTTTTTTGGCTCTTGGATGAATCACTATGTGAATCATTTGCCAAATCTATGAGTCATGAATTTGAAATGAGTTTAATGGGGAATTAACTTTCTTTTTTTAGGATTACAAATCAAACAACTTAAGGATGGTATATTTCTTAACCAATCTAAATATACATTAGAATTGTTAAAACGATTTAATATGGATAATTCAAAAGCAATAAACACCCCTATGAGTACTTCGACTAAGTTAGATATGGATGAAAATAGTGAAAACTTCGATCAAAAAACATATAGGGGAATGATAGGTAGTCTACTCTACCTTACCGCTACTAGACCAGATATCATGTTTAGTGTAGGACTTTGTGCTAGGTTTCAATCAAATCCTAAACTATCTCATCTTAAAAGTGTTAAAAGAATATTTAGGTATCTTAAAGGAACTCCAAATTTAGGTTTATGGTATCCAAAATCTGAAAAATTTGATTTAATGGCTTACGCAGATGCCGATTTTGGCGGATGTAGGATAGATAGAAAGAGTACATCCGGAACATGCCAATTTTTAGGACATGCACTTGTTTCTTGGACTTCCAAGAAACAAAATTCAGTAGCACTATCTACGGCGGAAGCCGAATACATTGCTGCGAGTGCATGCTGTGCACAAGTTGTTTGGATGAAAAATACATTGGAAGACTATGTAATTCACTTTAAAAATATTCCCATAAAATGTGATAATACTAGTGTCATATGTCTTACTAAAAATCCAATTCAGCATTTTAGAACTAAGCACATCGACGTTAGGCATCATTTCATACGCGATCATGTCCTTAACAATAATGTTGTTCTAGAATTCATTGACACGAAGCATCAATTAGCAGACATATTCACAAAAGCCTTGAATGAGGACCAATTTGAATTCATTAGAAGGGAATTAGGCATGTTAAATTGTCCCTAAAATGAGCTTCACGAAAAATGACTCGTCCTTTTCCTTTCTTTTGTGGATTTGATTTCTTCTTTCTTCTTCACTTCAAAATGATCCATTAAAGTATAACTTATTATCTTGAGGGAAGCAAACAAAAAGGGGGAGAGGAAGAAAATTTTTTTTTTCTTTCCTCTACGGGATGCCAGCGGTGGCACCGCCAGATCTGGCGGTTGCACCGCCTAAGCGCTCGGGCGCCAGGCGGTGACACCGCTCGGTTTGGCGGTGGCACCGACCGAGCGACCCTTATTAACCCGAGGGGTTAGGGCCGACGGTGACACCGCCCCCAACCCGAAGAAAGAGCTCTCAAAACCCTCTCCCATTTCCTCTAACCCTCATTCTACCTCTTAGAAGCATTGGAGAAGGATTCTTGGTGGTCCAAGCCTTCCATCTCTCAACATAATCTCCATAAGGTAATACTTGAAATCCCTCTTTTTGGTATCTCATTCCCTCTTTTCCTTTCTCTTTCCCTTGCTTATTTTTTTCACAATTTCATCATCATCTTGTCTAGATAATGGCTCCTAAGAGATCAAAAGGAAAAAGGATTGAAGGAGATTCATTTGACCATGATCTTTTTAGATCAAAAGAGGTAGCCCTTAGTTTTCCAAAATTTGAAAGACGAGGTATCCATAAGGGAAAATATGTTGATTTGGATGAACTAGAAGACTTAGATCCCATTAGGTGTTTTGCACACCTAAAAGCTCTACCACTACTACAACTAGATGAACCAATCTATCCGCGATTAGTTAGATTGTTCTATGCCAACCTATATGAGGACAATAATAGCCTAAGCACTTACCTTCTAAGAACACCCATTAGAATATTTGACAGCACCATTTGTGAGCTAATTGGCATAACTGAAAAAGATAGAGGATACTATTTTAAAGGTAAATGGAACGTCAACTCAATAGGAGCAACCTATACCGAAGCCGTAGAAACAATCTTTGCAAATCCAAACCTTGACTTCCTACCCAAGAGCTGTGAACACTTACTGCCTTTCAACTCTAAAATTCTTCATCACATTATCACAAGCATCATATTCCCCAAACAATTTCATCTTGACGAAATAAGTCAAATTGAGATGAGTACCATGTATTGGATTATGACCGGTCAGGATAATTGTTTTGGGTACTCAATTCGGCAACACATGCAGGATATTATGGCTAAAGATACTATGCTGCCATATGGGTGGTTAATCACTAGATTTCTTCATGCCTATGACATTTGCATCCCACCTGATGAAGAATCTATTCAAAATGATAGATATAACATAATAAATAAAAACCTGCTGAAAAGACTTAGGTGCACCTTTAGCAATGGCATATGGGTTAGGCAGCCTAGAAGGACGGATCCAATTCCTCCACAAATAGAACACCCCAAAACACCAATTCTTATGGGAAATGAATCTCCTCCTCCTAGTCCTTTTGGCGCAGCACCTTCAGCTCCTATTTCCTCATCTGAAGATCGCATTATGGCGGAACTGTCTCAGATCAAATCACAGCAAGAACAAATTCAAAATCAACAAGTTGAAATTTTGAAGACACTACGACAACTGAATGAAAAAATAGATATCATGTATCAGCATTGTGGATTACCTCCTAAGGATTAAACCGATGAATCTTTTTATTCTGTTCTGTTTGCTTTTAACAACAAGTTTAAAGTTTGTCATCGATTAAACGATAACTGATCCTTCCTTTTAGATAACTACTGTTTTGATCTGCATGATTTCTTTTGGATAAACTATTTCTGGCAAATTTGAATGATAAACCTTATTAAATGCTATTTTTTTATGATCATCAATTCGATGGCTTGTCTCTTTTTGTTGATGACAAAGGAGGAGAAGTGATGACCTACACCATAATGATAGCATGACTTATATGGATTACAAAAACTTGTGTGATATGAATGACTTATATGCCTTGCAAAATCCTTGAAAATATCACAAGATTAATTGATCATATTGAAAGCATGCCATACATCTAAATCATAAAATTTATATTGAAAATCTTTATCTTCTGTCGTAGTAAAATTCGTCCCTTTTCATTTAACTTATGATTTTCATAGAAATTTTGTATTCACTATTGTTTAATGAGGATCACGATAAGCTCTACGGTTAGAACTTATCGGGTTATGCTTGAATCCAATGGGATGGAATTCAAGTGTTTTTTATCTTCTTATAATATGGCATATAGATAGGGGGAGTTATGTTTAACTTCGTCATCAATTGATTGTCATCATAAAAAAGGGGGAGATTGTTCAATCTCGGATTTTGATGATAAAATCAATTGATGGGTTATTTGATCTAATCCATATTATTGAGTTAAGTGTGTAGGATTAACTACGATAAACAGAAAACACAAAGCAAGAATACCGGAGTCGAGTTCGATGAACGTTTAGAGTTCGAAGAATCATCGGAGATGCTGCCGGAACCAACCGAGAAGAAATCGGGAACCTGTTGGAAGTTCGCCGAAGAGATCGTCGGAGGTTCGCAGAGATCACCGAGAAGTCTCAGCTACTCTTTAAAGTCATCACAAGTTCGGGAGCGTGCTTGGACCCCGTCGAAGGAAGTCCGTCGGAAAGCTCGTCGGAACAAGACTTGACGTTCGCGGTTAATAAATTGCTTAGGATGTGTTTTGTTATGTAGTTCACTTGTAATTAGGATTAGGATTAAGAAGATAATCCTATATCCTAGTTAGGGGCCAACTGGGGCCAAAGTTAGATTTGGTTTGGGCTAAAAGAAAGTCAAACCAAGTGAACCAGAGAGCCAGGCGATGGCACCGCCTGGCTGGGCGGTGGCACCGCCCAGCACCCGAGTGCTGGGCGGTGACACCTCCTGGGCTGGGCGGTGGCACCTCCCAGCACCCGAGCGCTGGGCGGTGGCACCGCTTGGCTGGGCGGTGGCACCGCCAACATCGGGAACCCAAAGAGAATTTGAATTTTAGAGCCCAAATTTTGGAGCCCAAATTTGAATCCTCTTGAGGCCTATAAATACCCCTCAAATCTCAGCTGAGATTACAACCTTTTGAGCAGCAAGAGTTTGAGAGAAAAATCTTAGAAAAGTGTTAGCTTGTTTTCTTTTCAATTTGCTAGTGTTCACCTCATCTCTTCTCGAAAATCTGTAAGAGAGTGAACCGCTTGTAAAGAGTTGTAAGAGGGGTATTTACCCTTCCATTTCAAGAGACTTGCTAGTGGAAGGTGGGAGCCTCGTCGAAGAGGGGCCTCGCAAGTGGAGTAGGTCATTTGACCGAACCACTCTAAAATCGGCGTGATCCTTGGTTTGCATTTCATTATTGTTATTTACATTATTGTAAACCTTCTTATATGCTTTAGTTCCTTATTACTTTTGCTGCGCATATTTAAGAATACGCTTTCAAGATTAAGCTTGTCAAGTTCCGCTCTTATCATACGAAAGATTTTTTAAAAAAATCGAAGTTTTAATCCGCTACACTAATTCACCCCCCCCCTCTTAGTGCTGCTCCGATCCTAACATGACATACATGATAGACCCTATCGCTGTGGCATAAGGTATCATATCAATGTTCACCCTTTCTTCTGGAGTCTTTGGGAACATACTCTAAGAAAGCGATATCCCATGTCTCATCGGTATGAGTCCTCTCTTGGAATTTTCCATGCTAAACCTTTTGACAATAGTTTCTATATACCTGGATTGGGACAAGCCAAGCATCCTCTTAGATCTGTCTCTATAGATCCGAATCCCCAAGATATAGGATGCTTCCCCTAAGTCCTTCATGGAGAAGTATCTAGATAACCAAGCCTTTACTACGGATAACATTCCTATGTCATTCTCAATGATCAGGACGTCATTCACATATAACACCAAAAATGTGATAGCGCTCCCACTTACCTTTATATACACACAAGGCTCATCTTTATTCTAAACTAAGTCATAAGATATTATTGCCTCATCAAATCTTATATTCTAACTTCGGGAAGCTTGCTTTAGTCCATAAATGGATCTAAGCAATCTGTACACCTTATTTGGGTAGTTTCTTAGAAACGAATCTCTCAGGTTGTGTCATATACACCTCCTCCTCGAGGTTTCCATTGAGGAATGCAGTTTTTACATCCATTTGCCAGATTTCATAATCATAGTGTGCTGCAATGACCAATAGAATTCGGATGGATTTTAGCATTGCTACGGGTGATAAGGTTTATGTTGGGAAATCAACGGGGGCGACATCATATGCGCAGCGGAAGAACAAGAAAACAAAAATCCCCGATTCCCAAAAAGATGTTCGTCGTCGTGCGAAGATTGGTGCGCAAAAATCCGCAAAACACAAAACTGCGTATAGAGATTGTGTTACCTAGGGAGATCGTATATCCCTGTTTCCTTGCAGATCCTTAGGAGAGGGTGAAGGAGGTCAAGCGTCCTCCTCTCTAGCGGTGATCCACACAAGGGGTTGCGGACGACCCTCCTCAAAACTCCGGGCCTCTGAGGGTGGAGAGGGAGACGAGAATAGGAAGGGCAAGCAAAGACTCTAGCCTATGAGGCTGTGAATCCCTCCTATTTATAGAGATCCCGTCAAAACCTAATGGGTCCTTCCCTAGTGGGTATTGGATCTGCATCCAATAAGACAAGGGCTCCGTCGGATATCTCATATCCAGAACCTCTACTCATCGCAATGCCTACCATATGTGTGTGACCCTCTAGGCCCAATATCGAGCTGGCCGTGAGTCATACCTGTCAATGAAACTCTTTCTAACTTTCGGAATTATTATCTCTGTAATAATTCACTTAACTCATCGACTACTGGACGTACTAGGCCACTACGCCAGAGTCCCCGGATGATCTGGGAATCCAATCCATTGGACCTGTTTGTCCTCGTTACCATATACATATAGTCCCTCATCCATCTAATATCCCGTAGACCGTATATCGAGCATGGTGTTGTCGGGACCCATCACGGTTTCTACTCGAGTCTCGCTCTAATCGGATTCTCCCGGGAGAACTCTTTCTCTCTCAACCCGAATGACCCTGGCGGGGATTTGTCTCAGCAAGAACACATGGGATATTCCTCTCATGACGCCGAGAGTGGATGATCCTCTATCGACACTCAATAGCCCTCGTAAGGTCAACTACCATTCCCAATGACCAAGTTGTACTAGATCCGGGACAATCAAACCTATAAGTCCGGTATCAAAGAGTGGAGCACTTATATAGGACATCCTTGGTGTCTCAAGTCTAAGGACCGATACACCACTAGGGACTACGGAATCGCCATCGACAATAAGGCATCATCAACCATCCAAATTCCGTAAGCGGATCAATCGGTGAACTCATTCTCCAATGAGCACCTATTATTGTATCCCTAGTGTCCCTACACGAAAACTATGAGACCAGCTGCATCCATCATATAGACGGGTATACTGACACACCAGTCTATCCGGTTATCACGATGTCCCTCTCGAAAGTAACCGATGACCGGGATTATTTAGGATATCGTTTAAAAAGGTGAATCGATCTCATTATCATGATCTCATCACGATCGATTCCCATTGCACAAATCCAAGGACATCGCAATATATATATGCATTTATGCAATAGTTATAAAGTGATATACGCCAAAATATAATAAGCAAAATGATTACGTATCAAGTCACACGTGCCATCACTCACGTGATTGGCTTGTTTGGGCACCTATGACTAGCAATCTCTCACTTGACCTAAAGCCAATCACCTATGTGTCCGATCCCCATCGGACCCAATGGACGCCAAAAGACAAAATGAGACAACGGCTTTGTTAGTGGATCTGCAATGTTATCTTCGGATGGAACTCTTTCCACTGCTACATCTCCTCGGTCACGATCTCTCCGATAGGTGGAACCTCCTCGAACATACTTAGATTTCGATGAGACATAGGTTCCTTCCTTTGAGCAATTGCCCCGTTGTTGTCGCCAATATAGGGAGATCGGCTCTTTGCTACCCTACGACTCCCAAATCTGTGATGAACTTCTTCAACCGGACTCCCTCCTTTCTTTGCATCTGATGCAGCAATGTATCCCTCGCCTCGTGGGTCGAAGTCGGCGAGTGGTATCTTGCTTGGAACTCTTCCAAAGACACTGCTTTGCTCCTCCATTCAAGGTGTACACATACCCCGAATTGCCTTGCTATCATCGACATCGACCAAAACTTGAGTCGGGTGTAGCCTTCAACCTTAAGGCTATTACCTCTATATACTAGTAAAAGATCCTTAGTCCTTCTCAAGTACTTAAGGATACACTTACTTGCTTTCCGGTGCTCCAAGCCTCGATCCTCACTGATACCGCCTTTCGTGACACTTTCAGGCGTGCACTATATCGGGCCTAGTACATAGCATGGCATACATGATAGACCCTATTGCACGAGGCATAAGGTATCATATCCATGTTCAGCCCTTTCTTCCGGAGTCTTTGGGGACATACTGGTAGAAAGCGATATCTCATGTCTCATCGGTATGAGACCTCTCTTGAATTTTCCATGCCAAACCTTTTGACAATAGTTTGATGTACTGATCGGGACAAGCCAAGCATCCTCTTGGATCTATCTCTATAGATTCTAATCCCCAAGATATAAGATGCTTCCCCTAAGTCCTTCATGGAGAAGTGTCTAGATAACCAAGCCTTTACTGTGGATAGCATTCCTATGTCATTCCCAATGATGAGGATGTCATCCACATATAACACCAAAAAGGTGATAGCGCTTCCACTTACCTTTCTGCATACACAAGGCTCATCTTCGTTCTTAACGAAGTCATAAGATCTGATTGCCTTATCAAATCTTATGTTCCAACTTCGGGAAGCTTGCTTTAGTCCATAAATGGATCTAAGCAACCTACACACCTTATCTGGGCAGTTCTTGGACACGAATCCCTCAGGTTGCATCATATACACCTCCTACTCAAGGTTCCCGTTGAGGAATGCGGTTTTCACATCCATCTGCCAGATCTCATAATCATAGTGTGCTGCAATGGCCAATAGAATTCTGATGGATTTTAACATTGCTACGGGTGAGAAAGTTTCGTCGTAGTCAACACTTTGCCTTTGACGATACCCCTTAGCCACTAGCCTTGCTTTATAGGTCTCTACCTTTCCATCTACTCCAATCTTTTTCTTAAAGATCCACTTGCAACCGATGGGTACAATACCTTCGGGCGCATCAACTAGGTTCCAAACCTTATTGGAGTACATAGAATCCATCTCAGAATTCATGGCTTTTTTCCACTTCCCTGAGTCTATACTCATAATAGCCTCCTCGTGGGGTCCTCAAGATCAATATCCTCTACATCCTCTGCTCTAATATGTCCCACATATCTCTCGGGAGGATGGGATACTCTATCGGACCCACGTGAAAGTTGATACTTGTGTATTAGGTACCCAAATGGACTCGAGTTGTAGAGTGGTGCTTGAGCTTGGTTCTCCAACCTCGCTCAATTCTATCATTCTCCCACTGTCTCCATCAAGAATGTGTTCCTTCTCAAGGAACACTGCTCTCTTAGCTACAAAGACCTTTTGGTCCTCGAGATGATAGAAATAATACCCACAAGTTTCCTTGGGGTATCCCACAAATTTGCATCGCCTCGTCCTTGATTCTAACTTATTGGGGTTGTGTCTTCTAACATGGGCGGGGCAGCCCCAGGATCTTAACAACCTTAAGATCGGGCTTCTTCCCTTTCCATATCTCATATGGTGTAGACACTACCGACTTAGTTGGAACTCTGTTCGTAAGGTAAGCTGCAGTTTCTAGGGCATATCCCCTTAATGAGATGGGTAGGTCAAAATAAAACTCATCATGGACCGCACCATATCTAATAATGTACGATTTCTCCTTTCGAGACACCATTGAGCTCGTGTGTATAAGGAGGTGTCCATTGGGATAATATCCCATGGTCCTTGAGGAACCGAGTAAAACTTCTGTACTTAAGTATTCACCTCCTCGATCGATCAAGAGTTTTGATACTCTTTCGATCCGGTTCTCCACCTCATTCTTATACTCTCTGAATTTCTCAAAAGCCTCGGACTTGTACTTCATTAAGTACACATATCCATACCTTGAGAAATCATCAGTAAATGTAATGAAGTAGGAGTAATCTTCAATGGCATGAGTTGACATGGGTCCACATACATCACTATGTATGAGTTCCAACAACTCATTGGCTCTCTCTCCAGTTCTACTAAATGGAAATTTGGTCAGTTTTCCACGAATGCAAGGCTCACAAGTTGTATATGACACATAGTCGAATGGATCTAGATATCCATCATTTAGCAACTTTTGAATCCTTCTTTCATGGATGTGACCTAGCCTACAATGCCACAGGTATGCACTGTTCAACTCATATCATTTCCTTTCGGACATATTTACATTCATGATATGTGGAGTGGTGTCTAACATAAATAAACCATTATGCAATGTTCCTTTCGTGATGATCTTATCATCTAATAATATCGAACAACCATTGTTCTCAAAAACAAATTTATATCCACTAACTGTTAAACATGAAATGGAGATAATGTTTTTGATAATAGAAGGAACAAAATAACATGCATCTAATGCAATAAAAAAGCTCCACTAGGCAGATGTAGGGCGACCTCCAAACAGCTAATACAACAAATTTTGCTCCATTACCCATCTTGAGGTCCATCTCCAATTCTCTGTAGTCTCCTAGGCCTTGCCGAAATCTGCAAACGACTTGCATATATGATAAGCACTACCGGGTATCCAATACCCATGTGTTATCATAAGAGTCCGACAAATGGAGACTAATCATGAATGTACCTAAAGCTTCATCAAGCTTTTGTTTTCCCCCTTTCTGCAAGGTACTCTTTGCAGTTTCTCTTCAATGCCCATCTTTACCACAAAGGAAGCAATCGGCCTTTGTCCTTTGCTTGGGTCTTTCTTAGCAACCTTTGCTTTACCTTATTTGCCCTTGCCCTTTCCCTTCTTAAAGGACCTTTCTGCTTTCCTTTTCTTTCTGGTCTCACCAGTGTAGGGAACTGGCTTCTCTTTCTTAATAGTAGTCTCTGCCTCCCTCAACATATTGAGGAGCTCTGGGAGAATCACCTCAAGCTTGTTCATATTAAAATTCATTATGAACTGTGAAAAGGAATCTGGTAGGGACTGAAGCACAATGTCCACACACAAGTTATCCTCTAGGACCATTCCTAGACCTGTGAGTTTCTCTATCCACTCAATCATCTTTAGGACATGGTTCTGAACCGGTGTCGCCTCTCGGTCATCCTAAGCGGAAAAGGCTCTTAGATATCTCATATCGTTGAGTCCTTCCCATTCCTCAAACAATTTTCGGACATGTAGGAGAATGGATCCGGCATCCATCTTTTCATGTTGTCTCAGAACTTCCGGAGTCATAGAGCCCAACATATAGCACCGAGCAAGAGTGGAGTCATCAATGTACTTCACGTAGCGAAGCGATCTCATCCTCGCTTGCCCCTTCTTCTAGGCGTAGGCATCACTTGTATCAAGGGCGTTACCACGATTTTCTCCGCTGTGAGAACAATTCTCAAAATTCTGAGCCAATCAGTATAATTTGGACCATGAAGGGTTGACATCAAGTATGCCACGTAAGGGATTTGAAAACGACATTTTCTCAAAATAATGATGTAGCGAAAATGAATAACATGCAGATTTTGCAAGAAATAAACTATCAAGATATGGACTTCTATCTTAATATGCTCCCACTATTTTACTAAGGAGTCACGCGACACCCTCAAAGACATGAAACGAAGTCTCCGGCCAGACTTCTAGTGGGGATCAGGGATCCAATCAACGTCTTAGAGTAACCTCGAGGGACTCAACCAATCACACTAAGCCTAAAAGGTAGGCAACTCTTTGCGATCACAACTCCTTATGATTCCCGTCCCGTTTAACCCCCGAATCACCATGGCCTCGAGGGACTCGACCAACCATGATGCTCTCGGTTAAGTCAACACCTTCGTTACAAGATGAGTCCGATTTGATGATATACCCTCGAGGGACTCGACCAAGCATACAATGTCCTCCAGTCACGGTGACATCTCTATGTCGTAAGCAAGATAGCGAATCGCGATATAGGTGAGTCTCGAGGGACTCGACCAACTCAACCTACACCGAGAATCGGTTCCTACTTATAACGATGGAAGGCCACGTGGGTCAATCTAATTGCCTCACGTTTACCGACTTAATATTATCGAGAGATGTTTCTATAATTTGGTCTCCTAATATGACATGTCACACATATACATATTTAATATATATCTACATCGCATGCAAATATATATACATATCTAGCATGTGTATAAGCAATCACATCAGATGATCATGGACCACAGCCTAATATGATTAGGCCCGAGCCAGTAGGCCTAATCACTCACATCAAGATCTATGTGTGCAACGGTGCATCTCCATGCCCTTGTGATTGTCCATCTCATCCTCGTCGGTTCCGTCGACATCTTGATGCATCTCCATGCATCACGATCGTTTGTCTCGTGGGTCCCGCTATCGCATCCATGCTCCCGCTACGCCTCCTCATGTGATTATAACTTAATCATAGGCACGCAGGCCCGACAATAAACGAGAAATATAATGGAGGTTCGCAGACCTCAATAATAATAATCACAAATACACACATCACACGGTCCATGATCATCCGTCCACACATTATACATCACATGTATAAATAATCATCATCATGTAGGACTACTAGATAATAATAAAAATAATAATCAACTAAACCTTTTAATTAATTAATATTTTTTTGAAATCGGGGACATGTAGGAATTTCTCAATTCCTAAGGGTATTTTTTGTAATTTGGATAAAAGATGCGAAACTGGAATTTCTCAAATTCACGGGGGCAAAACTATCCTTTTGCCCAAAACCCTAATTCCCTCTCGCTGCTGCCGCGCTCTCGCCACCACCTGGCGGCTGCGGCATATCTTGGCGGGGGCAAAACGCCCCGCCTGGGGCGACGCTTGCCGGGCGGCGACGCTATCAGGTGGGCACCTCCTTTGGGCGCCGCCCTCATCCAGGGCGGTGTTGTCCCGCCAGTAGCCGCCCTGTGGGGGGGGGGGTTCGCCCAGGGAGCAATGGGTGTAGGCGTCGCTGCCCCTGGCACGGCGCGCCGCTCCCTTTATGGGGCCGCCGTTGTTCAAACCCCTCGCCTGGGCTGCCGACCCGGCGAAGAAGTTCTTTATAAGCAGACCCGGCCGGGCATTTGCTGCATATCACGGTAACCGCATCTTGCGCCGGCGTGGTGGTCACTGGCTGCCGGGCGTTCTTTGCCAGGTGGTCGCAGGCATGCAGATCGAAGGCGAATCTTTGTTGCTGCCCTTCCTCGCTTTTTAGTCAACGATTTTGACGTCAATATTCTTCCTAAACACAACACACGCAGGGTTCAAAACCAATCATTCGCACGAACAACCTAGCTCGATACCACCAGCGTTGGGAAATCAACGGGCGACATCATATCTTGTGCGGAAGAACAAGAAAACAAAAATCCCGATTCCCAAAAAAAGATGTTCGTCGTCGTAGATGCGAAGATTGGTGCGCAAAAAAATCAAGAAACACAAAAATCTGCGTATAGAGATTGTGTTACCTAGGGAGATCGTATATCCCTGTTTCCTTGCAGATCCTTAAGAGAGGGTGAAGGAGGTCAAGCATCCTCCTCTCTAGCGGTGATCCACACAGCCAGGGTTGCGGCGACCCTCCTCAAAAACTCCAGGCCCTCGAGGTGGAGAGGGAGAGGAGAATAGGAAGGGCAAGCAAGGACTCTAGCCTATGAGGTGTGAATCCCTCCTATTTATAGAGATCTCGTGTCAAACCCTAATGGGTCCTTCCCTAGTGGGTATTGGATCTGCATCCAATAAGACAGGGCTCCGTCGGATATCTCATATCCGAACCTCTACTCATCGCAAATGCCTACCATATGTGTGTGACCCTCTAGGCCCAATATCGAGCCGGCCGTGAGTCATACCGTCGAACTCTTTCTAACTCGGTGAATTATTATCACCGTAATAATTCACTTTCGACTCATCGACTACTTTATGTACTAGGCCACTATGCCGTAGTCCCCGACGATACTGGGGGAATCCAATCCATTGGACCTGTTTGTCCTCGCCACCATGTACATATAGTCCCTCATCCATCTAATATCCCAGACCGTATATCGAGCATGGTGTTGTCGGACCTATCACGGTTTCTACTGAAGTCTCGCTCTAATCGGATTCTCCCTAGAACTCTTTCTCTCTCAACCCAAATGACCTCGGCTAGGGATTTGTTTGAGCAAGAACACATGGGATATTCCTCTCATGACGCCGAGAGTGGATGATCCTCTATCGACACTTAATAGCCCCTCGTAAGGTCGACTACCATTCTCAATGACCAGTGTATTACATCATGGGGACAACCAAACCTATAAGTTCTCGTATCAAAGAGTGGAGCACTCATACAGGACATCCTTGGTGTCTCAAGTCTAAGGACCGAGATACACCACTAGGACTACGTAATCGCTGTCCGACAATAAGGTATCATCAACCATCCAAATTCCATAATAATGGATCAATCGGTGAACTCATTCTCCAATGAGCACTGTACTATATCCCTAGTGTCCCTACGGCAAAAGCTATGAGACCAGCTGCATCCATCATATGGACGGGTATACAAAGCACACCAGTCTATCCGGTTATCACGATGTCCCTCTCGAAAGTAACCTATGACCGGGATTATTTAGGATATGTGTTTAAAGGTGAATCGATCTCATTATCGTGATCTCATCACGATCCATTCTATTGCACAAATCCAAGGACATCACAATATATATATATGCATTTATGCAATAGTTATAAAGTGATATACGCCAAAATATAATAAGCAAAAGATTCTCAGATCAAGTCACACATGCCATCACTCACGTGATTGGCTTGTTTGGGCACCTATGACTAGCAGTTTTGTCATAGTCAACACCTTATATTTGACGATACCCTTAGCCACTAGCCTTGCTTTATAGGTCTCTACCTTTCCACCTCCTCCCATCTTTTCTTAAAGATTGACTTACAAACCAATAGGTACAATACCATCGGGTGCATTAACTAGGTTCCAAATCTTGTTGGAGTACATAGAATCCATCTCGAAATTCATGGCTTCTTGCCACTTCCCAGAGTCTATACTCATAATAGCCTTCTTGTTGGTTTGATGATCATTGTCTTCAACATCTTCTCCTCTAATACGTCCCACATATCTCTTAGGAGGATGAGATACTCTACCGCACCTATGTAAAGTTGAAACTTGTGTGTTAGGTAACGGAATGCACTGGGTCAGAGTGGTATTTGAGCTTGGTTCTCCAACCTCGCTCAACTCTATCATGCTCCCACTATCTCATGCTAAGAATGTGTTCCTTCTCAAGGAACACTACTCTCTTGGCTAGAAAGACCTTTTGGTCCACGAGATGATAGAAATAATACCCACAAGTTTCCTTGGGGTATCCCACAAATTTGTACCACTTTGTCCTCGATTTTAACTTATCGGGGTTGTGTCTTTTAACGTGGGTAGGGCAGCTCCAAATCTTAACAACCTTAAGATTGGGCTTTTTCCCTTTTCATATCTCATATGGTGTAGACATTACCGACTTAGTTGGAACCCTGTTCAGAAGGTAAGCTGCAATCTCTAGGGCATATCCTTAGAATGAGATGGGTAGGTCAGCGAAACTCATCATGGACCGTACCATGTCTAATAGCGTACGATTTCTCCTTTCAAAGACACCATTGAGTTGAGGTGTATAAGGAGGTGTCCATTGGGATAATATCCCATGGTCCTTGAGGAACTGAGTAAACTCTGTACTTAAGTACTCACCTCCTCGATCTGATCGAAGAGTCTTGATACTCTTTCCAGTCTGGTTCTCCACTTCATTCTTATGCTCTCTAAATTTCTCAAAGACATTAGACTTGTACTTCATTAAGTACACATATCCATACCTTGAGAAATCATCAGTAAAAATAATGCAGTAGGAGTAACCACCAATGGCATTAATTGACATAGGTCCACATACATCACTATGTATGAGTTCCAGCAGCTCAGTAGTTCTCTCTCCAGTTCCACTAAATGGAGAGTTGGTCAATTTTCCTTGAAGGCAAGGCTCGCAAGTTGCATATGACTCATAGTCGAATGGATCTAGATATCCATCATTTAGCAACTTTTGAATCATTCCCTCATGGATGTGACTTAGCCTACTATGACATAGGGAAGCACTGTTCACCTCATCTCATTTCCGCTTCGTCATACTTACATTCATGATATGTGGAGTAGTGTCTAGTATAAATAAACCATTATGCAATGTTCCTTTCATGATGATTTCATCATCTAATAATATCGAACAACCATTTTACTCAAAAATTAATTTATATCCACTAATTGTCAAACATGAAATGGAGATAATATTTTTGATAATTGAAATAACAAAATAACATGCATCCAATGCAATAAAAGCTCTATCGTGATGTAGGGCGACCTTCCTGTGCAGCTACTACATCAACTTTTGCTTCATTGCCCATGTTGAGGTCCATCTCGCCTCTCTAGTCTCCTAGGCCTTGCTAGAACTTACAACAAATTGCATATATGATAAGCACTACCGTATCCAATACCCATGTGTTATCATAAGAGTCTAACAAATGGAGACTGATCGTGAATATACCCAAGCTTCTCCAAGCTTTTGTTTTGCCCTCTCTCTGCAAGGTACTCTTTGTAGTTCCTCTTCCGTTGCCCATCTTTGCCACAGTGGAAGCACTGGTCTTTATCCCTTGTCGGTCTTTCTTAGCAACCTTTGCTTTACACTGTCTCCGCCCTTGCCCTTACCCTTCTTAAGGGACTTTTCTACTTTCCTTTTCTTTCTGGTCTCACTAGTGTAGAGAACTAGCTTCTCTTTCTTAATAGTACTCTCTGCCTCCCTCAACATATTGAAGAGCTCTAGGAGAGTCACCTCAAGCGTGTTCATATTAAAATTCATTATGAACTGTGAAAAGGAATCTAGTAGGGTCTGAAGCATAATGTCCACACATAAGTTATCCTCTAGGACCATTCCTAGTCCTATGAGTTTCTCTATCCACTCAATTATCTTTAAGACATGGGTCTGAACCAGTGTCCCATCAATTATCTTAGCGTGAAAGAGGCTCTTGGATATCTCATATCGCTAGTCTTTCCTTGTTCCTCAAATAATTTGTGGACATGTAGGAGAATGGATTTGACATCCATCTTTTTTCATGTTGTCTCTCAGAATTTCGAGAGTCATCGAGCCCAACATGTAGCACTGAGCAAAGAGTGGAGTCATCAATGTACTTCACGTGTGGCGGCGATCTCATCCTCATTTACCCCTTCCTCGGGTGTAGGCATCACTGTATCAATCATTTATTACGATTTTTTCTCCGCCATGAGAATAATTCTCAAGTTGCAGAGCCAATCCGTATAATTTAGACCAAAAAAAAGCGGTTGACATCAAGTATGCCACGTAAGGGATTTGAAACCGATATTTTTTTAAAAACAAAGATATAGTAAAATTAAATAACATGCAGATTTTACAAGAAATAAACAATCAAGATATGAACTTCTATCTTAATATGCTCCCACTATTTTACTAGCGTGTCACACGACACCCTCAACACATGAAATGGAAGTCTCCGACAGCACTTCGGTGGGGATCAGATCCAATCGGCGTCTTAGTGTAACCTCGAGGAACTCGACCAATCACACTAATCTTAAAAAGGTAGGCAACTCTTGTCGATCACAACTCCTTGTGATTCCCATCCTGTTTAGCCTCCTAATCACCATGGTCTCGAGGGACTCGATCAACCATGATGTTCTAGGTTAAGTCAACACCTTCATTACAAGATGAATCTAATTTGATGATATACCCTCGAGGGACTCGACCAAGCATACCATGTCCTCAGGTCACTAGTGACATCTCTATGTCATAAGCAAGATAGCGAATCGTGATATAGGTGAGTCTCGAGGGACTCGACCAACTCAACATACACCGGGAATCGGTTTCTACCTATAACGATGGAAGGCCACGTGAGTCAATCTAATTGCCTCACGTTTACGGACTTAATATTATCGAGAGAGAGATGTTTCTATGTTTTGGTCTCCTAATATTACATGTCACACATATACATATTTAATATATATCTACATCGCATATAAATATATATACATATGTAGTATGTATATAAGCAATCACACTAGATGATTATGGACCACAACCTAATGTGATCAAGCCCGAGCCAGTAGGCCTAATCACTCACATCAAAATCTATGTGTGCAACGGTGAATCTCAATACCCTATGATCGTCTATCTCATCTTTGTCGGTTCCGCCGACATCTCGATGCACCTTTATGCATCGCGATCGTCCATCTCGTGGGTCCCACTATCGCATCCATGCTTCCACTGTACCTCCTCATGTGATTACAACTTAGTCATAAGCATACAGACCCGACAATAGATGAGAAATATAATGGAGGCTCGTAGACCCAAATAATAATAATCACAAGTACACACATCACACGGTCTATGATCATCTGTCCACACATCAAACATTATATATATAAATCATTATCATGTAGGACTACTAGAGAATAATAAAAAATAATAATCAACTAAATATTTTAATTAATTATATTTTCTGAAAACAGGGACATATAGGAAAATTTTAAATTCCTAAGGGTATTTTCATAATTATAGTAAAGGGGTCTAAAATTTTAAATTCCTTAAGGCTACTACCTCCTTATACTAATAAAAGATCCTTAGTCCTTCTCAAGTACTTAAGGATACACTTTACTACTTTCTAGTGCTCCAAGCATAGATCCACCTGATACCTATTTCTCGTGACACTCAGAGCATGCGCTATATTAGGCCTAGTACAAAGTATGACATACATGATAGACTCTATTGCTGAGGCATAATGTATCATATCCATGTTCACCCTTTCTTCTGGAGTCTTTGGGGAAATACTCGTAGAAAGCGATATCCCATGTCTCATCAGTATGAGATTTCTCTTAGAATTTTACATGCCAAACTTTTGACCATGGTTTCTATGTACCTGGACTGGGACAAGCCAAACATCCTCTTGGATCTATCTCTATAGATTCTAATCCCTAAAATATAGAATGCTTCCCCTAAGTCCTTCGTGGATAACCAAGCTTTTACCGTGGATAGCATTCCTACGTCATCAGGATGTCATTCACATATAACACCAAAAAGGTGATAGCGCTCACACTTACCTTCCTGTACACACAAGGCTCATCTTCGTTCTTAACAAAGTCATAAGATCTGATTGCCTCATCAAATCTTATGTTCCAACTTCGGGAAGCTTGCTTTAGTCCATAAATGGATCTAAGCAACCTACACACCTTATTTGGGTAGTTCTTAGACACGAATCCCTCAGGTTACATTATATACACCTCCTCAGCGAGGTTTCCATTAAGGAATGTGATTGTTACATCCATCTGCCAGATCTCATAATCATAGTGTGCTGCAATAGCCAATAGAATTCTGATGGATTTTAGTATTGTTATGGGTGAAAAGGTTTCGTCATAGTCAACACCTTGCCTTTGATGATACCCCTTAGCCACTAACCTTGCTTTATAGGTCTTTACCTTTCCATCTACAATAATCTTTTTCTTAAAGATCCACTTGCAACCGATGGGTACAATAACTTCGGGCGCATCAACTAGGTTCCAAACATTGTTAGAGTACAAAGAATCCATCTCAGAATTAATGGCTTGTTGCTACTTCCCGGAATCTATACTCATAATAGTCTCCTCGTAGGTCTGAGGATCAATATCCTCAACATCCTTTCCTCTAATATGTCCCACATATCTCTCAGGAGGATGAGATACTCTATCAGACCTACGTAAAGTTGAAACTTGTGTATTAGGTACCTGAACAGACTTGAGCTGTAGAGTGGTGCTTGAGCTTGGTTCTCCAACCTCGCTCAACTCTATCATTCTCCCACTATCTCTGCCAAGAATGTGTTCCTTCTCAAGGAACACTGCTCTCGTAGCTATAAAGACCTTTTGGTCCTCGAGATAATAGAAATAATACCCACAAGTTTCCTTGGGGTATCCCATAAATTTACATCGCTTTGTCCTTGATTCTAACTTATCAGGGTTGTGTCTTTTAATATGGGCAGAGTAGTCTCAAATCTTAACAATATTAAGATCAGGCTTCTTCCCTTTCTATATCTCATATGGTGTAGATACTACCAACTTAGTTGGAACTCTGTTCACAAGGTAAGCTACGGTTTCTAGGGCATATCCCTAGAATGATATGGGTAGGTCAACGAAACTCATCATGGACCATACCATATCTAATAACGTATAGTTTCTCCTTTCAGAGACATCATTGAGTTGAAGTGTATAAGGAGGTGTCCATTGGGATAATATCTCATGGTCCTTGAGGAACTAAGTAAACTCTATACTTAAGTACTCACCTCCTCAATCTGATTGAAGAGTTTTGATACTCTTTCCAGTCTGGTTCTCCACCTCATTCTTATACTCTCTGAATTTCTCAAAGGCCTCATACTTGTACTTCATTAAGTACACATATCTGAGAAATCATCAGTAAAGGTAATGAAGTAGGAGTAACCACCAATGGCATGAGTTGATATAGGTCCACATATATCACTAGGTATGAGTTCCAACAGCTCAGTAGCTCTTACTCCAGTTCCACTAAATGGAGAGTTGATTAGTTTTCCACGAAGGCAAGGCTCGCAAGTTACATATGACACATAGTCGAATGGATCTAGATATCTATCATTTAACAACTTTTGAATCTTACTTTCATGGATGTGACCTAACCTATAATGCCATAGGTATGCACTATTCATCTCATCTTGTTTGCTCTTGGACACATTTACATTCATGATATATACCTGAAGCTTCATCAAGCTTTTGTTTCGCCCTTTCTGCAAGGTACTCTTTGCAGTTCCTCTTCCAAAGGTTTATCTTTACCACAGTGGAAGCACTGCCTTTGTCCTTTGCTGGGTCTTTCTTTGGCAACCTTTGCTTTTACCCGGGTCTCCGCCTTGCCCTTTCCCTTTTTTAAGGGACCTTTCTGCTTTCCTTTTCTTTCTGGTCTCACCAGTGTAGAGAACTGGCTTCTCTTTCTTAATAGTACTCTCTACCTCCCTCAACATATTGAGGAGCTCTGGGAGAGTCACCTTAAGCTTATTCATATTAAAATTCATTATGAACTATGAAAAGGAATCCAATAGGGACTGAAGCGCAATGTCCAAACACAAGTTATCCTCTCAGACCATTCCTAGACCTGTGAGTTTCTCTATCCACTCAATCATCTTTAGGACATGGTTCTGAACCGATGTCCCCTCGATCATCCTAGCACGGAAGAGGCTCTTGGATATCTCATATCGCTGAGTCCTTCCCTATTCTTCAAATAATTTGTGGACATGTAGGAGAATGGATATGGCATCCATCTTTTCATGTTGTCTCTGTAACTCAGGAGTCATAGAGCCCAACATATAGCACTGAGCAAGAGTGGAGTCATCAATGTACTTCACGTAGCGAATCTCTCATCCTCGCTTGCCCCTTCTTCGGCGTAGGCATCACTCAGATCAAGGACGATACACGATTTTCTCCGCCGTGAGAACAATTCTCAAGTTACGGAGCCAATACGTAAAATTTGGACCAGTGAGGCGGTTGACATCAAGTATGCCACGTAAAGGATTTGAAAGCGATATTTTCTGAAATTAAAGATGCAATAGAAATGAATAACATGCAGATTTTGCAAAACATAAACTATCAAGATATGGACTTCTATCTTAATATACTCTCACTATTTTACTAACCAGTCATGCGACACCCTCAGCACGTGAAATGGAAGTCTCCAATAGACTTCTAGTGGGGATCAGGATCCAATCAATATCTTAGTGTAACCTCGAGGGACTCGACCAATCACACTAAGCCTAAAAGGTAGGCAACTCTTGCCGATCATAACTCCTTGTAATTCCCCCCCCCGCTCGGCCTCCGAATCACCATGGTCTCGAGGGACTCACCAAACATGATGCTTGGTTAAGTCAACACATTCGCTACAAGATGAGTATGATTTGATAATATACCCTCGAGCGACTCGACCAAGCATACCATGTCCTCAGGTCACCGGTGACATCTCTATGGTGTAATCAAGATAGTGAATCGCGATATAGGTGAGTCTCGAGGGACTCGACCAACTCAACCTACAATGGGAATCAGTTCCTACATATAACGATGGAAGGCCACATGGGTCAATCTAATTGCCTCACGTTTACCGACTTAATATTATCGAGAGAGATGTTTCTATGATTTGGTCTTCTCATATGACATGTCACACATATACATATTTAATAAATATCTACATCCAATGCAAATATATATACATATCTAGTATGTGTATAAGCAATCACACCAAATGATCATGGACGATAACCTAATGTGATTAGGCCCGAGCTAGTAGGCCTAATCACTCACATCAAGATCTATGTGTGCAACAGTGCATCTCCATGCCTTGTGATCGTCCATCTCGTCCTCGTCGGTTCCGTCGACATCTCAATGCATCTTCATGCATCCCGATCGTCCGCCTCGTGGGTCCCGCTTATCGATTCATGCTCCCGCCAGGCTCCTCCCTCATGTGATTACAACTTAATCATAGGCATGCAGGCTCGACAATAAATGAGAAATATAATGGAGGCTCGCAGACTCCAATAATAATAATCAGAAGTACACACATCACACGGTCCATGATCATCCGTCCACACATCATACATCACATGTATAAATAATCATAATCATGTAGGACTACTAGATAATATTAAAAATAATAATCAACTAAACTTTTTAATTAATTAGTATTTTATGAAATTAGGGACATATAGGGAATTTCTTAATTCCTCGGGGTATTTTCATAATTTAGACAAAAGATAGAAACTGAAATTTCTCAAATTTTGAGGGGCAAAACTATCTTTTGCCCAGAAAACCCTAATGCCCTCATCCTCCCTTGCTGCTGCTGCCATCGCCACCCCCACCCTACCGGGCGGGGGCTATGCAACGGAGGGCGGGGTTGCTGCCTTCGCCTACAAGTGGCACGCCCGTTGGCGGTGCTGCCCCTAGAGCTAGGTGCCCCCGGGGGCGCCGTCGCTGCCTTCGCGGGCGGGCGCCCTTGTGCGCGCCGTCCCCTCCGCGGGCGGTTCTGCCCGTGAGGCAACGCCCGCAGGCGGTGCTGCCTCGCCGGGCGGCCGCCCCTGCTGGGTTTTTGCTCACGGGAGCTACGGCCATATGCGTCGCTGTCATGCGGCGCGTCACCACGCGAGAGCAGCGGCCGCAGGCGCTACTACCCTTGCTGCTGCTACTTTAGGCTGCCTACCTGCACCCAGATGGCAGTGCTGCCATCTCAGGACGACAAATGGGGGCAACAATAGTTGCTGCCCTTTTTTTTTCTTTTGTGACAATGATTTTGATGTCAAAAGCTTCTCCAAAACACAACACATGTAGTTTAAAACCAATCTATCGCATGAACAACCCGGCTCGATACCACTATTGGAAAAAATATTTGGGGGCTTACATCATCACATGCTAGGAAGAACAAGAAAAAAAAAATCCCCGATTCCCAAAGAGATTTTCGTCGTCGTCGTAAAAAATTGGTGTGCAAAAATCCGCAAACTGAAAAAAAAAACGATAGAATAAATTATGTTACCTAGGAGATTGTATATCCATGTTTCCTTGCAGATCCTTAGGAGAGGGTGAAGGAGGTCAAGCGCCCTCCTCTCTAGAGGTGATCCAAATAGTAGGGCTGCAACGACGCTTCTCAAAACTCCGTGCTTGCTCTGAGGTGGAGCGGGAAGGAGAATAAGAGAGGCAAGCAAAGGCTCTAGCCTATGAGGCTCAATCCTCCTATTTATAGAGATCCCCTTTCAAACCCTAATGGATCCTCTCCTAGTGGGTATTATATCTGCATCCAATAACCCAAGCCTTTTTAGATTAGTGGATCTCTATCCAATAATCTCTCATGGGCTCTTATTGGATCTCGTCCATGGGATCCAATAATTCAGGGGCTCATTGGATATCCAATAAGACAAGGGCTCATTGGATATCTCATATTCGAACCTCTACTTATCGCAATGCCTACCATATGTGTGTGACCCTCTAGGCCCAATATCGAACCGGCCGTGAGTCATACCGCCGTAACTCCTTCTTCTAACTCAATAAATTATTATCTCTGTAATAATTCACTTGACTAATCGACTACGAACGCATTAGGCCACTACGCCATCCAAAGATTCCATAAGCGGATCAATCAAGAAACTTATTCTCCAATGAGCACATATATTGTATCCCTAGTGTCTCTACACGAACAGCTATGAGACCCACTGCATTCATCATATGGACGGGTATACAATACACCAGCATGTTCGGTTATCACGATGTCTCTCTCAAGTAACCTATGACCGGGATTATTTAGGATATGTGTTTAAAGATGAATCGATTTCATTTTCGTGATCTCATCACGATCTGATTCCCATTGCATAAATCCAAGGACATCACAATATATATATGCATATATGCAATAGTTATAAAGTGATATATGCCAAAATATAATAACAAAAAAGATTTTGTATCAAATCACATATGCCAACACTAACGTGATTGGTTTATTGGGCACTTATGACTAGCAGGGCCTACGATGGAGCCGGAGAAATCAAATTGAACTAATATGATTGATTGTAGTAATTCCCCCATTTTTTCTCCTAATTTGTCCACATTAGGAAGAGATCTCTTGGAGTTCTATTACGCCTATATTTGGCGTATTTTCTACATCTAGATCTGCCTACATTAGAATGATATTAGTTAGCGCCACCTACTTTTATTTCTCCCGACCTCCTAATCTGCCCTTTTTTTTAGGGTTATATAAGGTGCCTCTAAGATAGAAATGGTGAGCTCCTAAGGTGCCACCTATATGAAGATTAAGGTTGGTAAAGGTTTCCCAACCAGATCCCTACGATGTCTAAGTTAGTGACTCAAGGTGTATAAGTGCAGGTCCAAATAATCCCCCTTTTCTCTATGATAAAGGTGAGTTTTTATAACTAATCCTAAAGAGTAAGAAGGATGCTTCCAATTACCTTTTCTCATCATATATGTACCTAGAACACATTTGGCTTTATGACTCCATTATTGTAAATTTCTCTTTATGTGGGTCGGGTTTTCTTGAATTACGCACTTCAGGCATATTTAGCCTTGTGCTTACACTGTGATGAATATTTCTTTATGTGGATCAGGCTTTCCTAACTCATGTGCCTTAGACACATTTAGCCTTATGCATTTATTGTGGTTGATTACTCTTCACTCGAGTCAGGTTTTCCCGAGCACATTTGGCCTTGTGCCTTTGCCATGGTGGATTTCTCTTCATGTAGGTTGAGTTTTTTCGAATCATGCCTCGAGCACATTTGGCGTTGTGCCTTTGCCACGCTGCCCTAGTCTGCAATTGTGCCGCCCCCTTGTGTTGCAACCGCAGACGCTAGTTGCCGCAGCCCCTCCTTGCAACGGTTGGAGAAACATAGCTTCCTTTGTTGCCGCAGCCCCTTGCCAATCGCAGCCGTGCCTTGAGCGCCTTCGCCTTCCAACCGACCCACCATCGCTGCTAGCCACCGTGCGACGACCGCCGCTCACCTCCCAACCGCCGCTCCCCCTGGGCTCGGGCGAGAACGACCAAGGGCACTAAGACGGGGAGGGGGGGGGTTGAATTACTGTATTACTGTAGCGGAAAACTTTCGACGATTAAAACTGCATTCGTACTATAAGAGTGATTTCGGTAGAAAAGCCAACTCGTAAATCACTTTAACTTGTGATCAAACAAGATGTAGTTAAAGCGAATCTGTAAAGGCAGTTTGCAGTTATGATGGAAATCCGAATGTAAGCGCAAACTGAAATATGATGTTCGTACGATAAAACTGATTTACATCTAAACACGATTCGGAAAATACTAAACTTTGAAACACGATCGTAAAAGTGCAGAAGGCAGTAAGCCATTGAGGAGATTTGTAATAAGGTAATAGCAGGAAACAAAATGCAAACCAGCGAAGATGGGAGTTTATAGTGTTTCGATCAATCGTGACCTACATCCACTCCTCCGATTCCTCTTCCGTCGAGGCCACCGGCATCCACTAACGATTTTCCTTTACTAGGCAAAGATCAACCTCCTTCTTACACCCCTCTTCTCCTTTTATTGGGTTTAGGATACAACCCTTACATGCACTCACTCTCCTCTCTTAAACAGAATTCTAACACTTAAGTAGCAGAGGGAAATTCTAGATATTGCAGTAATGTTTTCTCTCTTTTAGTCTCTCTGTGCTTGTATATTTTACCCAGGGATTGGAGGGGTATTTATAGGCTCCAAACCAATTTGAATTTGGAGCTCAAAACTATCATCTCCCGAATTCGGTCCAAGGCTGCATCACTCGCCGATTTGGCAGCTTGCAATCGCCTGGTAGAGCTCAAGACTAAGCCTCCAAGGGTGATGCCACCGCTTGTCGTGGGTAGTTGCACCGCCGGGCAGAGCTCGGAGACCGAGCTCAGCGGTGCCACCGCCGACCGGGGAGGTTGCATCGCTGTCAAAGGCGGTTGCACCACCGAAGCTAGAACTCGACATCGAAGTTGCATGCGGCCACCGCCGACCCCTGCGGTGCCACCTATGGCCAAGAGATCTGGGTTCGAATGGATTGATCCATTCGCCCAATTTGGTTCTTTTTCAAGGGCCCAATTGCCCCTAAATTAAGTTAATAGGATCACCTCATTTTTTAACTTAATCATCGTGCTAACTATGATAATTCTTAAGACATTTACTACAGCTTGATCCGGTCGCATCAATCACTTCTTCCGGGCGAAGCCCCGCCAAACTTTCGCCGATCATCCGATGAACCCTTGGTGATGCTCCTGCGTACTTTCGGCAAACTCCTGGACTAGTGACGATCCACTTGGCGAGTTCCGACGAGCTTCTTTTCGCAAGTTCCTGGACTTCTATCGTAGTTAATCCTGCACATGTAGAACAAAACTTCGATTGAGACAATTAATCCTAAGCAATTAACCAAGTTGTCCGGCATGTCATTGGTCTCTCGACGCTTCGTCCGATTCTTCGGCGCATTATCCTCTCCTGCGGCCTATTGCCCAATCAGCCGCTTGACTCAGAATCTCCGATATCCTTGGCACAAGACCTGCTTTTCTTGGCCCAATGTTTCGAGTCCACGCCTGAAGCCTTCTATCGGTACGTCGAGCGATCCACCGGCCCGATGTCCAATCTTCTGACATGTTTCTCCGGCACAACATGATTTTTCCTGCTTTAATTATCTCATCCTGATCGAAGCATCCTGCGTTACTCAAAACGCAGATTAAAACATAAACACATATCAAGTGGTTTCATTATCAAAATACCAAGTTGTCCGGCATGTCATTGGTCCCTCGATGCTTCGTTTGATTCTTTGACGCATCGTCCTCTCCTGCGGCCTATTGCCCAATCGGCCAATTGAATCCGCAACTCCGATATCCTTAGCACAATACCCGCTCTTCTTGGCCCAATGCTCGAGTCTGTTAGGATAAAGAGCACTAAGAGGGGGGGGGTGAATTAGTGCAGCGGAAAACTTTCTACGATTAAAATCGAAAGCTGCGTTCGAACGACAAAAACGATTTCGATGTAAAATCCGATTCTAAGATTACTTTAACTTAAGATTAAGCGAGATGACGTTAAAGTAAATCTACAAAGGCAGTTTGCAGTTTATGATGAAAATCAGAATCCAAGCGCAAACTGAAATGCGACGTTCGTACGATAAAACCAGTTTACATCTAAATGTCAATTTTGAAGATACTGAACATTGAGATATGTTTTATAAATGCGCAGAAGGTAGTTTGCAGTTATGATTGGAATCAAAACGTAAACGTAAACTGAAATGTAATGATTGTGCGAAAACGCCGATTTACGTCTAAACGCAGATTCAGAAAGTTCTGAACTTAGAAACTCGTTCGTAAAAGCGCAGAAGGCAGTAGCTATTTAGGAGGTTTGTAGTAATGATAAAATGCTCAAAGTAAATGCAAACCGAGATTTAGAGTGGTTCGGTCAATCTTGACCTACTCCACTTTTGGCTTCCTCCACCGACAAGGTCACCAACGTCAACTAGAGGCCTTCCTTCAATAGGTGAAGGCCAACCGCCTTTTTACGCTTTTCACTCTTTTGACGGGCTTAGAGACAACCCTTACAGAAAAATTTTTCTCCTCTTTTACAACTCAGAACTTGGAAGAAAAGAGGGAGAAGAACTTTTGACTTTATAACAATTTTGAGCTCTAAGAATCACGTAAAAAAGATCAAGATTTCTGTATGTCTCAGATCCTTTCAATGTTGAATGGGTGGGGTATTTATATGCCCCAACCCAGTTCAAATTTGAGCTCAAAACTATCAAATCCCGAATTTCGGGATCATGCGGTTGCACCTCCCCGACTGAGCGGTTGCACCACCTGCAGAGCTCAAGACTGAGCCCGTGCGGTTGCACCTCTGTCGTGGGCCACCGCCTCCGCCCTGTTCGAGATCGAGCCCAAAGGGTTGCACCTCCCTCGATCAGGCGGTTGTAACTGCCAGAGCTCAAGATCGAGCTCAAAGCGGTGCTACCTCTCTCGCTGGGAGGTTGCACCGCCCGCCTCGCTCGGAGATCGAGCCCAGCGGTTGCACCTCCCTGCTTGGGCGCTTGCACCTCCCACAAAGAATCGTGGTCCAAATGGGTAGCTCTATTCAGCCCAATTTCGGTTTTTCAGGGGCCCACTGCCCCAAGATTAAGCTAGTGGGATCACCTCCCATTTCCAACTTAATCAATATGCTAACTACGATTAATCCTAAGACAATTTCTGCAGCTTGCTCCAAAGGCCAATCGCTTTTTCCCATGAAGCTTTCCGCTAACTTCCGCCGATCATTCGATGAACCCTTCGGTGATGCTCCTACGGACTTCCGCAAAACTCCTGACTTATGGGATGATCCACTTGGCGAAGTTCCGACGAGCTTTTTTGGCAAGCTCCTAGACTTTTCGGATTTGTTCACGCAGAACCGCCCACGATCGTCCAACTTCTTCCGTCAACTCTCAACTCCCAACGGATCATTGTCTTGACTCAAGCGAATCTCCTGCTACATGTCTAACTTCCATCATAGTTAATCCTGCACACTTAAAACAAAACTTCCATCGAGACAATTAATCCTAAGCAATTAACCAAGTTGTCCGGCATGTCATTGGTCCCTCGACGCTTCATCCGATTCTTCGACGATCGCCCTCTCCTGCAGCCTATTGCCTAATCGGCTAGTTGACTCAAAACTCCGATATCCTTGGCACAATACCGCCTTTTCTTGGCCCGATGTTCGAAGTCGTCGGCCCGAAGCTTTCGTCGATATGTCGACCCATCCACCGCCCGACGTCCAATTCTTCGACATGTTCCTTCGCACAACATGATTTTTTTCCTGCTTTTAATTGTCTCATCCTCGACCAAGCATCCCAAGCGCCACTCAAAACACAGATTAAATCATAAACATATATCAAGTAGTTTCATCATCAAAATACGAGATTCAACAATCTCCCCCTTTTTTATGATGACAACCACTTGATGACGGAGTTAAACTTAACTCCCGAAGTTTAAACAAACTCCCCCTATCAATATGCCATATTGATAAAACCTTGAATTCAAACTGAATTCAAGTCATTGCAATATTCATCATGAATACTTGCAACACGTCATCATGAACTTATGCATAACATGTCATGTCATCAACATACTTCTCCCCCTTTGTCATCAACAAAAAGGAGAAGTACCACAATCAAGTGTTTGTGATATTGGTTCAACTCATGCAAAAACATAATATCAAATTTTATCATCATGCAAGTTTGCTATTATCAAATATCAACATGAAAAATTGTGATGTAAGCTTTTGATATCATAACGCAAACATTTTAAGTGTTTATCAATTTGTAGCATTTCATCACATGGTAAGATATCAATGCATAAAATTACGATGCAAGTTCTTGATATCTTAACGCATGATGCAAACATGGCATAATGCAAGTTTGGCAATCATAGCATCAATTCATATATCTCTTAATGATGGAAGCATTGCAAATATGGCAATCATATCAATTCATATATCTCTTGATGATGCAAGCATAGCATCATTGTTCATAGCATCAATTCATATATTTCTTCTCCTTTGTCATCAACAAAACGAAGAACGATATAAGCAAATTTTAAGCATAAGTGCTTGTAATTATTCATGTCATAACTAGGTTCATGTCATTTTCCAATAGTGAGTGATAGGATATCAATTATACAAACATCTCAAGGAAAGCATGACATGGAGATAGCTTTGAAAACTTCTTCCTTTTTTTTTTTTTTATCTGTTATTATCTTTTTGCATGAAGAAGGAAGACTATTTGTGATATATGCTATTTGTGAGTTTACTTCGAGTGAAGTTAGAATCGATGAGAGATTAAATCATGCTTTATTTTTACAAGGACCAAGATATGTATGTGAAACAAATCCTTGCAAGTAAAAACACTTTCATCCATATTCATCAAATTCATTTCTTAAAAAATATTTTTCACATGATATGTGTATGAGAGATGTATTTGCTAGTTGATTACATATGTCAAAAATCAATGATATGAACTAAACTTGATATAACATATGCTTGTTAAGTTCGAAGAGAGTAAACTTGATATGTTAGGAGAAAGAGAACCAAAATGAAATTTGACTCTTTCTTGCATTCGACAAGGTTTTGCTATAGATATTCAATTACAATCATGAAGGTAAAGCATGCTTGTTATCATGGAAGTTTTGTATTCAAGCACATAATTTTCCAACGTATATTTGTGTAATTCATTATGCCAATCAAGTGATTTGATCATTCAATCAAGAAAGTCCGAAAATTAATTTTAACAAGTTCAATCATTCGGACATATTTGTGCCATTGTTTTTCAAATACAATTATGAAGATAAGACATGCTCATCATCATGATAGTACGATAGCAAGTTTACAATATACAAGCTAGCAAAAATTTTCAACATTTTAAGACACGAAAGCTAGCAATTTTCTCTTTGAGATATGCACATTAGCAACTCTTTCTTCCACTATGTCATTGGGAAAGAGAAGGGAAGACCCTTTACATTAATTTCTAAATCATGACAAGGGAAGGTTTCAATCTTATTTGTGCATCATTATATTTTCAAATTCGAACATGCACAATTTCAAAAACCTTATATTTCATTCATGTATGATACTGAATAAATCAATCAATATTATGAGCATATCATACATGATACTTAAATTTTTTTAACTATTTATCAACATTTTAATCATGATACCAAACATTCATCATTTAGAGTATTAATGACATTAAATCAACATACATCATTTTAGTAACAACTCATTTTAAATCATGATTTACATCATATGCAATACATCATATCATAATTAGAAAGCACAAGTATTGCATGCATAATTGCACATCATACATGTTTCATATCATGATGGTATCAATTTTGTCAAATTATATCCTACCATGCATGATCAAAACTTCTCCCCGTTTTATCATTGAAAACAAGAAAGAAGTAGGGAAGAGTATAAAAGTGTAAAATATTTCAATCATTTCAAGGCATTTATGGAATTTTTGAAACATAGGAGAATGATTAATTTAAGCATATAATGTTTCAATCCAATTCAAGTCATGAATATCAATGCTTTCATATTGTGAGTATCAATTCATGAATACCACAAGATATTATTTGTGACTTCAATTTTGCAAGATCAAGATTATGATTTAGATAAAACTTATTCAAATCAAATCATTAACTTGAAATTCATAATTAAGTCATCAAAATCAATTTCGAGATTCACAAAATATCATGAAATCATTAATCTCGATCAGATGGAAAAAGTTTTTTTTTAAGTGATTCTTTTTCATCTAAGCATGCCTTTACTTTTAATAAAATAAGTGTCAACATTTAAGACGGAATAAATCATCAAGCATGATTCCATGATAACATCCTTTTAATGTCTTGATATTCATTATCAAGTATGATTTCAAAAAGTATGTTAAAGAGAAGTCATTAAGATTAAATGTATGATACACTCATTTATTCTCAAAATATTAATCATGTTTATTTTCATGAGATTCACAAGATTGGTAAAATAAATTCATTAATCTCAATAGGATAGAAAATTATTTCCATTTCATACAATTGATTTCATGTTAGTCTTCTTTTTCATTTATGTAAAATAAAAACATGCATCAACGTTTAGGATCGAAAAATGAGTTTCGTCATAAAACCACAAGATCAATAGATTCTCAAAAATGAATTGTGAGGATCAAGAAAATCCGATAATGAGATTTAACACTTTCATATATTCAGACATGATTTTTGCTATAGATTTTCAAATTAAATCATGAAGATCAAAACATGCTCATGATCATGGATAACTTAAAATCTCATGCATAAAATTGTCAATCATTGTGTCAAAAACATTTAATATTACATCATTATGCATTACTTCAAATTAAACATATTTTCATTCAACAATGTTAATCAAACAAGATATCATATTTTTAATCAAAATCATTTTGTTTGTTTATCATAAAATATGCAATATCATCATTTTCGAAATTACTATAATGATCATAATTTTTGTATTTTATGTAATTTTCAAGAAAATTGATTCTAAACTAAAAAGAAAACTACATCATGAAAGCATCAAGTAATTTCAAAATAAACCAAAGGCATTTTAATTACCTCAACATCGTAGGCTGTTAAGGCGTAGTTTGCCGTCTCGCTTTTGTTGATTTTTTCTTCGTCTTCGGAGGAGCTCGATTCATCCCAATTTTTGTTCTTCTTCTTGCGTTTAAAGCAAGTAGTTCCATTCTTTTTGCTTTTTAATTTTCGTTTCATTTGTAGTTTAAGTTCACTATCACTTGAGCATATGCTCGAGTGGTCTTCAAATGTTCTAGGTCCCAAATCCTTCCTGTTCTTTGGAAGGTTGTTTTGTTCATCATTGTCCTCATCACTTGAGTCGTCACTCAAGTGGCATTCATTTGTCCAAAGTTCCAAATCCTTCCTGTTCTTTGGAAGGTGATTGTGTTCAACATGTTCATCATATGCATTGTGCACCATTTCATATGTCATCAACGAACCAATTAGTTCTTCAAGTGGTAAGTTGTTTAGGTTTTTAGCTTCTTGTATTGTGGTTACTTTTGAATCCCACTTCTTAGAAAGAGAACGTAAAATCTTGTTTACGAGTTTAAAATCCGAAAAACATTTTCCAAGAGCTCTTAAACTATTGACTACATCCGTGAAAACAAAACATGTCGCATATAGTCTCGCTTTTGGTTGCATTCGAAAAAGTTCAAAATCATGCAATAAAAGTTTAACTTTCGAAGTCTTTGACTCTACTAGTTCCTCTCATGTGATTTCAAGTGTTCGCCAAATGTCAAAAGCCGCTTTAACACGTAGAAACCGATTGAACTCATTTTTGTCCAAAGCGCAAAAAATAAGGCATTCATAGCCTTTGCATTTAAAGAAAAAAAACTTCTTTCTCCAAATCCGACCATTCGTTCATCGGTTTAGAGGGAAGTTGAAAACCGTTTTCAATGATATTCCATAAATCTAAATTCATAGAAATCAAGAAAAGTCTCATTCGAGTTTTCCAATAAGTGTAGTCCAATCCGTTAAACAACGATGGACGAAAGACCGAAAAGCCCTATTGAAAGCCATGAAGAGCCATCTCTCTCGGGTGTAAATCCGAAATGAGAAAAACCGAGCTCTGATACCAATTGTTAAGATCAAGAGCACTAAGAGGGGGGGGGGGTGAATTATTGCAGTGGAAAACTTTCTACGATTAAAATCGAAAGCTGCGCTTTGAATGACAAAAACGATTTCTGATGTAAAATCCGATTCTAAGATTACTTTAACTTAAGATTGCCAGATGACGTTAAAGTAAATCTACGAAGGCAGTTTGCAATTTATGATGAAAATCAGAATCCAAGTGCAAACCAAATGCGACGTCAGATTTATAAAACCAGTTTACGCCTAAATGTCAATTTTGAAGATACTGAACTTTGAGATATGTTTTATAAATGTGCAGAAGGCAGTTTGCAGTTATGATTGAATCAAAACGTAAACGAAACTGAAATGTAATGATCATGCGAAAACGCCGATTTACGCCGAACGCAGATTCGAAAAGTTCTGAACTTAGAAACTCGCTCAAAAAAGCAGAAGGCAGTAGCTATTTAGGAGGTTTGTAGTAATGATAAAATGCTCAAAGTAAATGCAAACCGAGATTTTAGAGTGGTTCGGTCAATCTTGACCTACTCCACTTTTGGCTTCCTCCACCGACGAGGTCACCAACGCCAACTAGAGGCCTTCCTTCAATAGGCTAAGGCAACTGCCCTTTTTATAGTTTCACTCCTTTTGACGGGCTTAGAGACAACCCTTTATGAAATTTTTCTCCTCTTTTACAACTCAGAACTTGGAAGAAAAGACGGAGAAGAACTTTTGACTTTACAACAATTTTTTGAGCTCTAAGAATCACAAAAAAAGATCAAGATTTTGGTGTATGTTTGTATCCTTTCAAAGGCTGAATGGGTGGGGTATTTATAGGCCCCAACCCAGTTCAAATTTGGAGCTCAAAACTATCAAATCCCGGAATTCCTGGATCAAAGCTTGCACCTCCCGACCGAGCGGTTGCACCGGGCGGGCGGAGCTCAAGATCGAGCTCCAAGCGATTGCACCTCTCGACCGAGGGCGGTGTAATCGCTGCCGAGCTCAAGACCGAGCTCAGCGAAGCTACCTACTCTCGCGGGGAGGTTGCACCGCCCAGGCCTCACTCGGAGGCCGAGCCCAAGTGGTTGCACCTCCCTCGCTAGGGGCGGCCGCACCGCCTCCCGGAAGACTTAGCCCAAAGCGGTGCTACCTCCTAGCTTGGGCGGTTGCACCTCCCACAAGAATCGTGGTCCCAATGGGTAGCTCCATTCAGCTCAATTTTTGGTTTTTCAGGGGCCCACTGCCCCAAGATTAAGCTAATGGATCACCTCCCATTTCCAACTTAATCAATATGCTAACCACGATTAATCCTAAGACAATTTCTACAGCTTGCTTGCTCAAAAGGCCAATCGCTTCTTCCGGGAACTTCGTCATCATCCGATGAACCTCTATGATGCTCCTACGGACTTCCCGCAAACTCTGGACTTTATGAATTTATCCACTTGGCGAAGTTCCGAGCTTTTTTTTGGCAAGCTCCTAGACTTCGATTTGTTCCCCAGTAACCTCCGACGACCGTCCAACTTCCGTCGAACTTTCAACTCCCAACGTGATCATTGTCTTGACTCGCGCAACCCCGCCGCATGTCTAACTTCTATCGAAGTTAATCCTGAACACTTAAAACAAAACTTCGATCGGTGACAATTAATCCTAAGCAATTAACCAAGTTGTCCGGCATGTCATTGGTCCCTCGACGCTTCGTCCATTTCTTCGCCAAGATCGTCCTCCCCGCAGCCTTATTGCCCAATCGCCAGCTTGACTCAAGAACTCCGGATATCCTTGGCACAATACCCGCTTTTCTTGGTTCGATGTTCGAGTCCCCGCCCAAGTTTTCTGTCGATACGTCGATCGATCCACCGCCTAACGCCTTTTCGACATGTTCTTCGGCACAACATGATTTTTTTCTGCTTTAATTGTTCTCATCTCCCGATCAAGCATCCCAAGGCTACCAAAACACAGATTAAATCATAAACATATATCAAGTAGTTTCATCATCAAAATACAAGATTCAACAGAGTCCACGACCAAGTTTTCATGTCGATACGTCGATCATCCACCGCCCGACGTCCAATCTTCTGACATGTTTCTCTGGCACAACATGATTTTTCCTGCTTTAATTGTCTCATCCTGATCGAAGCATCCTGCGTTACTCAAAACGTAGATTAAAACATAAACACATATCAAGTGGTTTCATCATCAAAATACGAGATTCAACAATCTCCCCCTTTTTGATGATGACAACCACTTAATGACGGAGTTAACCTTAACTCCCGGAGTTTAAACAAACTCGCCCTATCAATATGCCATATTGATAGAACCTTGAATTTAAACTGAATTTAAGTCATTGCAATATTCATCATGAATACTTGCATCATCATCATGAACTTATGCATAAAATGTCATGTCATCAACATACTCCTCCCCATTTGTCATCAACAAAAAGGAGAAGTACCACAATCAAGTGTTTGGAATATTAGTTCAACTTATTGCATGAAAAACATAATATCAAGTTTTATCATTATGCAGTTTTAAAGCTAGAAAATTTAGCAAGTATTACATCATGCTTAGAACATTCAAGCTATCAAGTTTCATATATGCAAGTTTTACAGCATACAAGATAGCACTTTTGTAATGTTCAAGATAGCAAGTTCTACATCATAAAAGCTAGCAATATTATAACATTTTAGAGCATGCAAGCTAGCAGTTTTGAGATGTTCAAGAAAGCAACTCTTGCTTCTTGAGATATGCAAATTTGTCAAGTTTTGCTAGATGTGTGTTAGCATTTTTGCCTCTTGAGATAGGCAAGATAGCACATTTGTTTCTTTTTGAGATAGCAACTTTTTGCTTCTATTTAGACTACAAGCTAGCAATTTTATGATATACAAGTTTCACAATATACAAGCTAGCAAAAATTTTCAAAAGCAAATGCAAGATAGCTTTCTTGTGTAAGCTCATGATTCTTGCTTCATATTGCAATGTGCAAGTTGCAAGTTTTGTTTTTGAGATAGGCAAGATAGCACTTTTGCAAATTTTGTTTCTTAAGATAGGCAAGTTTGTGATGTTCAAGATAACAAGCTCTTTTCTTCTTTTTTGAGAAGTGCCATTTTTGCTTTCTTTGCAAAGTTCAAGCTAGCAAAATGCTAAACTAGCAAGAGATAATGTTTTACATGAGGCAAACAAACAATTTGGCAAATGTTACATTTGCATCTTCTTTTCGAGAAGTGCAATTTTTTCTTTCATCTTGAATTGTGCAAACTAGCTAATTTAACCTTTTCATGATGTCCATGCTAGAAATTCTTGCTCCCCTTTGTCAAAAAAAAAGGGAAGACCCTTTATATCAATTTTCATATTATGACAAAGGTAAATATCAATCTTATTTGTGCATCATTATATATTCAAATTAAAATATACATAATTTTTAAAACCTTATTTTTCATGCACGATACCGAAAAATAAATCAATCATCATTAATAGGCATATCATACATGATCCTCAAACATTAAAATTTTTAAGCATTTATCAACATGTTGATCATGATATCAAACATTCATCATTTAAAGCATTCATGATACACATCATATGCAATAAATACATCATGTACATCATTATCATAAGTATTGCATACATCATTTTAACTTCATGAATATTTCATCATTGCATGCATCATACCAAAACATTTCAAGCCATGCAAGCCATAAATACAAAGAAATCATGTCATGAAGGATAAAATCATTTGAATACTAAAAGACATGATTCATATAGTAAATATCTTCTTTAAATAAAATATCAAGAAAAATCATAGGAGCACAAAGAAGAGATCTTATTTTAAAAGAAAATCAAGTAATAATTCCAAGAATTCACAAGGAAAAATCATGATTAATTTAGAAATTCTCCTCTCAAGAGAATATCAAGTAAAATCGTAGAAGATCGATTAATGAGAAATTTTGATTTATAATAAAATCTCATGTATCGAATGTCAAGAAATCAAAATGATGATTTATATAAAAAAATATCACAAGTTATATTCAAGAGAAAAATCATCATTCATTTTCAACTCATTCAATTTGTATACCAAAACATGGTTTTAAATCTTCAACATATAACATGCATAAATTCAAAAATTGAAAGGAGAAGGGAAGAATTCAAAGGTACAAAGATTTCAACTATCTCATAAACAAATGTAAGACCAAGTCATGAATCCAAAATTCCATGAATCAAAATGATCATCAAAGGTAATCTCATGTTATTCCAAGAAATCAATATCATGATTTTGATAATACTCATTTCAAATATAAATCATAAAAATCACTTTTATGATTCACAAAATTCATAACATAGGTAGATTCATGATTTCATAATATATTTTTCCTTTTTTTTTAAGTATTTGATTTCATGTTAGCATGCTTTTTCATTTATGTTAAATAAAAACATGCATCAACGTTTAGGATTGAAAAATGAATTTAGTCATAAAACCATCAAGATCAATATATTCTAAAAAATTAATTGTTATGGTCAAGAAAATCCGAAAATGAAATTTAACACTTTCATGCATTCGGACATGGTTTTACCATATGTTTTTCAAATACACTCATGCAAATAACACATGCTTATCATCATGTATAACTTAAAATCTTATGCATAAAATTGTCAATCATTGTATCAAAAACATTTAATATTTTCATTACATCATTATGCATTACTTCAAATCAAACATGATTTCATTCAACAATGTTAATCAAACATGATACACATTATTACTTCTTAACCATGATTTCATATTTTCAATCAAAATCATTTTGTTTGTTTATCATAAAATATGCATTATTATCATTTTCGAAATTACTAGCATGATCATAATTTTTATATTTTTATTTTTAAACATGTCATTTTCAAGAAAATTAATTCTAAACTAAAAAAGAAAATACATCATGAAGGCATCAAGTAATTTCAAAATAAATCAGGGGGATTTCGATTACCTTATCATTGAAAGCAGTTAAGGCATAGTTTGCCACCTCGCCTTTCTTGATTTTCTCCTCGTCTTCGGAGGAGCTTGATTCATCCCACTTTGTGTTCTTCTTTTTTGGCCTCTTCCTCCATTCAAGTTCATTATTTATTTTAGATTTTTGTTTAATAAACTTATTAAGATTTGGTGCTCGAAGTTCAAGTTCATCATTGTCCTCATCACTTGAGTCATCGCTCAAGTGGTATTCATTTATTCTATGTCCCAAATCCTTCCTGTTCTTTGGAAGGTTGTTTTGTTCATCATGTTTATCATGTGCATTGTGCACCATTTCATATGTCATCAATGAACCAATAAGTTCTTCAAGTGAAAAAACATTTAAATCTTTTGTTTATTATATTACCGTTACTTTTGGTTCCAAGCTTTAGAAAGTGAAAGCAAAATCTTGTTTAGGAGTTCAAAATCCAAAAAACATTTGCCAAGAACTCTTAGATTATTGACGACATCCGTGAATCGGGTGTATAGGTCGCCTATAGTCTCGCTTGGTTGCATTCGAAAAAGCTCAAAATTATGTAATAAAATATTAACTTTCGAGTCTTTGACTCTGCTAGTTCCCTTGTGCGTGATTTCAAGTGTTCGCTAAATATCAAAAGTCGTTTCGCACGTAAAAATCCGATTGAACTCATTTTTGTCCAAAGCATAAAATAGGACATTCATAGCCTTTACGTTTAAAGAAAAACACTTCTTCTCCAAATCCAACCATTTGTTCATTGGTTTAGAGGGAAGTTGAAAATTGTTTTCAATAATATTCCATAAATCCAAATTCATAGAAATCAAGAAAACTCTCATTCAAGTTTTCCAATAAGTGTAATCCAATTCTTTAAACAACGGTGGATGAACAACCGAAAAACCCTCTTTAAAGCCATGAAGAGCCATTTCTCTCGGGTGTAAATCTGAAATAAGAAATACCAAGCTTTGATACCAATTGTTAGGATCAAGGGCACTAAGAGGGGGGAGGAGAGGGAATTAGTGCAGCGGAAAACTTTCAATTATTAAAAACTGCATTCAGATGATAAGAGCGATTTCGGTAGAAAAGTCGATTCAGAAATCACTTTAACTTGTGATCAAGCAAGATGCAGTTAAAGCAAATCTGTAAAGGCAGTTTGCAGTTATCATGGAAATCAGAAATGTAAGCGCATAAACTGAAATATGATGTTCAGACGATAAAAACTGATTTACGTCTAAACACGATTCGGAAAAGACTAAACTTTGAAATACAATCATAAAAGCGCAAAAGACAGTAAGCTATTGAGGAGGTTTACAGTAAGGTAATAGTAGGAAACAAAATGCAAACCGGCGAAGACGGGAGTTTATAGTGGTTCGGTCAATCGTGACCTACATCCACTCCTCTGATTCCTCTTTCGTCGAGGCCACCGACATCCACTAACGATCTTCCTTTACTAGGCGAAGAAAACCTCCTTCTTACACCCCTCTTCTCCTTTTACTGGGTTTAGGAGATAACCCTTACAAGCACTCACTCTCCTCTCTTAAACAGAATTCTAACACTTAAGCTAGAGGAGGGAAATTCTAAAGATTACAGCAGTGTTTTCTCTCTTTTAATCTCTCTGTGCTTGTATATTTTACCCAGGGATTGAGGGGTATTTATAGGCTCCAAACCAGTTTGAATTTGGAGCTCAAAACTGTCATCTCCCTGAATTTTGGTCCAAGGCAACCACCGGTAGAGCTCAAGACCGAGCCTCTGGCAAGGCCATCGCTTCGTCGGCGGTTGCACCGCCAGGCAGAGCTCAGAGACCAAGCTCAGTGGTTGCACCGCCCAGCCGTAACTCGGAGATCGAGCTGCATGGTGCCACCACTGCCGACCAAGGCGGTGCCACCTCGCCAAGAGATCTGGGTCCAAATGGGTTGATCCATTCGCCCAATTTGTTCTTTTTCAAGGGTCCAATTGCCCCTAGATTAAGTTAATGGGATCACCTCCAATCTCTAACTTAATCATCGTTAGCTAACTATGGCAATTTTAAGACATTTACTATAGCTTGCTCCGTGTGTCAATCGCTTCTTCCGAAGCCCGAATTTAACTTCCGCCGATCATCCGATGAACCTCAAAAGATGCTCCTCCAAACTTCCCAAGCAAACTCCTGACTTGCGATGATCCACTTGGCGAAGTTCCGGACGAGCTTTTTTTGGCAAGCTCCTGACTTCTCGGATTTGTTCTCGTAGAACCTTCGACGACCGCTCGACTTCCCTGCGAGCTCTCAACTCCCAATGTGATGATTGAAGTTTTTGACTTTGGCGCAACTCCCCTGCATGTCTTACTTCCATCAGAAGTTAATCCTGCACATGTAAAATAAAAACTTCGACGAGACAATAAATCCTAAGCAATTAACCAAGTTGTCCAAAGATGTCATTAGTCCCCTGACGCCAGTCTGATTCTATGTAGCCTTCAAAACCTTAGGCTACTACCTCCATATACTAGTAAAAGATCCTTAGTCCTTCTCAAGTACTTAAGGATACACTTTTACTACTTTCTAGTGCTCCAAGCTTGGATCCACCCTACCTGCCAGGACACTTAGAGCATACGCTTATATTAGACCTAGTACATAGAATGATATACATGATAGACCCTATCATGCTGACGGGCATAAGGTATTATATCAATGTTCACCCTTTCTTCTGAGTTTTTGGGAACATACTCCAAGAAAGCGATATCCCATGTCTCATCGGTATGAGAACTCTTTGAATTTTCCATGCTAAACCTTTTGACAATAGTTTCTATATACCTAGATTGGGACAAGCCAAGCATCCTCTTGGATCTGTCTCTATAGATCCGAATCCCCAAGATATAGGATGCTTCCCCTAAGTCCTTCATGGAGAAGTATCTAGATAACCAAGCCTTTACTACGGATAACATTCCTATGCCATTCCCAATGATCAGGATGTCATTCACATATAACACCAAAAAGGTGATAGCGCTCCCACTTACCTTCCTATACACAAAAGGCTCATCTTTATTCTTAACGAAGTCATAAGATATTATTGCCTCATCAAATCTTATATTCTAACTTCGGGAAGCTTGCTTTAGCCTATAAATGGATCTAAGCAACCTATACACCTTATATGGGCAGTTTCTTAGACACGAATCTCTCAGGTTGTGTCATATACACCTCCTCCTCGAGGTTCCCATTGAGGAATGCAGTTATTACATCCATTTTCCAGATCTCATAATCATAGTGTGCTGCAATGGCCAATAGAATTCGGATGGATTTTAGCATTGCTACGGGTGATAAGGTTTTGTCATAGTCAACACCTTGTCTTTGACGATACCCCTTAGCCACTAGCCTTGCTTTATAAGTCTCTACCTTTCCACCTCCTCCGATCATTTTCTTAAAGATCGACTTACAACCGATGGGTACAATACCATTAGGTGCATCAACTAGTTCCAAACCTTGTTGGAGTACATAGAATCTATCTCAAAATTCATGGCTTCTTGCCACTTCCCGGAGTCTATACTCATAATAGCCTCCTCGTAGGTCTGAGGATCAATGTCCTCAACATCTTCTTCTCTAATATGTCCCACATATATCTTAGGAGGATGAGATACTCAGACCTATGTAAAGTTGAAACTTGTGTGTTAGGTACACCAACGCACTCAAAGTTGTAGAGGGTACTTGAGCTTGGTTCTTCAACCTCGCCAACTCTATCATGCTCCCACTATCTCTGCCAAGAATGAGTTCCTTCTTAAGGAACACTACTCTCTTGGCTAGAAAGACCTTTTGGTCATTGAGATGATAGAAATAATACCCACAAGTTTCCTTGGGTATCCCATAAATTTGTACCTCTTTTCCTCATTTTAACTTATCGGGTTGTGTCTTTTAACATGGGTAGGGGCAGCTCCAAATCTTAACAACCTTAAGATTGAGCTTTTCCCTTTCATATCTCATATGGTGTAGACATTACCACTTAGTTGGAACCCCTGCTCAAGGTAAGTTGCAATCTCTAGGGCATATCCCTAGAATGAGATGGGTAGGTCAAGAAAACTCCTCATGGACCATGCCATGTCTAATAGCGTCATTTATTTCTCCTTTCGAGACACCATTGAGCTAAGGTGTATAAGGAGGTGTCCATTGGGATAATATCCCATGGTCCTCGAGGAACCCAGTAAACTCTATATTTAAGTACTCACCTCCTCGATCCGATCAAGAGTCTTGATACTCTTTCCAGCCGGTTCTCCACTTCATTCTTATGCTCTCTGAATTTCTCAAAGATATCGAACTTGTACTTCATTAAGTACACATATCTATACCTTGAGAAATCATCAGTAAAAATAATGAAGTAGGAGTAACCACCAATGGAATTAATTGACATAGGTCCACATACATCACTATGTATGAGTTCTAGCAGCTCAGTGGTTCTCTCTCGAGTTCCACTAAATGGAGAGTTGGTCAATTTTTCATGAAGGAAAGGATCGCAAGTTGCATATGACTCATAGTCGAATGGATCTAGATATCCATCATTTAGCAACTTTTGAATCTTTCCCTCATGAATGTGACCTAGCCTACTTTGACACAAGTAAGCACTGTTTACCTCATCTCATTTCCGCTTAGATATACTTACATTCATGATATGTGGAGTAGTGTCTAGCATAAATAAACCATTATGCAATGTTCCTTTCATGATGATTTCATCATCTAATAATATCGAACAACCATTGTTCTCAAAAACGAATTTATATCCACTAACTATCAAACATGAAATGGAGATAATATTTTTGATAATTGAAGTAACAAAATAACATGCATCCAATGCAATAAAAGCTCTATCAGGCAGATGTAGGGCGACCTCGCCAACAGCTACTACATCAACTTTTGCTTCATTGCCCATGTTGAGGTCCATCTCGTCTCTCTCTAGTCTCCTAGGCCTTGCTAGAACCTACAATGAATTGAATATATGATAAGCACTATCGGTATCCAATACCCATGTGTTATCATAAGAGTCTGACAAATAGAGACTGATCTTGAATATACCTGAAGCTTCTCCAAGCTTTTGTTTCGCCCTCTCTACAAGGTACTCTTTGCAGTTCCTTTTCCAGTGCCCATCTTTGCCATAGTAGAAGCAATCGGTCTTTGTCTTTTGCTCGGGGTCTTTCTTAGCAACCTTTGCTTTACACAGTCTCCGCCTTTACCCTTAACCTTCTTAAGGGACTTTTCTTCGCTTTCATTTTCTTTCTAGCCTCACAAATGTAGAGAACTGGCTTCTCTTTCTTAATAGTACTCTTTGCCTCCCTCAACATATTGAAAAGCTTTGGGAGAGTCACCTCAAGCTTGTTCATATTAAAAATCATTATGAACTGTGAAAAGGAATCTAGTATGGACTGAAGCATGTCCACACATAAGTTATCCTCTAGGACCATTCCTAGTCCTATGAGTTTCTCTATCCACTTGATCATTGTTAAGACATGGGTCTGAACCAGTGTCCCATCAGTTATCTTAGCATGAAAGAGGCTCTTGGATATCTCATATCGCTGGTCTTTCCCTGTTCCTCAAACAATTTGTGGACATGTAGGAGAATGGATTTTACATCCATCTTTTCATGTTGTCTCTATAACTCAGGAGTCATAGAGCCCAACATGTAGCATTGAGCAAGAGTCAATGTACTTCACGTAGCGAGTGATCTCATCCTCACTTACCCCTTCCTCGGGCGTAGGCATCACTGTATCAAGGACGTACATAATTTTCTCCGCCATGAGAATAATTCTCAAGTTGCGGAGCCAATCCGTATAATTTAGACCAGTGAGGCGGTTGACATCAAGTATGCCACATAAGGGATTTGAAATCGATATTTTTTGAAAATAAAGATACAATAAAAATAAATAACATGCAGATTTTACAAGAAATAAGCAATCAAGATATGGACTTCTATCTTAATATGCTCCCACTATTTTACTAGCATGTCACACGACACCCTCAGCACGTGAAACGGAAGTCTCCGACAGACTTCTAGTGTGGATCAGGATCCAATCAGCATCTTAGTGTAACCTCGAGGAACTCGACCAATCACACTAATCTTAAAAGGTAGGCAACTCTTGTCGATCACAACTCCTTGTGATTCCCGTCCTGTTTAGCCTCCTAATCACCATGGTCTCGAGGGACTTGACCAACCATGATGTTCAGTTAAGTCAACACCTTCATTACAAGATGAATCTGATTTGATAATATACCCTCGAGGGACTCGACCAAGCATACCATGTCCTCAGGTCACTGGTGACATCTCTATGTCATAAGTATGATAGTGAATCACGATATAGGTGAGTCTCGAGGGACTCGACCAACTCAACAGACACCGGGAATCGGTTCCTACCTATAACGATGGAAGGCCACGTAGGTCTATCTAATTGTCTCATGTTTACGGACTTAATATTATCGAGAGAGAGATGTTTCTATGATTTGGTCTCCTAATATGACATGTCACATATATACATATTTAATATATATCTACATCGCATATAAATATATATATATATGTAGTATGTATATAAGCAATCACACCAGATGATCATGGACCACAACCTAATGTGATCAGGCCCGAGCCAGTAGGCCTAATCACTCACATCAAAATCTATGTGTGCAACAGTGCATCTCGATGCCCTATGATCGTCCATCTTATCTTCGTTGGTTCCGTCGACATCTCGATGCATCTTTATGCATCACGATCGTCTGTCTCGTGGGTCCCACTATCGCATCCATGCTTCCGCTGTACCTCTCATGTGATTACAACTTAATCATAAGTACACAGACCCGACAATAGATGAGAAATATAATGGAGGCTCGTAGACCCTAATAATAATAATCACAAGTACACACATCACACGGTCTATGATATGTTGAATCTCAGATTTTGATGATGAAGTCAATTGTCATTTGTTGTCTAATCTATGTGTTGAGATAAGTGTGCAGGATTAACTACGATGAAAGTTAGACAAGCAGCAGGAGTTGCGTCGGAGTCAAGTCAATGATCACGTTGGGAGTTTGAGAGTTCGACGGAAGTTCGGACAGTCGTCGGAGGTTCTGCGGGAACAGATCCGAAAGTCCCAAAGCTTGTTGCCGGGCTTCGTTTAAACTCGCCAAGAGGATCGTCGCAAGTCCGTGAGTTTGTGAAGTCCGAGGGAGCATCACCGAGGGTTCATCGGATGATCGACGGAAGTTTGCCTAAAACTCGCCGAAGAAGCGATTGACGACCGGGCAAAGCTGCAGAAATTGTCTTAGAAGTAATTATAGTTAGCACGTTGATTAAGTTGGAAATGGGAGGTGATCCCATTAGCTTAATCTTGGGGCAATTGGGCCCCTGAAAAATTGAAAATGGGCCGAATGGAGCTACCCATTCGGACCCTGATTTCACCAGGAGGTGCAACCGCCCAAGCCAGGAGGTAGCACCGCCTGGGCTAAGTCTCCCAGGGAGACTGGGCGATGCAACCGCCCCAGCCAGGAGGTGGCACCGCCTGGGCTTAGTCTCCGAAGGAGAGATCAAGGTGCAACCTCCCCGATAGAGAGGTAGCACCACCGAGCTCGATCTTCGAGCTCGGGCAGAGGTGCAACCGCCTCGGGCCAGAGGTGGCACCGCTTTGGGGCTCAGCCTCCTGCCTAGACTCAGAGGTGCAACCACCCTCGACAGAGAGGTGCAACCGCTTGGGCCTGATCGAAGCTCACCCAAGCGGTGCAACCTCTCCAAATGAGGTGTAATCACTGATCCCTAATTCCGGGATTTGATCGTTTTGAGCTCCAAATTTGAATTGGGTTGGGGCCTATAAATACCCCACCCATTCAGCACTGAAAAGAGAGAGATATACATCGAAATCTTGATCTTTTCTATGATTCTTATAGCTCAAAATTGTTGTAAAGTCCTAAAGTTCTCCTCCCTCCTTCTTCAAGTTTTGAGTTGTAAAGAGAGGAGAGAAAGGTTCTGTAAGGGGTTGTCTCCCCCGAGCCCGCCAAAAGGAGTGAAATTGTAAAGGGCAGTTGGCCTTCCATTGAAAGGAAGGCCTCTAGTTGACGCCGGTGACCTCGCCGGTGGAGGAAACCAAAGTGGAGTGGGTCAAGACTGACCGAACCACTCTAAATCTCTGGTTTGCTTTTACTTTGAGCACTTTATCATTACTGCAAACCTCCTACATAGCTACTGCCCTCTGCGCTTTTTAAACGAAGTTTCTAAGTTCTGATCTTTCCTAATATGCCTTTAGACGAAATCGATGTTTTCGCATTTCGATCATTACATTGTAGTTTACGCTTACGCTTTGACTTCATTTATAACTGCAAACTGCCTTCTAGCATTTATAAAAACGATCTCAAAGTTCAGTATCTTTAGAATTAGTATTTAGACGAAAAACTACGCTTAGACGAAAAACTGCTTTAGACGAAACTATGTTTAAGACGAAAACACGCTTTAGACGAAAACTGCATTTAGACGAAAAACTGCGCTTAGATGTAAACCGCGCTTTAGACGATACCGTTTTAGACGAAAAACTACGCTTAGACGAAAACCGCGCTTTAATCTTAAGTAATCTTAGAATCGGCTTTTATCGAATGAACGAAGCTTTCATTTTAATCGCTGAAAGATTTTCGCTGCACTAATTAATTATTTAGTGCTCTCGATTCTAACAATTGGTATCGAGCAAGGTTAACTCTCTAACGGATTAAAACCCAAGAGAGATGGCATACGAAACCAAGAGGGGTATTCTATTACACGCCCACCTATGTTCATTGGGACGACTACACCTACCGGAAGACCAATGAGGATCTTTCTTATTTCTATGGATTTTGAACTATGGAATCTTGTCGAAAACAGATTTTCAATGTCTTCTCTTCCAATGATCGATTGGAATGAATTGGAGAAGAAGGCTTTCGCTCTTAATGCAAAGGCTATGAATGCCTTATTTTGTGTGCTTGATAAAAACGAGTTTAATCGCGTTTTAACTTGTGGAAACCGCATTTGATATTTGGCACACACTCAAGTGACTCACGAAGGCACAAGTAGAGTGAAAGAGTCAAAAATCAATCTGCATTACATTCTTTTGAACTTTTCCTGGATGAAACCGATGAAACCATTGGCGACATGTTTACCCGCTTTCACGGATGTCGCCAACGGTCTAAAAGATCTCGAAAAAAGCTTTTCGATTTTGAGCTCAGAAATAAGATACTAAGATCCCTTCCTAAGAGTTGGGATCCTAAAGTCACTGCTATTCAAGAGGCAAAAGATCTGCGCAACTTCCCTCTTGAAGAACTAATCGGGTCGTTAATGACCTACGAAATGACTTGTCAAGCTCATGAAGAGCAAGAAGACATCCTTCCAAAGAACAGGAAGGATATGGCACTTAAAACTTCAGAATGCCACTTGAGAGAAAACTCAAGTGATGAGGACTGTGATGATGACTTAGCACTTCTAACAAGAAAATTTAAAAAATTCTTTAAAAGAAATAAGTTTAAGAATGATGTAAAAAATAAACTTGAACCCAAGAAGGACCAAGTTATTTGCTATGAATGCAAAAAGTCGGGACACTACAAGAGTGATTGTCCCCAAGTCAAAAGAACATCAAAGAAGAAGGCTCTTTAAGCAACATGGGATGACTTCGAAAGGTCCAAGAAGAGGAGTCCAACACCGAAAGCAAGTTGCTCATTATGCCTTAATGGCCATCGGAGATGAGGTAACAAATTTAATAGATGCAGATTTATCATTTGATGAATTATTGAATGCTTTCCATGAATTATTTGATGAATGTAAGACTATTAGTAGAAAATACAAATTGCTAAAAAAGGAGTATGATAGTCTTATTTGTAATTTCGATAAGTTAAAAGTTGAACATCATGATAGTTTAAGCTCATGCATAAAATGCCATGATCTAGAAACCTTCCAAAAGGAAAACATGCTACTTAAGGACACCTTGAAGAAATTCGAGGTTGATAGCAAGTCTTAAACATGATCCTTGAAAACAAGGGTCACGTTCCCAAAAGAAGTGGAATTGGATTTGTGAGAAGTCCTCACCAAAATCCAACCACCTTCATAAAGGGCTCCATCATACATATTCGACATCAAGACAAATGTAACTTCTGTTGCAAATTCGAACACAAGACGCAGTATTGTCCATTCAAGAAAATAAGTCCAAACAAATTGATTTGGGTTCCTAAAGGAACCATGATAAATTCTATGCAACATGATAGACAATTTAGATCTATTTGTGAGGGACCCAAAAGCAAATGGGTACCTAAAAATCATCCTTTCTTGTAGAAAACTAAACCACCGCAAGCTAGGAGCAAGAGATGGTACCTTGATAGTGGATGCTCAAGGCATATGACCGAGATCCATCTCAATTCTCTAAGCTCACTAGCATAGATCTAAGGCTATGTCACCTTCGAGACAACAACAAGGGTAAAATCATTGGCAAAGGAACCATAGGTAACAAATCCAACTTCTTTATTGAAGATGTTTTGTTAGTTGATGGTTTAAAACATAACCTCTTGAGCATTAGTCAATTATGTGATAAAGGATATATTGTCAAATTTGAATCTAATGCTTGTATCATTGAAAAACCACACAAAAACATATCTATGATTGCATTAAAACAAAATAATGTATACACTATTGACATCAATGATTTATGTAATGAAATGTGTTTTTCTGTTCTGAATGAGGATGCTTGGATATGGCATAGAAGATTAGGTCATGCTAGCATGAAACTAATCACTCAAATATCATCTAAAGAACTTGTAAGAGGAATTCCTCATATCAAGTTCATCAAAGATCATGTATGTGATGCTTGTTAATTAGGAAAACAAATTAAGGGTAGTTTCAAATCTAAGAATCAGATAAGCACCTCTAGGCCCTTACAATTGATCCATATGGACTTGTTCGGACCAATCTCCACATCAAGCCTAGGAGGTAGCAAATACGCCTTCGTCATCGTGGATGACTATAGCAGATACACATGGACTTACTTCTTAAAACAGAAAAGTGAATGCCTTAGATATTTTGCCAAGTTTTGTAAACTTGTTCAGAACGAGAAAGGTTCTATGATTTCATCAATTAGAAGTGACTATGGTGGTGAATTTCAAAATCATGATTTCTAGGAATTTTGTGAACTCAATGGATACAACCATAATTTCTCTACTCCTAGAAATCCTCAACAAAATGGAGTAGTAGAAAGAAAAAATCAGAATTTACAAGAAATGGCAAGAACCATGTTGAATGAACACAACCTACCCAAATATTTTTGGGCCGAAGCCGTAAATACTGCATGCTACATTTTGAATAGAGTTCTAGTAAGACCCCTACTAACCAAAACTCCCTATGAGTTGTGGAACAACAAAAAACCCAATGTTTCATATTTTAAAGTCTTTGGGTGTAAGTGTTTTGTCTTGAATGAAAAGGATAACTTAGGAAAATTTGATGCAAAATCCGATGAAGGAATCTTTCTTGGTTATTCTTCAGTTTCTAAAGCCTTTCGTATCTTCAATAAAAGGACTTTAATTATCGAAGAATCCATTCATGTTGTTTTCAATGAGATTTCCGAAATCAGGAAAAATGATCTTGATGATGATGTTAATTTTGATTCCTTGAATTTAAATGAAACCCCTTCTCCAACTAGCAACTTGGATGCATCCACTTCCGAAACATCCTTACACAAGGATTGGAAGTATGTAGATGCTCATCCCAATGAGCTAATCTTATGAGACACATCAAAGGGGGGTTCAAACACAATCTTCTCTTAAAAATTTTTGTGCGAACACCGCCTTCCTCTGCCAAATTGAACCCAAATGTGTTGACGAAGCCATGAAAGATGATTCATGGATTATCGCAATGCAAGATGAATTGAATCAATTTGAGAGAAATGAGGTGTGGAAGCTTGTTCCTAGGCCAAATGACCATTTAGTTATTGGTACTAAATGGGTCTTCAGAAACAAGCAAGATAAAAATGGTATCGTGGTTAGAAACAAGGCTAGATTAGTGGCCAAAGGTTTTAACCAAGAAGAAGGTATCGATTATGAAGAAACCTTCGCTCCTGTGGCTCGATTGGAAGCCATAAGGATGCTCCTTGCCTACGCTAGTAGTAATAATTTTAAGTTGTTTCAAATGAATGTTAAAAGCGCTTTTCTAAATGGCTTTATTTCCGAAGAAGTTTATGTTGAACAACCTCCTGGATTTGAAAATGATAGCCTCCCTAATCATGTGTTTAGATTAACTAAAGCTCTCTATGGTTTAAAACAAGCCCCAAGGGCTTTGTATGAGAGACTTAGTTCTTTTCTTATCGAAAATAATTTCACAAAAGGCAAGATTGATACTACATTGTTCATCAAGAATTTTGAAAATAATTTTCTCATTGTTCAGATTTATGTTGATGATATTATCTTTGGCTCTACAAATGAATCTCTTTGTGAATCGTTTGCTAAAACTATGAGTCTTGAATTCGAAATGAGCTTAATGGGAGAATTAACATTCTTCTTAGGCTTACAAATCAAACAACTAAGCAATGACATCTTTATTAGTCAAACTAAATATGCTATGAATTTATTGAAAAAATTCAATATGAACAACTCAAAGGCTATTAACACTCCTATGAGCACCTCCACTAAGTTAGAAATTGATGAAAGTGGAGAAAGCTTCAATCAAAAAACTTATAGGGGTATGATAGAAAGTTTACTTTACCTCACTGCAACCAGACCAGACATCATGTTCAGTGTAGGACTTTGTGCTAAATTTCAATTAAACCCTAAGATATCTCATCTCAAAGCAATTAAAAGAATACTTAGATATCTTAATGGTACCACAAATCTAGGATTATGGTACCCAAAATCAGAGAATTTTGAGTTAATTGCTTATGCTGATGCTGACTTTGCTAGCTGTAGACTAGATAGAAAAAGCACATCAGGATCATGTCAATTTTTAGGAAATGCCCTTGTTTCCTGGTCATCTAAGAAACAAAACTCGGTTGCACTATCAACAACCGAAGCTGAATATATTGTAGCTAGTGCATGCTGTGCACAAGTTGTATGGATGAAAAACACCTTAGAAGATTACAAAGTTAATCTTAAAAATATTCCCATCAAATGTGATAATACAAGTGCAATATGCTTAACTAAGAATCCTATACAACACTCAAGAACAAAACATATTGATATTAGACATCACTTTATACGAGATCATGTTACTAATCATGACGTAACCATAGAGTTTATTGATACTAAACATTAACTAGCTGATATTTTTACAAAACCTCTAAGTGAAGAACAATTTGATTTCATAAGAAGAGAATTAGGAATGTTGATGTGTCCGAATAGACAAACTAGTTAAAACTATTTTTTCGGACTTTATTGAATGATCAAATCACTTGATTGCCATTATATAACATGTGTTGAAATGTTTTGTCTTCATGATTATATTTGAAAATTTGTAGCATAATCTTGTCCGAATGCATCTCATTATCCGAATGCTATAAATCAGATTTTCTCGTACACTTTTATGAAAAATATGTTTTTGAAATAGATTTGATGAAGTGATTCCTGTGTATGAATTCCATCTTGAAATATCTTTACTTGTACAAAGGATTATAACCAAAAAGGGGGGAAGAAGTATTCAAAGCAATCTATGTATAATGCCTTCCTCTATAAGCTTGCTTAGATTATTTTCCTGGTATCATAATTACCATGCTTTTTGTTGATGACAAAGTGGGAGAAATATATGATATGATTATGCCATGCTTGTATCACCGAGAAATATATGAATTGATGATATAAACACTGCTATGATTACGCCATGCTTGCATCACCGAGAAATATATGAATTGATAAATACTGATGCTATGATTATGCCATCCTTGCATCACCAAGAGATATATGAACATATGCTATAGTTTGTATTATGCCTTGAGTTGATACCTTACCATGTGAAGAAATGTAACACTTGCTAAGATATTTGTAATATGTACATCATGTAATAATATCAAAATATTACTTCACAGCTTTACATGTTGATATTCAAAATAGTTACAATCCACCATCATATAAAATCTGATGATGGATGTCAAGCCTTGACATCATCCTTAGAGAGATATATCATGATGGGTATCATGATGGGAGTATTGATAAGTTTAAATGAAATAACTTATCAATATGTCGCTTGAATTCTTAGGTCTTGAATTCAAGGTTGACTTATCTCAATTATGGCATATAGAGAGGGGGAGTTAAGGATAACTCCATTATCAATTGATTGTCATCATCAAAAAGGGGGAGATTGTTGAATCTCGGATTTTGATGATGAAGTCAATTGTCATTTGTTGTCTAATCTATGTGTTGAGATAAGTATGTAGGATTAACTACAATGAAAGTTAGACAAACAACAGGAGTTGCGCCGGAGTCAAGTCAATGATCACGTTGGGAGTTCGAGAGTTCGACGGAAGTTCGGACAATCGTCGGAGGTTCTGCGGGAACAGATCCGAGAAGTCCAGAAGCTTGCCAAGCGAAGCTCGTCGGAACTCGCCAAGACGATCGTCGCAAGTCCAGGAGTTTGCTGGAAGTCCGCAGGAGCATCACCGAGGGTTCATCGGATGATCGACGGAAGTTCGCCGGAAACTCGCCGGAAGAAGCGATTGACGCACCGAAGCAAAGCTGCAGAAATTATCTTAGAAGTAATTGTAGTTAGCACGTTGATTAAGCTGGAAATGGGAGGTGATCCCATTAGCTTAATCTTGGGGCAATTGGGCCCCTGAAAAATCGAAATTGGGTCGAATGGAGCTACCCATTCGGACCCTGATTGCACCAGGAGGTGCAACCACCCAAGCCAGGAGGTAGCACCGCCTGGGCTAAGTCTCCTAGGGAGACTGGGCAGTGCAACCGCCCCAGCCAGGAGGTGGCACCGCCTGGGCTCAGTCTACGAGCGAGGCTGGGTGGTGCAACCTCCCCTGACAGAGAGGTAGCACCGCCTGAGCTCGGTCTTCGAGCTCTGGCAGAGAGGTGCAACCGCCCTCCCGAGGTGGCACCGCTTGGGGCTCGGGCCCCAGCCACTTAGAGGTGCAACCGCCGACAGAGAGGTGCAACAACCCCGAGCTCGAGCTTTCGAAGCCAAAGCAGGTGCAACCTCTCCAACAAGAGGTGCAACTGCTTTGATCCCTAATTCCGGATTTGATCGCTTTGAGCTCCAATTTGAATTGGGTTGGGGCTTATAAATACCCCACCCATTCAAAGACTGAAAAAGAGAGATATACACCGAAATCTTGATCTTTTCTGTGATTCTTAGAGCTCAAAATTGTTGTAAAAGTCCTAAAGTTCTCCTCTCTCTGCTCTTCAAGTTTTGAGTTGTAAAGAGAGGAGAGAAAGGTTCTGTAAGGGTTGTCTCCCCGAGCCCATCAAAAGGAGTGAAACTATAAAGGGCAGTTGGCCTTCGCCATTGGAAGGAAGGCCTCTAGTTGACGCCGGTGACCTCGCCGGTGGAGGAAGCCAAAAGTGGAGTAGGTCAAGACCGACCAACCACTCTAAATCTCTGGTTTGCTTTTACTTTGAGCACTTTATCATTACTGCAAACCTCCTACATAGCTACTGCCCTCTGCGCTTTTACGAACGAGTTTCTAAGTTCTGATCTTTCCAGATCTGCCTTTAGACGTAAATCGATGTTTTCGTACGATCATTACATTGTAGTTTACGTTTACGTTTTGACTCCATTTATAACTGCAAACTGCCTTCTGCGCAGTTATAAAACGCATCTCAAAGTTCAGTATCTTCAGAATCAGTATTTAGACGTAAACTACGTTTAGACGTAAAACTACGTTTAGACGTAAACTACGTTTAAGACGTAAAACTGCGTTTAGACATAAACTGTGCTTAATCTTAAGTAATCTTAGAATCGGCTTTATCGAACGAACGCAGCTTTCATTTTTAATCGCTGAAAGATTTTCGTTGCACTAATTCATCCCCCCCTCCTAGTGCTCTCGATCCTAACATGATCATCCGTCCATACATCAAACATTATATATATAAATCATTATCATGTAGGACTACTAGAGAATAATAAAAAATAATAATCAACTAAACCTTTTAATTAATTATATTTTCTGAAAACAGGGACATTTAGGAAATATTTAAATTCCCAAGGGTATTTTCATAATTATAGTAAAGGGGTCTAAATTGTTGTTTCCACTATAAGTAATAATCCCTTCACCGATTCGTATCCCAAATTATCGATCGTCTTCCATCATCTTTCATGTATCACCAAATTATCACGTTCATCTGACCTTTACAATCAATTTTTGTGTATCACCAAACTAGGATAATGATATAATTGATATGCGGATTCTTATAGTAAACCATTGTCCTTCGTTTTTATATTTTCTTTCTTCATATTTTCCACCTATCTCTAACCAGCTAATACACCACTCTTGTTTAATGGATCATAGTTGAACTAGTCCAATTCATATAAAAACATTATAACTGATATAAAAATCTTCTTATTTAATTATTTTTATTCCTAAATCAATATTTATATTTATTTAAAATTATATTTTTGTATAATTTTATTAAGTTTGAAGTCAATTTATCTCAATTATAATATTTTTAAATATGTTTAGAATATTTTGATGAAGGTGCCAAAAACAAGGTAATAACAATGTGAATCTTGGCTTAGACTGATTCATCCTATTGTCCGATCCATAGGTAGTAATTTTTTTGTTTCAACTATCTCCCTCATGATGTCTTCATTGAGCATCAATATACTCCAAATTACTTCACTTATCGGGCATCAAAATAGTCCAAATCACCTAGCTAGAATAGTACATAAGAGGCCTAATATGACGTTGAGTCCACATGACATATCCTCTAGCTCAATTTAGTTGAGCTCCAGGTCAATCTTAATATAATACCATTGGTTACGACTTGAGCTTATGAAATAGGTGATACATTAATTTGCATGTTGTGAGCGACGAGAGCGGGATAGCGAAGCCACAGCCGTCGCCGGTGGTGATCGCCGCCCAGTTCTTGGCGGCTATGTTGGTGCTCGACACATGGCAGTGCTTCATGCAGACGTACATGCACGCGAACAAGTCCGTGTACAAGCACGTGCAGTCGAAGCACCACACGCTGGTCGTCACCTACGCCTTCGGCGCGCTCGCCTTCTTCGTCTCCGGCATGACGCCGCGGACGGGCTTCTTCTTCTTCTCCTTCGCCACCGTGAAGACGATGGACGACCACTGCGGGCCGCCTTCCTCGTCTCCGGCATGACGCCGCGGACGGGCGCCTTCTTCTTCTCCTTTGTCACCGTGAAGACGGTGGACGACCACTGCGGGCTGTGGCTCCCGGGCAACCTGCTGCATGCGTTCTTCAGCAACAACAGCGCCGACTATGACGTCCACCACCAGCTTTACGGCAGCAAGTACAACTTCTCGCAGCCCTTCTTTGTGATGTGGGATAGGATTATGCGAACCTACATGCCCTGCTCGCTGGAGACGAGGAAGGAGGGGAGGGTTCGAAGCCCGGCCGATCAAACCCAAGAGCTAATGGATCCATCCATATCTTGCGTTTAAGATTCTCGTGATTAAAGGTGCCACTGTGTTCTGATTCGTGTGGGATTGGTTGCAAATATGAAGCAAATAAAAGGCAAATTTCTTTTTTTTTAATAGAAAATTTAAATGGAAACATGAAATGTGGATTTTTTATTATATTTTAATCTTAAGAATATTTTATGATTAATGATTAAGAGGAATCTAGATTATTTATTTATTTATATGTTTTCATATTTTTGATATAATAAGTTTATCTATAATTTTTAATATCGTTCTTTAAGAGCCACGTGATTAAAGGTGTTTCGCGTTCAGATTCGTGTTGCATTTGTTGCTAATGTGAAGTAAATAAAAGGGAACTTTATTATTTTTTTCTGTGATAGAAAATTTATGGTTTATAATTGATGATAGGATGAAATTGTCAATGCAATGGAAACTTGACAAGTGGATGATTTTTATTATATTTTAGTTTGAAAAAAAATAAAAGGTTCTGAAGAAGATGTTTTGATTAATGATTAAGATCGTATGAATCTAGATTATTTATTTGTTTGTAGATTTTTTTTATTTTTAATATATAAATTTTATTTATATTTTTATTGTATTTTAATTTGAAGAAAAAAAAGATGTTTGGATTTTATCAAGCAGATTCGAAGCTTCGACATTCACAGTTGATGTTTGGATCAATGGGTAAGATTGTCCGAATCTATATTTTTATTTATTTATTCTTTATCTATTAAGTTTATTTATAACTTTTAAAATATTAATACAAATATTCTGTAATCAAGCAGATTCGAAGCTTCACCAACTGTGATCGTTTAACACCGAGTTACATTGTTAATAAGATATTTTGTTTTACCAAACTATATTTATTAAAATCTAAATTATTATATTAATAAAATAAAAATTATAACTACTGGCCCATGCAGGTTTCGAACCTGCGACCTTCGCGTTATTAGCACGACGCTCTAACCAAATGAGCTAATAGGCCAATATATTGTTAAGATAAACTTATTAATATAATATTAATATAGACTACTGGATGTCTATGTTTTAATATCATTATTTTTACAATATTTTATTTATTTAGTTATTAATTTTGTATCTCACCTCGAATGAGCTAATAGATCGATATATTTCTTAAATAAATAATAATTCCTCAATTATTTTATAGTTTGATTAAAATGTAACTTAATTTGATGTTTTTAAAATTAAATATTTGTATATCCCATTAAACCAAAACCAACTAAGTTCATTTTGTAAATAAAAAGTATAATAATTGTTGTTTTCAATAGATTGAAAATTTTAATATATTATTTATATAATAATATTTTAATATTAAAATTTTTTATTGGTCATGACGTATGCGTTTTTTTTAGCATCAAATTTACTAACTCAAGGTTGGTTGCCTTATGACATGAGGGAGGAACGACCCAACTCGATTTGGGCTCGATGATGGATAATGCGTGTGATCCTGAGAAGCTAAGAATGGTCAGAGAAGGAATAAGGCGCAATAAATTTGGATTTTGATTGATCACTTAATGTATTATCCGAAATCTAGTAAAAATTTGATATCAAGGTTGGCTAACCCTTATCCATCTGATGGTCAAAGTTAGTATTGTATGAAATATAACGAAAATAAGGATGTGGAAGAGCTTGAGAAAGGATGAAAAGAGGGTATTTAAACCTAATCACTTGTGATAGTTTTAGCCGTTAGGTAGTTATAGGGAGGCATAACCACCTACTAAGATGACAATGGAGGTGGAACAACCTTCAATGAAATGGATTAACCACTTATTATGGTGGCATAATATATGTTGATGTGACTCAACCATCTATCAAGGTGGTATAGCATTTGTTAATATAGCTGACCACTTGAAAAAGTGGCATAACATTTACTTATGTAGCTCAACCACTTGTCAAGGTGGCGTAATGTCTATTGACATGGCTCAATCAATTGTTATACTAGCATATTGCCTAATTGTTGAAGTGGTGACCTTCATTGATGAGGTGGAGGTGTCCATGTATTGGTCCTTGGGCTTATTGTGTTTCATCGTGGAAGATTTTTCAAGCGAAATACAATGTTCATTTTTGATGGGTATTGAATACCTCTTAGGAGAGGATTGGCCATAGATCAAGTGTTGTTATCCTAAGTCTCAATCAGTTATACTTTGAGTCTAACCTACCAATGTTAGGTTGGGAGATTTTTAGCATGCTTGACTCGTTCACATTGCAAAGGAAAACCGAACGATGATCGTTAGGTTAGTGAGACTTTTGTCGATCAAATACGGTAATACTGACCCACTCAGATCGGGTAGGGAGAACTTTACAACCTATCAAACTGCCTTCTCAGGGAAAGTGGGGCCTATGATGGAGCCGAAGAAATCACATTGAACTAATATGATTGATTGTAGTAATTCCCCTTTTTTTTCTCCTAATTTGTCCACATTAGGAAGATATCTTTTGGAGTTCTGTTACGCCCATATTGGGCATATTTTCTATATATGGATCTGCCTACATTAGCAAGATATTAGTTAGCGCCACCTACTTCTATTTCTCTCGACCTCCTAATTTGCCCTTTTTTTAGGGTTGTATAAGGTGCCTCTAAGATAGAAATGGTGAGCTCTTAAGGTGCCACCTATACGAAGATTGAGGTTGGTAAAGGTTTCCCAACCTGATCCCTACGATGTCCAAGTTAGTGACTCAAGGTGTATAAGTGCAGGTCCAAATAATCCCTCTTTTCTCTATGATAAAGGTGAGTTTTTATACTAATCGTAAAGAGTAAGAAGGATGCTTCCAATTACCTTTTTGATTATAAATGCACCCCGAATACATTTGGCCTTATACCTCCATTATTATAAATTTCTTTTTATGTGGGTCGGGTTTTCTTGAATTACGCACTTCAGGCATATTTAGTCTTGTGCCTACACTATGATGAATTTTTCTTTATGTGGATCAGGCTTTCCTGACTCATGTTCCTTAGACGTATTTAACCTTATGCATTTATTGTGGTTGATTTCTCTTCACTCGAGTCAAGTTTTCCCAAGCACATTTGGCCTTGTGCCTCTACCATGGTGGATTTCTCTTCATGTGGGTTGAGTTTTTTCGAATCATGCCTTGGGCACATTTGAACTCGTGCCTCCATTGTGATAGATTTCTCTTCACGTGGGTCAAGTTTTTCAAACTCGCACCTCGAGCATATTTAGCCTCATGCCTATGCCATGATGAATTTCTTCATGCAAGTCGAGTTCTCCCGACTCACAGGCTTTAGGCACATTTGACATTATGCCTCCGTCATGATGGATTTCTCGTCATGTGGGCTAGGTTTTCTCGATTCCTTGGGGTATAACCTAAACCTCATATCACGTTATTTCATCTATCTTTTTAATCCACTATAGCCTTGTGATTGTGATCCTCTATAGACAAGAATATACATTCCTTGAAGAGGAAGATGCATGGCTCCTCTTTGGGCATGGCGGTGGCCACTTTGGCCTCGGCTACTATTTGTGAGTCATCGCTCAAGGCTTCGAGTCTAACTTAGTATAACTACCATGGTAGCATTGATAAGCCGAGAAAGAAGTAGAAGGTTATCATGAGAAAGATGCCTCGCCCCCAAAGGGGTGGGGAACCCGAGGAGTTAGGTCTATAGAAGGAGCCTCCTACCTTCATAGCATTGGCACCTTCAAAGGGTCCTCAAAGTTCCCGATCTTATTCAAGGAAAAGAGGGGATAGGTCAAGGTCGATGTTTGACTTATGCAAGGGTAAGACCCTTGTTGTTCACAATTATATAAATAGATGACATGTTAGACTTGACCCTATGAGCTCCACTACAACCGAGATGGGAGGGTTTGAGTGAGGAGCAAAAGGTGTAGAGTGTGTTGGGAAATCTTGGGAGCGACATCACATGCGTAGCGAAAAAACAAGAAAACAAAATTTCTAATTTTCCAAAAAGATGTTCGTCATCGTGCGAAGATTGGTGTGCAAAAATCTGTGAAACAAACTACATATAAAATAGATTGTGTTACCTAGGGAGATCGTATATCCCTATTTCCTTGTAGATCTCTAGGAGAGGGTGAAGAAGGTCAAACGTCCTCCTCTCTAGTTGTGATCCACACAGCAGGGCTACAACGATGTTTCTCAAAACTCCAAGCCTGCTCTAAGGTGGAGAGAGGGAGGAGAATAGGAGAGGCAAGCAAAAGCTATAGTCTATGAACCACTGAATCCTTCCTATTTATAGAGGTCCCCTGTCAAACTCTAATGGATCCTCCCTAGTAGGTATTGGATCTGCATCCAATTACCTAAGCCTTTTAGATTAATAAATCTCTATCCAATAATCTCTCATGAGCTCTTATTCGATCTCGTCCGTAGGATCCAATAATTCAAGGGCTTATTGGATATCCAATAAGATAGGGGCTCCAGCGGATATCTAATATCCGAACCTCTACTCCTCGTAATACCTACCATATGTGTGTGACCCTCTAGGCCCAATATCGAGCTGGTCGTGAGTCATACCTATCAAAACTACTTCTAACTCAATGAATTATTATCTCTATAATAATTCACTCGACTTATCGACTACGGACGTACTAGGCCACTACGTCGTAGTCCCTAGACGATACAGGAGAATCCAATCCATTGGATCTGTCTATCCTTAGTTACCGTATACCTATAGTCCCTCATCCATATAATATCCTAGAGATCGTATATCGGGCATGGTGCTATCAGACCCATACGGTTTCTTCTCGAGTCTCGCTCTAATCGGATTCTCCCGGAGAACTCTTTCCCTCTCAATTCGAATGACCCTAGCCAGGGATTTGTTTGAGCAAGAACACATGGGATATTCCTCTCAAGATGCCGAGAATGGATGATCCTCTATTGACACTCAATAGCCCTTGTAAGGTCGACTGCCACTCCCAATGATCAACTATACTAGATCTAGGACATCCAAACCTATAAGTCTGGTATCAAAGAGTGGAAAACTCATATAGGACATCCTTAGTGTCTTAAGTCTAAGGACCAAATACACCACTAGGACTACAGAATCGTTGTCTGACAATAAGACATCATTAACCATCTAGCATTCCATAAGCGGATCAATTAGTGAACTCATTCTCCAATGAGCACCTGTACTATATCCCTAGTGTCCTCACATGAGCAGCCATAAGACTAGCTGCATCCATCATATGGATGGGTATATAGCACACTAGTTTATTCGGTTATCACGATGTATCTCTCGAGTAACCTATGGCCGGGATTATTTAGGATCTATGTTTAAAGGTGAATCGATCTCATTATCGTGATCTCATCACGATCCGATTCCCATTGCACAGATCCAAGGACATCACAATATATACATATATGCAATAGTTAATATAAAGTGATAAATGCCAAAATATAATAAGCAAAAAGATTCTATTAGGACCCTTTTTTTGAGCTTTTGAATAATGTTTATTGAGTCCGTTTAGTTCAGTTGTTTATTGAGTTGTTTTGGTTCAGTTAGAGATAGGTAGAGGTTTATTTAATATTTATTTATTATTAGAGTCCAAGTCCAATGGACTTTGTATGGAACTCTATAAATAGTGATGTAACCCTTTTTTTTCAAAATCAATCAATCAATCAATGAAATGTTATTCTACTCTATAGCCAAACCCTAGGAAGTCGATCCCCTCGAAGTGATCAAGGAGGGCCAATCCCCTCGAAGTGATCAAGGAGGCCGATCCCCTCGAAGCGTTCATTATCATTTCCTTTTCTCCCATTTCTTCCATGATAAGATTGTAGGGTCTTATCATTTGGTATCAGAGCGACGATAAGACTTTAGGGTCTTATCATTTGGTATCCGAGCGACGATAAGACTTTAAGGTCTTATCATTTGATATCAGAGCATCCCCATTTCTTCTACGATCTTCCATTTCTTCTACGATAAGACCTTAGGGTCTTATCATTTGGTATCAGAGCATCCCCATTTCTTCGATTTCTTTTACGATAAGACCTTAGGGTCTTACCATTTTGTCACGGCCTTAGCTGGTTTTGCCTAAGTCGTGCGGCACCCTTGCGTATCTGTCCGCAAAGGTTAGCCTCCCCGAAGCCTCCCACATCCCTTAGGACCCACAAAAGAGAGAACGGGTTAGAGAAAATGCTTTATTCGGGATCCATAAGCAAACATTTCCGAAAACACTTCATAGACAAAGCAAATTACAAACAAACTTTACAAGCTCTGAACAGTTGCACAACAAAGGGTAAAATGATCCATTATAGACCAAACTAAATGGGACTATTAAGCCTTCGGTTGTCCCTCTACATACTAGTCAAAGTATGAACATACCAATAGACACAGATATATATAATTATTACATCAAACATCCTATTTAGAAGTTTGTCCGTGACATTCTCCCCCACTTATTCCTTCGACGTCCTCGTCGAAGCCTTTGTCGACACTACAACTCCTCGCCTTTGCTGAGTCTTCAATCTTTTGCTCCAGCTGCAATGCGTCTCTTGGCTCCCAACTGCTCTCCGCTGCTATTTTTTAGTAGTCGAACTTTTGATCTGCCATGCTACTTCAACTCGCCAATGACTCTGACTCTAGTGTGAGGTTGGCTGAGTTGTGTTGATCCCTGTTGGTTCCTGCGGATCCTCCAGATGAAGGAAAAGACCATCCTTACTGCGCCAGTCTCTCAAATGCCTCATGCTGCTTGAATTGGGTGGATGCTTGTTGGAGCTTTAACGAGCATCGTCTCACAAATTTATGAAGTTTTGGGTCATTCCTCCACAAAATTTGTTCTTTGACTCTTCTTTCACTTAGTTGTCACATCCAAGTAGGTTCGCATCACTTCGGTTTTCGATTGACATTTCGTTGGGAAATGAAGCGGACAATCTACTCTCAGTAACACCGATCACCATTAGTGAGGATTTTACAACTATTGTCTTCCATTATCTTCGAAGGGTCTTTGAACATATGTAGAGCTCCTCTATTGAATAGAATTAGGGTACTCGGTTTCGCCCATTCTCTTAAGAGTTGAGAAGGCAAAGGTTACTTGACTTCGCCCACCTCCTCGAGGTTGTACTCCATACATCGAGCTAGTTACTGGCTTTCGCCTGCTCTTTGCTCACACTTCTGAAGCACTTGAAGTGTTTGCACTCCTTGCGTTGAGTTAGCTACTGTGATTCACCTTCTCAATGACATCGAACTTCTAGAATGCAGGAAGTTTTCACCCCAAATTGGAGTAATTCTCTAATAGATTTGGTTGTCTCTGGGATTATACCGTCTTCTCCATCAACCCTGTCGCCTACTCCCCTGAGTAACAAAGGTACAGCATCACGTACTGCCTGCTTCGTTCCTTGGTCGTGCACTCTTGCATGATCCGAAGTCCTTCACTTTCGGCTATCTTGATGAGAAGCTCCTTGACACCGGTCTTACGAAGTTTCTTGGTCTTTGCCCTTCAGCCTTGTCTCGGTACTTGGAGATTGTCTCTGCATGCTCCACCTCCTCGGCCCCTTTTTCGACCAAGCGCTCTCCCTCCATGAGAGCAAGGGATCAATACCTTTCACGGAAGTCCTGCCTTTGCGGTACCATGGCGCTGCCATGTCCATAGCCCTACTATCCGTCGCCTCGCATCTGCATCCCTTTTCTTCACGATCAGTAGATATGTCTCCGTGGCACTCCTCTGAGTCCACCTTCATTCTAACTGATGCTTGATTTTAGGTAGCTATGTCCCTCTGGACTCGTCGTCGCTTCCTCGCACCTTTCGATCCCCTGCTTTAACACCTCTATGTTATCCAAGCAGCTCCCTTGGTCGATGGAAAGACAGACTGCAACTCCCTTGCATGGCCTCTGCCATCACATTGTAGGGTTTGTACCGATTATGTTCTCCTTAGCTTCCTTGGTAGCTAAGCGAATATGAGCTCTGGAGCAGTCCAACTCTCCAGTTGCTTCAATCATACCTCTGTATGATCAAGTCCCTCCCATGGGACTCACTGGTACTTGCATTCAAACTTTTTCCTTGGTGGAACACAGCCCTCATATGCTGATGACCAAGGTTTTCATCTGATGCAAAATTCGATGCACGCACGGAAGACCCACCTCTATGGTACTATGGCCTTCACTCTTTGAATCCATAGCCCTTCTTGTCATCGTGTTGTTCACTGAAGTGGAGCTTCCAGTAGCTCCCGATAATACCTCCATACGATCTAGTCCCTCACGGGACTCATTCATGTGTATTGCATTGCTATGAACTATTCCACCACGATTCGCTGCACCATGTCGCCTCCTGGTGACATCTCCATTGCATTCTGATCCTTGTGGGATGAACTCGAATTGTGGCCCCTCCATGTGTGGCCTCTACCAATACATCGTAGGGTCTCTTCCACCTTTGATTTTGTTCGCTCCTTTGGCAATCGACCTTCATCCACCCACTCTTGGGTCACACCTAGATGAAGCATTGCTCTAGGATAGTTCATCGCCTAGTAGCTCCCGAAGTCCCTTGACTTCGCTGTAATTAGTGCACCATTGTCTGGATCCTGGGCCTCTGCCCCTACCAGTACAATCTTCGCTGTGCACCGCTTCCTTCATGGCAACTTGAATGGCAACATTGTGGCATATTTTTTAAGAGTACCCGCCTCTGCATCCTATTGCCCCATGCTAAGGCCTTCCGAACCCAACTTCGCCTCCGCAAATTGAGTCACCTTAGTTTCTCTATCAAATGCTCCTCCGAAATAAGGTGCATGTGCCCAGAAGCTCCCTTCGTCTTTGGCACCATGCAAGATGAGTCCACTCCGTCAGAATGAATGACCCATGTAATAACATGATCCTGCTCTTGCCTCTGCAAGAGTTCATGTCCTTGACCTCTGTCCAATGAAAGCACTATGCCTCAGCTCCGTGTTCCATCTTCTATGCTGGCTCCCTTCATGCGACTTGGGTACTTCGCCAAGTTACACCTAAGTTGCTCCGCTCCTCGTTTTTGCATTGAGTCGATGGTGGCCCTCGCGCCCACCATTCCACGAGTCAGTCCTCCTTGAGTCTGATCTCCATATCGACTCCAAGTGTGCCTTCATTTGCGTTGCTTTAGGTCGCTCCCCCACTTGATCTCACAATGCATCCACCAATACATTCTCTCAAGCGAGATCATGTGACGACTCCTCGTTGATTTCTTAGTCCATTGAGCTTCGTGGAGTTGTTGTTTGTTGAGGTACTCCTCCTCAACTTGTGAGGTCCATCCCACATGATTCTCCCTCTGGAGAGCCGGGACTTATCCCTCCTGGATAACTGTCCCGTTGGAGCAACATCTCTCTTCGTTTCAGAGATCACCATCCCCTTGGACTACTTCGATCTGCTGACCAAACTGTGCATTGTTCTGCCTCCTACAAACACACTTGCTAGATTGCAACTCCACGTCAATATAGCCCTCGCTGCACCACTCAAGGCCTAGCAACATGCTGAACTCGTTGCACACTTCAGCCTCCTACGGACGTATCCTTCACATGCCAAAGAGAAAGTTTCAGTGCTCCATGGCGCCGAGTTTCGGTCGCCTTGGGATGGTTGCGAACATTCCATCGTCCGCATACAAGCCCATTCATGAGTACCGAATTCTTTGAGTTAGCAATTCCCCTTACCTCTGTAAGCTATGCATAACTCTTTCGATCGCTGAGTAACTCATTCCATCTTGCATGGTCTCATCCTTTACTAAGCGCCTCGCTTGTCTTGAGTACCATCAAGTATAGTTGTCAACGTTGAGCCATAGCTCAAACTCAACCATCCCAACCTTTGTGCGCTTTGCATTCTTCCAAGCTTGTCTGTTTTCGTGGTGCCTCTTGCGCGAAGGATTGGCCATTCCTCTGAATGCCAATCTCAGATGCCAGCTCCTCCAAGCGACTCCTTTTCCCTACATCTACATGCTTGTTTTCCCCCAAACAGTCACGCGTGTGTTGACTGCCCTCAACGCAGCCCCGCTAGGTCCCCCACGTTTGCATGCTAAGTGTTTCTATGAGTGCTTGTCCCGCTCTGATACCATCTGTCACGGCCTTAGCTGGTTTTGCCTAAGTCGTGCGGTACCCTTGCATGTCCGTCCGCAAAGGTCAGCCTCCCCGAAGCCTCCCATGTCCCTTAGGACCCACAAAAGAGAGAACGGGTTAAAGAAAATGCCTTATTCGAGATCCATAAGCAAACATTTCTGAAAACACTTCATAGACAAAGCAAATTACAAATAGACTTTACAAGCTCTGAACAGTTGCGAACAAAGGGTAAAATGGTCCATTATAGACTGAACTAAAATTGGACTATTAAGTCTTCGAATGTCTCTCTATATGCTAGTCAAAGTATGAACATACCAATAGACACGGACATATATAAGTATTACATCAAACATCCTGTTTAGAAGTTTATTCGTGACAATTTGGTATCAGAGCGATGATAAGACTTTAGGGTCTTACCATTTGGAATCAAAGTGGCGATCCTTGGCATTCTCACTGAAGTGTTGTCATAGCTATCAAAAAAAAAAAGAAAAGAAATTTGTGTGAGGAAGGGTGAAGCCGGCAGCCACGAACGTCAATTTTTCTCAATCGAGAAGGAACCACTACGTCTTGGTCAACGACCATCTACCCCTTCTCCACCACCATCGCTACTACCTAGCCAGCAGTCGCCACCACTACCATTGCCCCCTTGCTATAGTTATCTTCATCTTCAGGAAAAAAAAAAAAAAAGAAGAAGAAGAGGAAGCCGCAGCCACCCCTGCTTCCCCTACCGGACCCCTACTTCTGGCCAGCCCACCTGCTGCCATTGCTTCCCGACAGAGGGACCACTATTGAATCTCAGATTTTGATGATGAAACCAATCAATATATGTTTATGTTTTAATCTACGTTTTGAGTGACGTAGGATGCTTCGATCAGGATGAGACAATTAAAGTAGGAAAAATCATGTTGTGCTAGAGGAACATGTCAGAAGATTGGACGTTAGGCCGGTGGATCGGTCTACGTATCGACAGAAGGCTTCGGGCTATGGATTCGGGCATCGGGCTAAGAAGAGCGAAGATTGTGCCAAGGATATCGGAGTTGCAGAGTCAACTGGCAGATTGGGCAATAGGCTGCAAGAGAGGACGATGCGCCGAAGAATCGAACGAAGCGTCGAGGGACCAATGACATGCCAGACAACTTGATTAGATGCTTAGGATTAATTGTCTAGATCGAAGTATGTTTTACATGTGTAGGATTAACTACGATAGCAAGACATGAAGCAAAATGAAGTCTCGAAGTCAAGATCGAGATCACGTTGGGAGTTCGAGAGTTCGTCGGAAGTCCGGACGTTCGTCGGAAGTTCTGCGGGAACCAGTCGAGAAGTCACGGAGCTTGCTAGAGAAGCTCATCAGAACTCACCAAGAAGATCATTGTGAAGTCCAGGAGCTTGCTAGGAGTCCGCCGGAACATTGCCGAGAGTTCGTCGGAGGTTCGCCGGAAGATTGCCGGAAGCTCGCTGAAGAATTGACATAGGGATTCGTTTAGCTTATAATATGTCTTAGGAATCATAGTTAGCACATAATTGAGATTGGATTTAGGACAACCCTATTAGGGTCCAGCTAGTCCCATGTAATCACTTTGTTGGGCCCAATAAGAAGCCCAAACAGTGCCCCAAGAAGACTCACCGTCGTGGCACAGTCTTCGAGGCTGTGTTAGGCGGTGGTATCGCCAGTCTGAGCGATTGTACCATCCCTAGTAGGGTGCCAGGCAGTGGTACCGCCAAGCACTCTGCCCCAGGTGGTGGTAACGCCAGACCTGGGTGGTGGTACCACCTAGGACAGTGTCAGTCAAAACTGACACTAGGCGATGGTACCACCCATGCCCGGGGAACCCGGGATGAGATGTTTTTAGGCTCCAAGTTTGAATCAACTTGAAGCCTATAAATACCCCTCTCATCCCTGGTTAATACACATAAGCACAGAGAGATTAAAAGAGAGAAAACATTGTTGTAATCTGTAGAATTTCCCTCCTCTAAATTCTAAGTGTTAGAATTCTGTTTAGAGAGGAGAGTGAGTGCTTGTAAGGGTTGTCTCCTAAACCTAGTAAAAGGAGAAGAGGGGTGTAAGAAGGAGGTTAATCTTCGCCGAGTAAAGGAAGATCGTTAGTGGATGCAGGTGGCCTCAACGGAAGAGGAATCGGAGGAGTGGATGTAGGTCACGATTGACCGAACCACTATAAACTCCCATCTTCTCTGGTTTGCATTTTATTTCCTGCTATTACCTTACTACAAATCCCTTCAATAGCTTACTGCCTTCAATACATTTACGCTTGCTTTCAAGCTAAGTTTCTGAAATCGGTTTTATGTCGGAAACGATTTTTGTCGTATGAGAGATTTAACGAAGTTGACGTTTTTATTCGCTGTACTAATTCACCCCCCCCCCTAGTGCTCTTGATCCTAACAATTGGTATCAGGGCCACGGTTTTCTATTTTGGTTTAACACTCATATATAAATGACTCTTTTTGGCATCCAAGAGGGTCACTCTCTAATTCGTCCTCCCTTCTTCAACGGGACGGACTATACTTATTGGAAAACTCGAATGAGAGTTTTCTTGCTTTCGTTGGATTTGAATTTATGGCACATTGTCGAATCCAGTTTTAAAAGGTCTTCTCTTCCAATGAAAGATTGGAATGATTTGGAGAAGAGGACTTTTTCTTTAAATGCTAGAGCTATGAATGCTCTATTTTGCGCCTTAGATAAAACGGAGTTTAATCGGGTTTCTTTGTGTGAAATGACTTTCGACATATGGCACACTCTTGAAATCACACACGAAGGCACTTCTAGAGTTAACGATTCGAAAATCAACTTTTTAATGCATGATTTTGAGCTTCTTCGAGTGAAGTTGAGCAAAACCATTGTTGACATGTATACCCGTTTTACGGATGTCGTCAATGGTTTAAAAGCTCTTGGGAAATGTTTTTCAGATTTTGAACTTGTAAACAAGATTTTGTGTTCTCTTAATAAAACTTTGGATTCAAAAGTAATTGCTATTCAAGAATCAAAAGATTTGAACCATTTTCCTCTCGAGGAACTAATAGGGTCTTTGATGACCTATGAATTAATGTGCAATGCACGTGATGAACTCGAGAACCACCTTCCAAAGAACAGAAAGGATTTCGAACTTAGAACATTTGAAGACCACTCGAGCATAAGCTCAAGTGATGGTGAATATGAACTTGAACTTACAAAGAAATTTAAAAAATTAATGAAACATAAATTAAAGAGCAAAAAGAACGCAACTACTTACTTTGAACGCAAGAAGAAGAATAAAAAGTAGGATAAATCGAGCTCCTCCAAAGACGAGGAGAAAATCAACAAAAGCGAGGTAACAAACTATGCCTTAACAGTCTTCGACGTTGAGGTAATCAAAATGCCTTTAGTTTATTTTGAAATTACTTGATGCTTTCCATGATACATTTTCTTTTTTATTTAGTTTAAAAAATTTATCTATTTTTAATTGTATAATGTAATGAAAATGCAAAAATTAGGAATCATGCTTATCCTTCTAAGTAATTTTTGAAAATGATCATAAAAATTGTATGAAAATATAATAAAATATTAATCTAATGCTTGCACAACAAATATGATTAATTCCATGTATGTGCTTGAGAAGCAATAATGTATATCTTAATGATTTTCATATTGCATTTCGATTTTAAAAATGATGCATGGGTTTTTGTATGGAAACTAAGTATGAAAAGTTTGATTCGTCTAAAAAGAAAAATGCATGACTACAATGAACTTGATTAAAAATGCCTTATGAAATCATGTTATATGTGGTTAAGAAGTAATAATATGTATCATGTTGATTTCCATTGTTGTCTCTCGATTTTGATTAAATGAAATCATGTTTGATTTGAAGTAATGCATAATGATGTAATGAAAATATTAAATATTTTAATACCATGATTGACTATTTTATGCATGAGATTTTAAAATTTATATATGATGATTTGGTCTTGATGGTTTTTATTACGAAATTCATTTTTCGATCCTAAACGTTGATGCATATTTTTATTTGGCATAAAAGAAAAGAACATGCATGCATGAAATAAATCAAATGAATTAAAACAACTAAAAAGTGGAAAGGTTTCTTCTTGAAAAATTTAATTTTCTAACTTTTCGATCCTAAACGTTGATGCATATTTTTATTTATCAAAAAGGAAAATTAATGAATCTATTTGTATTGCTTTAGTTAATCTCTTGAAAATGATCTTGATTTGATGATTTAAATTAGTTTTATCTTGACTTTTCAAAATTTGTAAATTGAGATTTCTTATGCTTAATTCAAGATTTTATATCCATGAATTAATATCTTGTTCTCTTACAAGATTGAATGAATTCTATATTTTTCATGATCTCCTAAGAATTCTTTACATTATTTATTTAAGAGGAGATTGTTTATGTGTTCTCTCATGACATCTTTTAAGGTTTATGACTTGAATTTTGTTATGTAAAATTTATTGAATGTATGAAATACATCTCATCAAGGAGTTCTTTTTGATATTCTTCATGTGATGATATGAATGCATGAAATATTCATGATATTATTTTGATGCTTGCAATGATAAAATATTCATGATGAAAAATTGTTTTGATATTCACATCTTGATTTTTTCATCTTTGTTATCTTACCTTTGTCATAATTTGAATGTATGAAATAAAGGGTCTACCCTTCTTTTTGACAATGATAAAGGGGAGCAAAACTTACTAGAAAGCAAATTTGCTAGCTTGCACAATTTGAAAAGAGACAAACTTGCTAGCTTGCTAATCTCAAAAAGGAAGTAAGAAGTGCTATCTTGCAAATCTCAAGAGAAGCAATGTTTATCAAGTTACACATTTCAAAAAGTGGCAAAATAGTCCATCTTGCATATATCAAAAGATATAAAATTTTGTTAAATTTTTTACATGTAAAAATTGATAGCTTACATACTATAAATTTGCATACCAAAAGTGAAATCTTGCCTATCTCAAGATGCAAAATATGCTAACTTGTACTTTGCACCGGAAGCAAAATTGCTAGCTCAAACAATGCAAAGGAAGCAAAAATTGTTAGCTTGCAACTTGCATATTTCAAGAAGCAAGTGTTGCTTTCTTGAACATCTTTAAATTTGCTAGCTTATATGAAGTAGAACATGCTATCTTACTATATTGCATATCAACAACTTGATATCTTGAATGTTCTAAGCATAATGTTATACTCGCTAAATTTTGCTAGCTTTAGTTTGCATGATGATAAAACTTAATATTTATTATGCAATGATTTGAACTTCTACTTCTAAACACATGAGAATTGTACTTCTCCCTTTTGTTGATGACAAAGGGGGAGAAGTATGTTGTTGGTATATCATGATTTGATCATGACATGTTACTTGGATTTTTGAATCCAAGAGTTTATATCAATATGACATATTGATAGGGGGAGTTTGTTTAGACTCCGGGAGTTAAGGTTAACTCCGTCGTCGATTGGTTATTACCATAAAAAAGGGGGAGATTGTTGAATATCAGATTTTGATGATGAAACTAATCAATATGTGTTTATGTTTTAATCTATGTTTTGAGTGATGCAGGATGCTTCGATCAGGATGAGACAATTAAAGCAGGAAAAATCATGTTGTGCCGGAGGAACATGTCAGAAGATTGGACATCGGGCCGGTGGATCGGTTGACGTATCGACAGAAGGCTTCGGGCTGTGGATTTGGGCATCGGGCCAATAAGAGCGGAGGTTGTGCCAAGGATATCGGAGTTGCGGAGTCAACTGGCCGATTGGGTAATAGGCCGCAAGAGAGGACGATGCGCCGAAGAATCGGACGAAGCGTCGAGGGACCAATGACATGCCGGACAACTTGATTAGATGCTTAGGATTAATTGTCTAGGTTGAAGTATGTCTTATATGTGCAGGATTAACTATGATAGCAAGACATGAAGCAAAATGAAGTTCCGAAGTCAAGATCGAGATCACGTTGGGAGTTCGAGAGTTTGTCGGAAGTCCGAACGTTCGTCGGAAGTTCTGTAGGAACCAGCCGAGAAGTCATTGAGCTTGCCAGAGAAGCTTGTCGGAACTCACCAAGAAGATCATCGTGAAGTCCAGGAGCTTGTCGGGAGTCCACCGGAACATTGCCGAGAGTTCGTCGGAGGTTCGCTGGAAGCTCGCCGGAAGAATTGACATAGGGATTCATTTAGATTAGAATATGTCTTAGGAATCATAGTTAGCATGTAATTTGGATTGGATTTGGGCCAACCTAATTATGGTCCAGCTAGGCCCATGTAATCACTGTGTTGGGCCCAATAAGAAGCACAAACAGTGCCCCAAGAAGATTCATCGTCGTGGCACAATTTTCAAGGCTTTGTTAGGCGGTGGTACCGCCAATCTGGGTGATTGTACCGCCCTTGGCAGGGTGCTGGGTGGTGGTATCGCTAGTCTGGGCAGTGGTACCGCCTAACACTCTGCCCCAAGCGGTGGTACTGCCAATCTGGGTGGTGGTACGGCCCAGGATAGTGTCAGTCAAACTGACACTGGGCGGTGGTACCACCCCCATGCCCGAGGAACCCGGGATGAAATATTTTTAGGCTCCAAGTTTGAATCAACTTGAAGCTTATAAATACCCCTCTCATCCCTGGTTAATACACACAAGCACAGAGAGATTAAAAGAGAGAAAACGTTGTTGTAATCTCTAGAATTTCCCTCCTCTAAATTCTAAGTGTTAGAATTCTGTTTAGAGAGGAGAGCGAGTGCTTGTAAGGGTTGTCTCCTAAACCCGGTAAAAGGAGAAGAGGGGTATAAGAAGGAGGTTGATCTTCACCTAGTAAAAGGAGAATTCTGTTTAGTGGATGCTGGTGGCCTCGACGGAAGAGGAATCAGAGGAGTGGATGTAGGTCACGATTGACCGAACCACTATAAACTCCCGTCTTCTCTAGTTTACATTTTATTTCCTGCTATTACCTTACTGCAAACCCCTTTAATAGCTTACTGCCTTCAATACATTTATGTATGCTTTCAAGCTAAGTTTCTGAAATCGGTTTTACGTCGAAAACGATTTTTATCATACGAGAGATTTGACGAAGTTGACATTTTTATCCACTGCACTAATTCACCCCCCCCCCCCCTCTTGATCCTAACAACCACCACTGCCGCCGCTGTTGCCCAACCAGCAGCCACCATCGCTGCCCCACCCTGCCAATGATCTCTCCTCCTCGCTTCCCCATCTCGCATGAGTGAGAAGGACTGTCGGCACCATTTCCCAGCTAGCGGATCACCCCATCGCTGCTTATACCATCGGCAACATTGCCCTAGTCCGCCATTGTGCCGCCCCCTTGGGTCACAGCCGCAACCGCCGGTTGCCGCAGCCCTTCCTTGCAGCGGTTGCAGAAATAGAGCTTCCTCTGTTGCTGCAGCCCCTCATCGATCCCAGCCAGCAGACCACCCCATCGTCGCTTCTACCGTCGGCGACGCTGCCCTAGTCCGCCATCATGCCGCCCCCCCCCTTGGGTCGAAGTTGTAGCTGCCGGTTGCCGTAGCCCCTCCTTGCAATGGTTGGAGAAACAAAGCTTTCTCTGTTGCTACAACCCCTCGTCGATCGCAACCGCGCCTCGAGCGTCATCGCCTTCTAGCTGACCCACCACCGTTGCCAGCCACCGTGCGGCGACCACCGCTCACCTCCCAACCGTCGCTCCCCCTGGCTCAGGCGAGAACGACCACTGCCACTCCCCCTTGCTCTGCCCCCTTAGTGATCGAAACAACACAATTCTCTTGCTACTGTAAAGCAATCGCCGGTCCTCTCGCTGTTGTAAATGCCAGTTGCCACCACCCTCACCGCTGTTGCCCAGCCAGCGATGACGCCGCTCCTTGCTTAGCCTGCCACCATCGATTCCTATTTTCCACTGTAGCCTCAACCTCGACAATGCCACTGCAACCGTCCTCCAATAGCACACGCAGCAAGCTCTTGTGCGGCCGCTTCAGCTTCGGCAATGCATGCACCAACTCCTCTTCTCAACCTCGGTCGCTTCAACGGCACCATCGTGTCCTCAATCGCACGCGATCACTCGGTATCACCAAGGCCTCCTTCCATAGTGTGGTAGAGACAGAGCAACGCTGCCTTCCATCCGTGCCGTCGCAACCACCGCAGCGACAGGCCCTTGGCGACGCTGCCCCCAGCCACACCACCATCGCTGCCTCCCAGCCCTCAGTAGTAGCGATCCCTCCATACAACGACCACAGCAAGTATCGTTGCCTCCCACGCAGCGAACATAGCTACATCCCCGCATCCTTGCAGCAACCCTTCATTCCAATAGTGCTACCACCGATTGCATCACAACAACAGCACCGAGTAGAGCAGTGATTTATGCCCTATTCTTGACACCAAAAATAAAAGTTGAGATTACAGATTTGCAGTCTTACGAAATGGCCACCGATAACTCAGTGAAAACACAAATGGAAGCATTGGAAATTAGAATTGAGAACCGGTTGCAAGAAATACTTAATAATTTGAAAAAGGACTTACTGGGGAGCCTTAGTAAATTTCAACAAGGTGGGAGCTCAAGTTCTATGTTGCACAGATCTGAAAATACTAGAAAAGAGCCCTAAGATTATAACACAATCTACTCATACATGAAGATGGATAGACAGCTCGCCAAAATTTGTCAGATTTCTATAGTGTTGGAATATTAGAGTAGGTTTAAAAGATTGTCAAATCAAGCTAGAGATTGGTTGGAATGATAACTTCTAGATACATTTATTGAAGTGCTTATTCCAGAGATCCGATGTGAAGTTAAGGCTCGTCAACCCCGCACTATAATAGTTGCGATCTCATTCGCACATCTACATGAGAAAAAAATCAACAGGGAAAATCATGGAAACAAAAGTGACAATAACCAGATGATCAGTAAGCCACCCGCCTCATCTATTCCCAACCAAAGCCTTGACACCTGAAGACTAACCCAAGAAGAACTCAAGGAAAGATCAGCAAAGGGTTTGTACTATGATGAAAAGTGGAGTATGGAGCACCAATGTAAAAAAGGGCAATATATGATGATTGAGCCAATTGGAGAGGAACCAAAAGCAGAAGAGTTGGACTTCGATTATGAAAGTGTGGAAACTTATGAAGATATTGAAGTCATCACACATACAGTGCATACATTGGCTGGCTATGCTAACACACAAACTATGAAAATCAGAGGAACTTTGAAGCATCTGTTGAATCTCGGATTTTGATGATGACGTCAATTGTCATTTGTTATCTAATCCAAATGTTGAGATAAGTGTGCAGGATTAACTACGATGAAAGTAAGACATGCAATAGGAGTTGCGCCGGAGTCAAGACTATGATCACGTTGGGAGTTCAAGAGCTCGACGGAAGTCCGGACGGTCGTCGGAGGTTCTGCGGGAACAAATCCGAGAAGTCCAGGAGCTTGCCAAAAGAAGCTCGTCGGAACTCACCAAGTGGATTGTCGCAAGTCCAGGAGTTTGCCGAAAGTCCGTAGGAGCATCGTCGGAGGTCCGTCGGATGTTCGTCGGAAGTTCATCGGAAGCTCACCAGAAGAAGCGATTGACACACGGAAGCAAGCTATAGTAAAAGTCTTAAGAATTGTCGTAGTTAGCACGATGATTAAGTTAGAAATGGGAGGTGATCTCATTAACTTAATCTAGGGGCAATTGGGCCCTTGAAAGAACCAAATTGGGCCGAATAGATCAACCCATTCGGACCCAGATCTCTTGGCCAGAGGTGGCACCGCTTGGGTCGACGGTGGCACTGCCCAGGGCTCAGTCTCCGAGTTTTGACTAGGCGGTGCAACCGCCTGAGCTCGGTCTTAGAGCTATGGTTGGGCAGTGTAACCGCCCCAATCAGGTAGTGGCACCGCCTGAGCTCGGTCTCCGAGCTCTGTCAAGCGGTGCAACCACCCCTGACAAGCGGTGGCACCGCCCAGAGGCTCACTCTTCGAGCTCTGTCAGGTGGTGCAACCGCCAGACCTTGGAATTTTGGGAAATGACAGTTTTGAGCTCCAAATTCAAACTGGTTTAGGGCCTATAAATACCCCACTCTTTCAGCAATGAAAGAGCAACGAAAAACCACCAAAATCCTGATCTTACTCTATGATTTTTAGAGCTCAAAACTGTTGTATAAGTTAAAGGTTCTTCTCCCTCTTTTCTTCCAAGTTCTGATCTTTCAAGAGAGGAGAGAAAAGTTTGTAAGGGTTGTCTCCTAAGCCCGTCAAAAGGAGTGAATCTGTAAAAGGGTGGTTGGCCTTCGCCTATTGAAGCAAGGCCTCTAGTGGATGTCGGTGACCTCATCGGTGGAGGAAGCCAGAAGTGGATGTAGGTCAAGATTGACCGAACCACTCTAAAACGTGCTGCTCTCTGGTTTGCATTTACTTTGAGCTTATTATCCTTATTGCAAACCTCCTTCATAGCTTATTGCCTTCTGCGCTTTTATTATTACGTTACCAAGCTCAGTATTTTCCGAATCGGTGTTTAGACGTAAATCGCTTTTCTTGTACGAACATCGTATTTTAGTTTGTGCTTACATTCTGATTTCCATCACAACTGCAAACTGCCTTCATAGATTTGTTTTAACTGTTTCTTGCCTAATCACAAGTTAAAGTGATTTACGAATCAGTTTTTCTACCGAAATCGCTCTTATCGTACGAAATCAGTTTTAATCGTCGGAAGTTTTCCGCTGCACTAATTCACCCCCCCCCCCCCCCTCGTAGTGCTCTTGATCCTAAAAATTGGTATCAGAGCGGTGTTCACTCTCAAACAGATTAAAACCCAAGAGAGATGGCTTACGTCGAAAACCGAGAGGGCCATTCTATTACACATCCACCCATGTTCAATGGGACGGACTACACCTTTTGGAAGACTCGAATAAGGATCTTCCTTATTTCATTGGATTTTGAACTTTGGAATCTTGTCGAAAATGGTTTTTCAAAATCTTCTCTTCCAATGATCGATTGGAATGAATTGGAGAAGAAGACTTTCGCTCTTAATGCAAAGGCTATGAATACCTTATTTTGTGCGCTTGATAAAAATGAGTTTAATCGTGTTTCGGTTTATGAAATCGCGTTTGATATTTGGCATACACTCGAAGTGACTCACGAAGGCACAAGTAAAGTGAGAGTCAAAAATCAATCTTTTGATACACTCTTTCAAACTTTTCCGAATGAAACCGAGTGAGACTATTGGCGACATGTACACCCGTTTCACGGATGTCGTCAATGGTCTAAAAGGACTCGGTAAAAGTTTTTCGGATTTTGAGCTCGTCAATAAGATTCTAAGATCCATTCCTAAGAGTTGGGACCCTAAAGTCACTGTTATTCAAGAGGCTAAAGATTTAAGCAACTTTCCTCTTGAAGAACTAATCGGGTCATTAATGACCTATGAAATGACATGCAAGGCTCATGAAGAGCAAGAAGACATCCTTCCAAAGAACAAAAAGGATATGATACTTAGAATTTTAGATGACCACTTGAGAGAAAACTCAAGTGATGAGGACTGTGACGATGACTTGACACTTCTAACAAGGAAATTCAAAAAATTCATTAAGAGAAACAAGTTTAAAAATGATACAAAAAATAAATTTGAACCCAAAAGGGACCAAGTTATTTGCTATGAGTACAAAAACCGGGACACTACAAGAGTGATTATCCCCAAGCCAAGAAGAGAACATCAAAGAAGAATGCGCTCAAAGCAACATGGGATGAATCGAGCGCGTCCGAAGAAGATGAGTCCAACACCGAGCAAGTTGCTCATTACGCCTTAATGGCCATCAAAGAGGAGGTAACAAATTTAATTGATGCAGATTTATCATTTGATGAGTTATTAAATGCCTTCCATGACTTATTTGATGAATGCAAGATTATTAGTAGAAAATACAAATTGCTAAAAAAGGAGCATGATAGTCTTAATTGTGATTTCGATAAGTTAAAAACTGAATATCATGATAGTTTAGACTCTTGTATAAAATGCCATGATCTAGAAACTATCCAAAAACAAAACTTGCTACTCATGGACACCTTGAAGAAATTTGAGGTTGGTAGCAAGTCTTTGATCATGATCCTTACAAACAAGGGTCACGTTCCCAAAAGAAGTGGAATCGGATTTATGAGAAATTCTCACCAAAATCCAACCACCTTCATAAAAGGCCCCATCCTACATGTTCGACACCAAAGTAAATGCAACTTTTGTTGCAAGCATAGACACAAAACGTATTATTGTCCATTCAAGAAAATTAGTCCGAACAAATTAATTTGGGTTCCTAAAGGAACTATGATAAACTCTATGCAACATGACAAACAATATAGATCAGTTTTTGAGGCACCCAAAAGTAAATGGGTACCTAAAAATTATCCTTTCTTGTAGAGACATACACCATCACAAGCTAAGAGCAAGAGATGGTACCTTGATAGTGGATGCTCAAGGCATATGACCGGAGATCCATCTCAATTCTTTAAGCTCACTAGCATAGACGAAGGCTATGTCACCTTCGGAGACAACAACAAGGGTAAAATCATTGGCAAAGGAACCATAGGTAATAAATCCAATTTCTTTATTGAAGACATTTTGTTAGTTGATGGTTTAAAATATAATATCTTGAGCATTAGTCAATTATGTGATAAAGGATATATTGTCAAATTCGAATCTAATGCATGCATCCTTGAAAAACCACATAACAACACATCTATGATAGCATTAAAACAAAATAACGTATACACCATTGACATCAATGATCTGTGTAATAAAATATGTTTTTCAGTTTTAAATGAGGATGCTTGGTTATGGCATAAAAGATTAGGTCACGTTAGCATGAAACTAATCACTCAACTATCATCCAAAGAACTTGTACGAGGAATTCCTCACATCAAGTTCATCAAAGATAATGTGTGTGTTGCTTGTCAATTAGGAAAACAAATTAAGAGTAGTTTCAAATCTAAGAATCAAATAAGCACATCAAGGCCCTTATAATTGATCCATATGGACTTGTTCGGACCAATCTCTACATCAAGCCTAGGAGGTAGCAAATACGCCTTCGTCATTGTAGATGACTATAGTAGATACACATGGACTTATTTTTTGAAATACAAAAATGAATGCTTTAAATATTTCACCAAGTTTTGCAAACTTGTTCAAAGTGAAAAAGGTTTTATGATTTCATCAATTCGAAGTGATCATGGTGGTGAATTTCAAAACCATGATTTCCAAGAATTCTGTGAATCTAATGGATTCAACCACAACTTCTCTATTCCAAGAAATCCTTAACAAAATGGAGTAGTAGAAACAAAGAATAGAAATTTACAAGAAATGACAAGAACTATGTTAAATGAACAAAGACTACCCAAATATTTTTGGGTCGAAGCTGTAAACACTGCATGATATATTTTAAATAGAGTTTTAGTAAGACCCTTACTCACCAAAACTCCCTATGAGTTGTGGAACAATAAAAAACCCAATGTTTCATATTTTAAAGTTTTTGGGTGTAAGTGTTTTATCTTGAATGAGAAAGATGCCTTAAGAAAATTTGATGCTAAATTCGATGAAGGAATTTTTCTTGGTTATTCTTTGATTTCTAAAGCTTTTCGTATCTTCAATAAAAGGACTTTAATAATAGAAGAATTCATTCATGTTGTTTTCATTGAGATTTCCGAAATCAAGAAAAATGACTTTGATGATGATGTTAATTTCGATTCTTTGAATTTAAATGAAACCCCTTCTCCAACTAGCAACTTGGATGCATCCACTTCCGAAACATCCTTACCTAAGGATTGAAAGTATGTAGATGCTCATCCTAAGGAGCTCATCCTAGGAGACATATCTAAGGGGGTTCAAACACGTTCATCTCTTAAAAACTTTTGTGCCAACGCTGCTTTTCTCTCCCAAATTGAACCTAAATGTATTGACGAAGCCATGAAAGATGATTCATGGATTATCGCAATGCAAGATGAGTTAAATCAATTTGAGAGAAATGAGGTGTGGAAGCTTGTTCGTAGACCAAATGACCATTTAGTTATCGGTACTAAATGAGTCTTTAGAAACAAGCAAGATGAATATGGTAATGTGGTGAGAAACAAGGCTAGATTAGTGGCCAAAGGTTTCAACCAAGAAGAAGGTATCGATTACGAAGAAACCTTCGCTTCTGTGGCTAAATTAGAAGCCATAAGGATGCTCCTTGCCTATGCTAGTAATAATAATTTTAAGTTATTTCAAATGGATGTTAAAAGTGCTTTTCTTAATGGCTTTATTTCTGAAGAAGTTTATGTTGAACAGCCTCCCGGATTTGAAAATAATAGCCTCCCTAATCATGTATTTAAATTAACTAAAGCTCTCTATGGTTTAAAACAAGCCCCAAGGGCTTGGTATGACAGATTAAGTACTTTTTTTATTGAAAATAAGGCAAGATTGATACTGCATTATTTATCAAAAATTTTGAATATAATTTTCTCATTGTTCAGATTTATGTTGATGATATTATCTTCAGTTCTACGAATGAATCTCTTTGTGAATCTTTTGCTAAAACCATGAGTCTCGAATTTTTAATGAGTTTGATGGGAGAATTAACCTTTTTCTTAGGCTTACAAATTAAGCAACTAAGCAATGACATCTTTATTAGTCAAACTAAATATGCCTTAGATCTGCTAAATATATTCAATATGAATAGCTCAAAAGCTATTAACACTCCTATGAGCACCTCCACTAAGTTGGAAGTTGATGAAAGTGGAGAAAGCTTCGATCAAAAAACTTATAGGGGTATGATAGGAAGTTTACTTTACCTCACTGCAACCAGACCAGATATCATGTTCAGTGTAGGACTTTGTGCTAGGTTTCAATCGAACCCTAAGATATCTCATCTCAAAGCGGTTAAAAGAATATTTAGATATCTTAAAGGAACCACAAATCTAGGATTATGGTATCCAAAATCCAAAAATTTTCAGTTAATTGCTTATGCTGATGCGGATTTTGCCGGGTGTAGACTAGATAGAAAAAGCACATAAGGAACAAGTCAATTTTTGGGACATTCCCTTGTTTCCTGGTCATCTAAGAAACAAAACTCGGTTGCTCTATCAACAACTGAAGCTGAATATATTGCAGCTAGTGCATGTTGTGCACAAGTTGTGTGGATGAAAAACACCTTAGAAGATTATAAAGTCTATTTTAAAAACATTCCCATTAAATGTGATAACACAAGTGCAATATGTTTAACAAAGAATCTCATTCAACACTCAAGAACAAAACATATTGATATTAGACATCACTTTATATAAGATCATGTTACTAATCATGATGTAATTATAGAGTTCATAGATACTAAGCATCAACTAGCTGATATTTTTACAAAACCTCTAAGTGAAGAACAATTTGATTTCATAAGAAGAGAATTAGGAATGTTGATATGTCCAAATGCATAAACTTGTTAAAATTATTATTCAAACTTTATTGATTGAATGATCAAATCACTTAATTGCCATTACATGCCAAAAATAACATGTTGGAAATTAATACAAAAATTTTCATAAACGATGAGCATGTCTTCATAGTCTTGTATGAAAGTGTTAAATTAAATTTTCAGTTATAATCGGATTTCATGAATACATTATTATCTTTCGGATTTTGATTGACATCATTAATTTTTGACAAATAGAATCATCTAGCAAATGCATAGCTTTTAGACTTTTCATGTGAAAAATATTACCTTTGAAAAAAAATAAAAATTGATGATTCCTTCTTATAAAAGGAAGATATTTTTTGCAAGGACTTGACTCACATAAATATTCTGATTCTTGTAAAGCATGCTATCGACTTGAACTACATAAATAACTTTCCTCCTTCATTCAAAAAAGATAATAACAAATAAAAAGGAAGAAGTTTTCACTCTATGTAAATAATCTCCATGTCATGGTCTTCTTGAGATGTTTGTATCCTATAAATGACATGAACCTACTTATGGCATCACACGTATATTCAAAAGTTGCTAATGTCATTCTCCTTTTTGTTGATGACAAAGGGGGAGAAGTATATGAATTGATGCTATAAATGTCATATTATGTTGAAAGAAGCAGACATATGATTATTGATGCTATGATTATACCATGTTTGCTATGATTGTCATATCAAGAACTTGCATTATAAATTTACATGTTGATATCTTACCATATGATGAATTGCTATCATTACCATAATTCATATTTGAAATTTGAAAATGAATGTCGAGTCTTGACATCATACAGAGAGATACATCATGATGGGAATCATGATGGGAGTATTGATAAGGTTAAATGATTTTAACTTATCAATATGTCTCTTGAATTCAAAGACTTTGAATTCAAGAATGACTTATCTCAATTATGGAACATAGATAGGGGGAGTTAAGGTTAACTCCGTTATCAATTGATTGTCATCATAAAAAAGGGGGAGATTGTTGAATCTCATATTTTGATGATGACGTCAATTGTCATTTGTTATATAATCCATATGTTGAGATAAGTGTGCAGGATTAACTGTGATGAAAGTAAGATATGCAGCAGGAGTTACGCTGGAGTCAAGACTATGATCACGTTGGGAGTTCAAGAGTTCGATGGAAGTCCAGACGGTCATCGGAGGTTCTATAGGAACAAATCCGAGAAGTCCAGGAGCTTACCAAAAGAAGCTCGTCGGAACTTGCTAAGTGGATCATCGCAAGTCTAGGAGTTTGCTGGAAGTCTGCAGGAGCATCGTTGGAGGTCCGTTGGATGTTCGCCGGAAGCTCGCCAAAAGAAGCGATTGACGCACCAGAGCAAGCTATATTAAAAGTCTTAAGAATTGTCGTAGTTAGCACGATGATTAAGTTAGAAATGGGAGGTGATCCCATTAACTTAATCTAGGGGCAATTGGGCCCTTGAAAGAACCAAATTGGGCCGAATGGATCAACCCATTCGGACCCAGATCTCATGGCCAGAGGTGGCACCGCCTGGGTCGGCGGTGGCACCGCCCAAGGCTCAGTCTTCGAGTTCTGACTAGGCAGTGCAACTGCCTTTGACAGTGGTGCAACCGCTTGAGCTCGGTCTCCGAGCTTTGGCTGGGCAGTGCAACCGCCCCAGTCAGGCGGTGGCACCGCCTAAGCTCGATCTCGAGCTCTGCCAGGCGGTGCAATCGCCCTTGACAAGCGGTGGCACCGCCCAGAGGCTCAGACTTCGAGCTCTGTCAAGCGGTGCAACCGCCCCTGTCAAGCGGTGCAACCGCCCCAGTTAGGCGGTGCAACCGCTAGACCCCGGAATTCCGGGAAATGACAGTTTTGAGCTCTAAATTCAAACTTGTTTGGGGCCTATAAATACCCCACTCTTTCAGCAATGAAAGAGCAACGAAAAACCACCAAAATCCTAATCTTACTCTGTGATTTTTAGAGCACAAAAGTGTTGTATAAGTTAAAGGTTCTTCTCCCTCTTTTCTTCCAAGTTCTGATCTTTCAAGAGAGGAGAGAAAAGTTTGTAAGGGTTGTCTCCTAAGCCCGTCAAAAGGAGTGAATCTGTAAAAGGGTGGTTGGCCTTCGCCTATTGAAGGAAGGCCTCTTGTAGACGTCGGTGACCTCATCGGTGGAGGAAACCAGAAGTGGATGTAGGTCAAGATTGATCGAACCACTCTAAAATCGCGTTGCTCTCTGGTTTGCATTTACTTTGAGCTTATTATCCTTACTGCAAACCTCCTTCATAGCTTACTACCTTCTGCTCTTTTACGATTGTGTTTCCAAGCTCAGTATTTTTCGAATCGGTGTTTAGACATAAATCGCTTTTCTTGTACGAACATCGTATTTCAGTTTGCGCTTACATTCTGATTTCCGTCACAACTACAAAACTGCCTTCATAGATTCGTTTTAACTGCTTCTTGCCTAATCACAAGTTAAAGTGATTTATGAATCGGCTTTTCTACCGAAATCGCTCTTATCATACGAAATCAGTTTTAATCGTTGGAAGTTTTCCGCTGCACTAATTCACACCACCCCCCCCCTCTTAGTGCTCTTGATCCTAATAGCATCAGCTTGTCACTATATTGATTGATACATGTAGCACTAATAATTTTATGGATAGAAAAGTTGCAACCCGATTAGCTTACCACATTGAAGGCTATGACAGATTCGAAGTAAAGATTGCTGATGGACGAATTTTAACTTGTGATAGCAAAGGCCAAGAGTTTCTTGCAACGATTACTATACTGAAAGACCAATCTATTTCTTATACTATCAAAAAGTGGAGACTATACTTACTTGATCAATGGGTTGTGATATATTGCAGATAATCTATGATTGAAGCGCTGAAAGAGAAGCTCCCCGAGATTGATGCTGCTCAACCTTGAGGACAAGGCTGATTTGAAGAGGAAGGAACTATTAGGACCCTTTTTCTAAGTTTTTGAATAATGTTTATTGAATCCGTTTAGTTAGAGTCAAGTAGAGGTTTATTTAATATTTATTTATTATTAGAGTACAAGTCCAAGTGGACTTTGGGTGGAACTCTATAAATAGTGATGTAACCCTTTCTTTTCAAAATTAATCAATCAATTAATGAAATGTTATTCCACTCTATGGCCAAACCCAAGGAGGTCGATCCCCATAAATTGATCAAGGAGGGTTGATCCTCTCGAAGTGATCAAGGAGGGCCGATCCCCTCGAAGCGATCAAGAAGGCCGATCCCCTCGAAGCGATCATTATCATTCCCATTTCTTCCATGATAAGATCGTAGGGTCTTATCATTTGGTATCATAGCGACGATAAGACTTTAGGGTCTTATTATTTGGTATCAAAGCGACGATAAGACTTTAGGGTCTTATCATTTGGTATCGAAGCATCCTCATTTCTTCCATTTCTTCTACGATCTATCATTTCTTCTACGATAAGTTCTTAGGGTCTTATCATTTGGTATTAGAGCATCCCCATTTCTTTGATTTTTTTTACGATAAGACCTTAGGGTCTTATCAGATTCTGTGTCAAGTCACACGTGCCATCACTCACGTGATTGGTTTGTTAGGCACCTATGACTAACAATCTCCCACTTGACCTAAAGCCAATCACTTATGTGTCTAATCCTCACCAGACCCATATGACGCTTAAAGATAATCTGAGACAATGGCTTTGTTAGTTGATCTGCAATGTTATCTTCAGATGGAACTCTTTCCACTACTACATCTCCTCAGGTCATAATCTCTCTAATAAGTTGGAACCTCCTCAGAACACTTCTGATGAGACCTGGGTTCCCTTATTTGAGTAATCTCCCCATAGTTGTCGTAATATAAGGAATCAACTCCTCATTACTTAGCCAGACTCCTAGATCTATGATGAACTTTTTAACCTAGACTCTGTCCTTTACTACATCTGCTGCAGTAATATACTCTACCTCTGTGGTCGAGTCAGCAATAATATCTTGCTTGGAACTCTTCCAACACACTGCTCCTCCATTCAAGGTGTACATATACCCCAAATTCGACTTGCTATCATCAACATCAGACTGAAAACTTGAGTCTGTGTAGCCTTCAACCCTGAGGCTACTACCTCCATATACTAGTAAAAGATCCTTAGTCCTTCTCAAGTACTTAAGGATACACTTTACTGCTTTCTAGTGCTCCAAGCCTGGATCTACCTGATACCTGCTCATGACACTTAGAGCATATGCTATATTAGGCCTAGTACATAGCATGACATATATGATAGACCTTATCGCTGTGGCATAAGGTATCACATCAATGTTTGCCCTTTCTTCTAGAGTCTTTGGGGACATACTCCTAGAAAGCGATATCCTATGTCTCATCGGTATGAGACCTCTCTTGTAATTTTCAATGTCAAACATTTTGAAAATTGTTTCTATATACCTGGACTGGGACAAGCCAAGCATCCTCTTGGATCTATCTCTATAGATCCAAATCCCCAAGATATAGGATGCTTCCCCTAAGTCCTCCATAGAGTGTCAAGATAACCAAGCCTTTACTGCGGATAACATTCCTATGTCATTCCCAATGATCAGGATGTCATCCACATATAACACCAAAGAGGTGATAGCTCTCCCACTTACCTTCCTATATACACAAGGCTCATCTTTATTCTTAACAAAGTCATAAGATTTGATTGCCTCGTCAAATCTTATATTCTAACTTCAGGAAGCTTGCTTTAGTGCATAAATGGATCTAAGCAACCTACACACCTTATCTGGGCAATTTCTTGGACACGAATCTCTCATGTTGTGTCATATACACCTCCTTCTCGAGGTTCCCATTGAGAAATATAGTTTTCATATCCATTTGTCAGATCTCACAACATAGTGTGCTGCAATAGCCAATAGAATTTGGATGGATTTTAGTATTGCTACAGGTGATAAGGTTTTGTCATAGTCAACACCTTATCTTTTACGATACCCCTTAACCACTAGCCTTGCTTTATAGGTCTCTACCTTTCTACATACTCCGATCTTTTTCTTAAAGATCCACTTACAACTGATGGGTACAATACTATCGGGTGCATCAACTAGGTTCTAAACCTTGTTGGAGTATATAGAATCCATCTCTGAATTCATGGCTTCTTGCCACTTCCTGGAGTCTATACTCATAATAGCCTCCTCGTAGGTTTGAGGATTAATGTCCTCAATATCTTCTCCTCTAATATGTCCCATATATCTCTCAGGAGGATGAGATACTCTGCCAGATCTATGTAAAGTTGAAACTTGTGTGTTAGGTACTTGAATAGACTCGGGCTATAGAGTGGTGCTTGAGCTTGATTCTCTAACCTCGCTCAACTCTATCATGCTCCCACTATCTCCGCCAAGAATGTGTTCCTTCTCAAGGAACACTGCTCTCTTGGCTTGAAAGACCTTTTGGTTCTTGAGATGATAGAAATAATACCCACAAGTTTCCTTGGGGCATCCCACAAATTTGTACCGCTTGTTGAATCTCGTATTTTGATGATGAAACCAATTGATAATTGTGTTTATGTTTTAATCTACATTTTGAGTGACGCAGGATGCTTCGATCAGGATAAGACAATTAAAGCAGGAAAAATCATGTTGTGCCGGAGAAACATGTCAGAAGATTGGACGTCGGGTCGGTGGATCGGTCGACGTATCGACAGAAGGCTTCGGGCCGTGGACTCGAGCATTGAGCCAAGAAGAGCGGGTATTGTGCCAAGGATATTGGAGTTGCAGAGTCAACTGGCCGATTGGGCAATAGGCCGCAGGAGAGGACGATGTGTCAAAGAATCGGACGAAGCGTCGAGAGGCCAATGATATGCCGGACAATTTGGTTAATTGCTTAGGATTAATTATCTCGATCGAAGTTTTGTTTTAATTGGGCAGGATTAACTATGATAACGATGAAGACATAAAGCGAAATAAAGTGTCAGAGTCAAGCACGAAGGATTCATTGCGAGTTCGAGAGTTCGACGGAAGTCCGAAGGTTCGTCGGGAACGCTACCGGAACTAGTCGAGAATGAGTTGGGAGCTTGCCGAAGGGTTTTTCGGAAGCTCGCCGGAAGGTTCATTGGAAGTTCGCGAAGCTCGCCGAGAAAGATCAGAGCTTGCCGAAGAAGCTCGTTGGAACTCGCTAAGATCAAATCGTGAAGTCTAGGAGCTTGCCGGGAGTCCATAAAATGGTTTCCGAGAGTTCATCGGAAGACCGCTGGAAGTTTGCCAGAAGCTCGCCAGAAGAAGTCTTGACTTGTGAACTTTGTAATAGCTTAGAAAATATCTTTAAATTCATAGTTAGCATGTTAATTAGGGTTAGGATTAGGTGTTAATCCTATAACCCAAGTATGGGCCAATTGGGCCCAAGTTCGGACTGGTTTGGGCCAAGTTTGGAGCCCAACCAGTAAGCTGAAATAATGCAGGCGGTGGTACCGCCAGGGTTGGCGGTGGCACCGCCCAGGAGAGGATCTCCCAGTGAAGCTGGGCGGTGCAACCGCCCCAGGTAGGCGGTGGCACCGTCAGGGCTCAGTCTCCGAGCGAGACTGGGCGGTGCAACCGCCTCTAACAATGGTGCAACCGCCTGAGCTCAATCTCCGAGCTCTGCCAGGCGGTGCAACCGCCCCTGACAAGCGGTGGCACCGCCCAGAGGCTCAAGCCCTATTAGGTCATGCAACCATCCCAGTCAGGCGGTGCAACCGTCCCAGTCAAGTGGTGCAACCGCTAGACCCCGGAATTCCGGGAGATGACAAATTTGAGCTCCAAATTCAAACTGGTTTGGAGCCTATAAATACCCCTCAAATCCCTGGGTAAAAGACACAAGCACAGAAAGATTAAAAGAGAGAAAACACTACTGCAATATTTAGAATTTCCCTCATCTAGCTTAAGTGTTAGAATTCTGTTTAAGAGAGGAGAGTGAGTGCTTGTAAGGGTTGTCTCCTAAACCCAGTAAAAGGAGAAGAGGGGTGTAAGAAGGAAGGTTGATCTTTGCCTAGTAAAGAAAGATCATTAGTGGATGTCGGTGGCCTCGACGGAAGAGGAATCAGAGGAGTGGATGTAGGTCATGATTGATCGAACCACTGTAAACTCTCATCTTCTCTGGTTTGCATTTACTTTGAGCTTATTATCCTTACTGCAAACCTTCTTCATAGCTTACGGCCTTCTGCGCTTTTACGATTGTGTTTCCAAGCTCAGTATTTTCTGAATTGTGTTTAGACGTAAATCGCTTTTCTCGTACGAACATCGTATTTCAGTTTGCGCTTATATTCTGATTTCCATCACAACTGCAAACTGCCTTAACAGATTTGTTTTAACTGCTTCTTGCATAATCTCAAGTTAAAGTGATTTACGAATCGGCTTTTCTACTGAAATCACCTTTGTCGTATGAACGCAGTTTTAAACATTGAACGTTTTCCACTGCACTAATTCACCCGCCCCCCCCCCTCTTTGTGCTCTTGATCCTAACAATTGGTATCAGAGCCCGGTATTTCTCATTTCGGATTTACACCCGAGAGAAATGGCTCTTCATGGCTTTAAAGAGGGTTTTTCGGTTGTTCGTCCACCATTATTTAACGGATTGGACTTCACTTATTGGAAAACTCGAATGAGAGTTTTTTGATTTCTATGAATTTGGATTTATGGAATATTGTTGAAAACGATTTTCAACTTCCCTCTAAACCGATGAACGAATGGTCGGATTTGGAGAAGAAGTATTTTTCTTTAAATGCAAAGGTTATGAATGCCTTGTTTTGTGCACTTGACAAAAATGAATTTAATCGCGTTTCAATGTGTGATTCGGCTTTTGATATTTGGAGAACTCTTGAGGTCACTCATGAAGGCACTAGCCGAGTGAAAGAGTCCAAAATCAACATTCTCGTGCATTCTTACGAACTTTTTCGAATGAAGCCTTGCGAAACCATTGTTGACATGTACACCCGTTTCACGGATGTCGTCAATGGTTTAAGAGCTCTTGGCAAATGTTTTTCGGATTTTGAACTCGTAAACAAGATTTTACGTTCTCTTTCTAAGAAGTGGGATTCAAAAGTAACTGCAATACAAGAAGCTAAAAACCTAAACAACTTACCACTTGAAGAACTAATTGGTTCATTGATGACATATGAAATGGTGCACAATGCACATGATGAACATGATGAACAAAACAACCTTCCAAAGAACAGGAAGGATTTGAAACCCCGGACAAATGAATACCATTTGAGCGATGACTCAAGTGATGAGCACAATGATGAACTTGAACTTCGAATACTAAATCTTAATAAGTTTATTAAACAAAAATCTAAAATAAATAATGAACTTGAACGGAGAAAGAGGCCAAAGAAGAAGAACACAAAGTGGGATGAATCGAGCTCCTCCGAAGACGAGGAGAAAATCAAGAAAGGTGAGGTGGCAAACTACGCCTTAACTGCTTTCAATGAAAAGGTAATCGAAATCCCCTTGATTTATTTTGAAATTACTTGATGCTTTCATGATGTATTTTCTTTTTTAGTTTAGAATTAATTTTCTTGAAAATAATATGTTTAAAAATAAAAATACAAAAATTATGATCATGCTAGTAATTTCGAAAATGATAACATTGCATATTTTTTGATAAACCAACAAAATGATTTTGATTGAAAATATGAAATCATAATGTGTATCATGTTTGATTAACATTGTTGAATGAAATCATATTTGATTTGAAGTAATGCATAATGATGTAATGAAAATATTAAATGTTTTTGATACAATGATTGACAATTTTATGCATGAGATTTTAAGTTATACATGATGATAAGCATGTGTTATTCTCATGAGTGTATATGGCAAAACCATGTCCGAATGCATGAAAGTGTTAAATTTTATTTTCGGATTTTCTTGACCATAACAATTCATTTTTGAAAATCTATTGATGTTGATGGTTCTATAATGAAATTCATTTTTCGATCCTAAATGTTAATGCATGTTTTTATTTAACATAAATGAAAAGGCATGCTAACATGAAATCAAATACTTAAAAAAGGGGGAAAATATATTATCAGTGAAATCATGAATCTACCTATCTTATGAATTTTGTGAACCATAAAAGTGATTTTGATGATTTAAATTTGAAATAAGTTTTATCAAAATCATGATATTGATTTCTTGGAATAACATGAGATTACCTTTGATGATCATTTTGTTTCATGGAATTTTAGATTCAAAACTTGGTTTTACATTTGTTTATGAAATGGTTGAAATATTCGTACCTTTGAATTCTTCCCTTCTCCTTTTAATTTTTTGAATTTATGCATGTTATATGTTGAAGATTTGTATCATGCATATCTAAGAAATATTGATGTGACAAATTGAATGAGTTGAAAATGAATGATGATTTTTCTCTTAAATATAACTTGTGATATTTTTTATATAAATCATCATTTTAATTTCTCGACATTCGATACATGAGATTTTATTATAAATCAAAATTTCTCATTAATCGATCTTCTATGATTTTACTTGATATTCTCTTGAGAGGAGATTTTCTAAATGAATCATGATTTTTCCTTATGAGTTCTTGGAGTTATTACTTGATTTTCTTTTAAAACAAGATCTCTTCTTTATACTCCTATGATTTTTCTTGATATTTTATTTAAAGAAGATATTTACTATATGAATCATGTCTTTTGGTATTCAAATGTGTTAGGATTGGAGCGGCACTAAGAGGGGGGGGGAATTAGTGCAGCGGATTAAAACTTCGGTTTTAATAAATATTTCGTATGATAAGAATAATGTTTCGTTTGAAACCGTTTCAATTGCGTTGAAAGCGTCCGTAATAAGATGAGGGTAGTGAACTTAGCAAAGTAAAGGTTTGCAGAAAGATAAATGCATAAACATAAACGCAAACCGGAGATTACGCCGATTTTAGAGTGGTTCGGTCAAATGACCTACATCCACTTGCGAGGCCCCTCTTCGATGAGGCTCCCACCTTCCACTAGCAAATCTCTTGAAATGGAAGGGCAAATACCCCTCTTACAACCTTTTACAAACAGTTCAACCTCTTACAAATTTTCAGCAAGAAAGGAGGAGAACTTTCTAGCAAATTGAAAACTAGACTTGCTAACACTTTCTAAGATTTTTCTCTCAATCAATTGCTGCTCAAAAAGTTGTGATCTCAGCTGAGATTTGAGGGGTATTTATAGGCCTCAAGAGGATTCAAATTTGGGCTCCAAATTTGAATTCTCGTGGAGTTCCCGATGCTGGCGGTGTCATCGCCTGTCAGTAGCGGTGCCACCGCCTGTCAGTGTCAAGCACTGACAGTGCTAGTCGGTGCCACCGCCCAGCTTAGGCGGTGCCACCGCCTGGCTCTCGGGCACTGGGCGGTGCCACCGCCCAGCTCTCGGGTCCTAATTACACGTTAACTACTTAACAAAAACACATCCTAAGCAATTTTTCAACCGCGAACGTCGAGTCTTGTTCCGGCAAGCTTTCCGACGAACTTCTTCCGTCGGGCTTCCAGCAAGCTCCCGAACTTGTGATGACTTTAATGAGTAGCCGAGCCTTCTCGGTGATCTCCGTGAACCTCCGACGATCTCTTCGGCGAACTTCCAAAAATTCCGACAGGTTCCCGATTTTTTCTCGGTTGGTTCTGGCAGCATCTCCGACGATTCTTTGAACTCTTAAACGTCCATCAAACTTGACTCCGGTATCCTTGCTTTGTGTTTTCTGGTTATCGTAGTTAATCCTGCATACTTAACTCAATAATATGGATTAGATCAATTAACTCATCAGTTGATTGTATCATCAAAATCCGAGATTCAATAAAATGATTTTATCCTTCATGACATGATTTCTTTGTATTTATGGCTTGCATGGCTTGAAATGTTTTGGTATGATGCATGCAATGATGAAATATTCATGAAGTTAAAATGATGTATGCAATACTTATGATAATGATATACATGATGTATTGCATATAATGTGTATCATGAATGCTTTAAATGATGAATATTTGGTATCATGATCAACATGTTGATAAATGCTTAAAAATTTTAATGTTTGAGTATCATGTATGATATGCCCATTAATGATGATTGATTTATTTTTCGTATCGTGCATGAAAAATAAGGTTTTTCAAATTGTGTATGTTTTAATTTGAATATATAATGATGCACAAATAAGATTGATACTTACTGTTGTCATAATATGAAAATTAATATAAGGGTCTTCCCTTATTTTTGATAATGACAAAGGGGGAGCAAGAATTTCTAGCGTGGACATCATGAAAAGAGGCAAACTAGCTAGCTTGCATAATTCAAGATGAAAGCAAAAATTACACTTCTCAAAAGAGAAGATGCAAATATAATATTTGCCAAATTGTTTGCTTGCCTCATGTAAAACATTATCTCTTGCTAGTTTGGCATTTTGCTAGCTTGCACTTTAGAAAGAAAGCAAAAATGGCACTTCTCAAAAGAGAAGAAAGAGCTTGTCATCTTGAACATCACAAGCCTACCTATCTTAAGAAACAAAAATTGCAAAAGTGCTAGCTTACCTATCTCAAGATGCAAAACTTGCAACTTGCACATTGCAATAGGAAGCAAGAATCATGAGCTTACATAAGAAAGTTATCTTGTATTTGATTTTGCTAGCTTGTATATTGTGAAACTTGTATATCATAAAAATTGCTAGCTTGTAGTCTAAAGAGAAGCAAAAAGTTGCTATCTCAAAAGAAGCAAATGTGCTATCTTGTCTATCTCAAGAGGCAAAAATGCTAACTTACACATCTAGCAAAACTTGACAAATTTGCATATCTCAAGAAGCAAAAGTTGCTTTCTTGAACATCTCAAAACTAATAGCTTGCATGTTCTAAAATGTCATACTATTGCTAGCTTGCATGATGTAGAACTTGCTATCTTGAACATTACCAAAAGTGCTATCTTGTATGTTTTAAAACTTGCATATCTGAAACTTGATAGCTTAAATGTTCTAAGCATGATGTAATACTTGCTAAATTTTCTGGCTTCAAAACTGCATGATGATAAAACTTGATATTATGTTTTTCATGTAATAAGTTGAACTAATATTCCAAACACTTGATTGTGGTACTTCTCCTTTTTGTTGATGACAAAAGGGGAGAAGTACGTTGATGTCATGACATGTTATGCATAAGTTTATGCATAAGTTCATGATGATGTATTGCAAGTATTCATGATGAATATTGTAATGATTTGAATTCAGTTTGAATTCAAGGTTCTATCAATATGGCATATTGATAGGGGGAGATTGTTTAAACTCCGGGAGTTAAGTTTAACTCCGTCATCAATTGGTTGTCATCATCAAAAAGGGGGAGATTGTTGAATCTCGTATTTTGATGATGAAACCAATTGACAATTGTGTTTATGTTTTAATCTGCGTTTTGAGTGACACAGGATGCTTCGATCAGGATGAGACAATTAAAGCAGGAAAGATCATGTTGTGCCGGAGAAACATGTCAGAAGATTGGACGTCGGGTCGGTGAATCGGTCGACGTATCGATAGAAGGGTTCGGGCCGTGGACTCGAGCATTGGGCCAAGAAGAGCGGGTATTGTGCCAAGGATATCGGAGTTGCAGAGTCAACTGGCCGATTGGGCAATAGGCCGCAGGAGAGGACGATGCGTCGAAGAATCGGACGAAGCGTCGAGAGGCCAATGACATGCCAAACAACTTGGTTAATTGCTTAGGATTAATTGTCTCAATCGAAGTTTTGTTTTAATTGTGCAGGATTAACTATGATAACGATGAAGACATAAAGCGAAATAAAGTGTCAGAGTCAAGCACGAAGGATTCGTTGCGAGTTCGAAAGTTCGACGGAAGTCCGAAGGTTCGTCGGGAACTCTATCGGAACTAGCCGAGAATGAGTTGGGAGCTTGCCGAAGGGTTTTTCGGAAGATCACCGAAAGGTTCATTGGAAGTTCGCGAAGCTCGCCGAGAAAGATCAGAGCTTGCCAAAGAAGCTCGTTGGAACTCGCTAAGATCAAATCGTGAAGTCTAGGAGCTTGCCGAGAGTCCACAGAATGGTTTCCGAGAGTTCATCGGAAGACCACCGGAAGTTTACTGGAAGCTCGCCATGACACGGGAGTGTCTAATTTACTACAATCTGATTATATGAGCCTTGATTATGATCTAGTATCTTTTTCAGTCAATAATGATGCCTCATAATCTTTATCTCAGCACAATCAAATATGACAGCTCATCAGCATATTCTCTGCACAAAGTTAAAGCTGTTTCAAGCACACTCAAATATGACAGCTCATCAGCATATTCTCTGCACAAAGTTAAAGCTGTTTCAAGGTGCTTGGCATATTCTCATCAGCATATTCTTCAAGACAAAGGAATGCATTAAAGGAGTTGGTTGGCAGCTGTGAACATTTCTTTATTACCAATGAGTGCATTAAAATAGTTGGTTACTAGCTGTAAACACTTAATTTCGAAATTCCCTATGCATGAAGGGTTGTTTCATGCACTAGTATTTATTTTGGTGTTTAGGACTTAGAAAGGGATGTTTTAGAAAAGCTGAGGATATTGGTAGAAGCTCTCTTGGAGTGCTCTTGTGAACTCTGTATCTCTTGGAAGTATCCTTGAGTGGTGAGTCTTTTGCTTTCAGTTCTATATCCTTGTTATTGTCATTGGGGTGGTGATCTTTCTGTATCCCTTTTGATTTTTAACTTGGTGGTGAACTATTTTTTTGTTTTACCGAAGTTTCTTCAAGAGTTCGTTCATTGCCTTCTGTGACATTTTCTATCTGAACTACTATTCTATCGGTGTTCTTTCGAAATCCATTCTGCATTTTTACCCTCCCCGGTATCGTTTGGTATCGAGCTAAAGGCTAGAGATCGTGGGCAAGGCGGAATGGAAAAGATGTAGTTGGTGAAGGTAGCGACCATGAAGATGACGCCGAAGTCGTTGAGGCTGCAGACTTCTGAAACTTGCCTGCGTAGCCTACAAGAAAAAAAAAATGAAATAATCAATTTAACTTCAAAGTAGACACAACCAAAGATGAAAATAATGCTCGAGAGTTTATTTCGATGATGATACACCTCATCTTCTAAGAGAGTCGAGAAGATGTCCGGAGAAGAAATTAAGTCCAAGACGAGTGGCGAATAAATATAATCCCAGATTTGATATTCCGAAATTTGAAGGGAAAGTAAATGTTGATGACTTTATCGATTGGCTTAATACAAGAGAAAGAATCTTGATTTTCATGAACCACCGAACAAAAAGAAGGTCAAACTTGTAGCACTCAAACTCAAAGCGGAATGCATATTTTTGGTGGAAAATCTGAAAAACAAAGAGAACGTGAGGGAAAGAGTAAGATCGTTACATGGGAGAAAATGAAAAGGGAGCTAAAGAAAAAATATTTACCTGATAATTATAGACAAGAGATCTTTCTCAAAATACATGATTTCAAGCAAAAAAGATCTTAGTGTGGAGGAGTACACTGCAGAATTTGATAATTTGATGTTAAAAATGAGAGCTTGTGGAACCTAAGAGCAAACAATTGCAAGATACTTAGGAGGTATGAAGTATGAGATTTCTAAAGTTGTTCACCTGACCATATTGGTCTTTAAATGATGTGAGCAAGCTGGCATTAAAAGTTGAAAAGCAACAGAAGTTTGAAAAGAGTTTTCGGTATGGCTCAAAAGAAGGCTACACAAAAGGAGGAAGTTCCAAGCCTACTGTCCAAAGCAAGGTGATATCGAAGGTGCAAGAAAAGGGTGAAGAGTCTGCTGGCAACAAAAAAATACCTAATTCTTCTACCCCAAGTGGCCGAAAATGCTTCAAATGTCATGGTTTTGGGCATATTGCTTCGGATTGTCCAAATAGGAGGATTGTAACTTTGGTTGAAGATCATAGTGATGGAGGCGAAGATGAAGTCGACGGCACGAACCAAAATAATGATGATGATGATGAGGAAGAGATTACTTATGCTGATCATGGTTTTGTCTATTGTATTGCAAACATAGTTTACAAGTGTCATATGTGGCCGGCGATGATGAAAGTTGGGTGAGAAAAAAAATGTGTTTCACACTAAATGCACTTCTCTTGGCAAGGTGTGCTTGGTGATCATCGGCAAGCGTTTTGAGAATGTGGTTTCTTTGGAGATGGTGCGTAAGTTGAAGTTGGATACGATCTCTCATCCACATCCATACCAATTATGTTGGTTGCAAAAGGAAATGACATCAAGGTAACTAAAAAAGATGTTTAGTTTCATTTTCTATTGGCAAGTATTATAAAGATAAAGTGTGGTGTGATGTTGCCCCTATGGATGCTTGTCATTTACTATTGGGAAGACCTTGGCATTATGATAGAAGAGTGTTGTATGATGGTTATAAACATACTTATTCTTTTAAAGTGAATGAAAAGAAGATTATCTTAGCTCCATTACAACCTTCCAAAATCGGTCATGAAAGAAGGAAGTTAGTGCTTTTATTTCTTATAGAGAATGCAGATATATGAATTGGACAAGGGCGGTCATGTTTTGGCCCTAATGGTAGTAGAGGAGAACGAACAACATAAGGAGACACCGAAAATCATGCAACCAATCCTAGAAGAATTTTAAGATGTTATCTGGAAGAGATTCCACATGGCCTTCCACCCTTGAGAGATATCCAAAGATCACATTGATCTTATTCACGGGGTTGTTCTACCTAATAAAGCAGCATATAGAATGAGTCCCAAGGAGCATGCAGAACTTCAAAGGCAAGTTGATGAATTGGTTAAAAAAAAGGTTAATCCGGAGAGCATGAGTCCTTGTGCGGTTCCTGCTTTGTTAGTGCCTAAGAAGGATGGTTCTTGGAGAATGTGGCGTGGACGAACCGCACCATCAACAAAATCACAAATGACTATCGCTTTCCTATTCCAAGGTTAGATGATTTACTTGATCAATTGTGTGGTGCTTATATTTTCTCTAAAATTGATTTGAGGAGTGGCTATCACCAAATAAGAATGAGGCCCGGAGATGAGTGGAAAACAGCGTTTAAAAACTAGAGAAGGCTTATATGAATGGTTGGTTATGCCATTTGGACTATCTAATGCTCTAGCACATTCATGAGATTTATGAATCACATACTTAAGCCATGCATTGGAATATTTGTTGTAGTTTATTTTGATGATATATTGGTGTACAACAAGAGTGAAGAGGAGCATATGAGTCATCCGAAAGAGATCTTTCTTATTTTGAGGCAGCAAAAAAACTTTATGCTAATCTAAAAGAAATGTGATTTCTTAACTTCTAGTGTGGTGTTTTTTTGGGGTATGTTGTTTCAAAAGATGGAATCATGATGGATCAAAGCAAGGTTGAAGCTATTCTCAATTGGCCAACACCTTTCATTACATGATGTGAGGAGTTTCCATGGCTTAACATCTTTTATAGAAGATTCATCAAGAGTTTGAGCTCTATTGTCGCCCAATCACCGAATGTCCAAATGTGATAAATTCAAATGGACTAATGAGGCTAATGATGCTTTTGAGCTTTTGAAAAGAAAGGTTACTGAAGCTCCTATCTTAGTTCTACCAAATTTTGACAATGTGTTTGAAGTTGAATGTGATGCATCTAATGTGGGAATTGGTGCTGTTTTGAGTCAAGACGGAAAGCCCATTGTATTTTTTAGTGAAAAGCTGAATGATACGAGAAAGAAATACTCTACTTATGATAAGGAGTTCTATGTGATTTATCGAGCTTTGTCTCATTGGAGTCAATATCTTCTCGCCAAGCCATTTGTTCTATATTCTGATCACGAGGCATTAAAGTTCATTAATCATCAGCACAAGCTAAACAAGAGGCATGCAGCTTGGGTGGAGTTCTTACAATCTTACAACTTTATAATCAAGCACAAAATCTGGTGTTCAAAATGTAGTTCTTGACGATTGAAAGCGAAAGCATTTTTTATTATCAAAGAATGGAAGTCAAAGTGGTTGGATTTGAAACATTCAAAGATCTATATGAAAATGATGTGGATTTTGGCTCGATATGGCAGAATTGCAAATCAGGTTCCTGTCAACAATTTTCAATCTTTGATGGTTTTCTTTTTCGAGCTAATGCTTTATGTGTTCCATCTTGTTCTTTGAGACAAGTAATTATGGCAAGCTCATGGTGGTGTTTTTGGGTGGACATTTTGGTAGAGATAAAACTTTAGCTCTTATTCAATCAAACTTCTATTGGCCTAAGATGTTTAGAGATGTGGAAAGACATGTAAAAGCAATGTCGAGTGTGTGTCATTTGGCAAAAACAAGAACTCAAAATTCTGGTTTGTACACTCCATTGCCCGTTGCAAATGCTCCCTAGGAGGATGTGAGTCTTGATTTCATTTTAGGACTGCCAAGAACTCAAAGGAACAAGGATTCTATCATGGTTGTTGTTGACAGATTTTCAAAAAATGTCTCACTTTGTTTCATGCAATAAATCAAATGATGCATCTCATATTGCTGATTTATATTTTAAGGAGATTGTTAAATTGCATGGTATTCCAAGAACTATGGTGTCTCGATCGAGATTCAAAATTTGTTAGTCATTTTGGAGAACTCTTTGGAGGAAGCTGGGTACTTCTTTGAATTTCAACAGCTCGCATCATCCACAAACCGATGGGCAAACTGAAGTAACAAACCGAAGCTTGGGAAATTTGCTTAGAAGCTATGTTGGCAAGAATATTAAGCAATGGGATGTCATTCTTCCACAAATTGAGTTTGCCTACAATCGTTCTATGCATAATAGTATCGGTAAGAGTCCTTTTGAGGTTGTTTATGGTGCTAATCCTACTAGTCCTTTGGACTTAATCCCTCATTCTACAACAAAGCAATTTAGTGGAAATGCTGATGAAAGAGCTAAGCAGATAAAGAAGTTGCATGAGGGTGTGAAAGCAACCATTGAGAAGCAAAATGAGAGGTACATGCATACTGCCAACAAACACAGAAAACATGTGGAGTTTAATGCAGGTGATTTGGTCTGGATTCATCTAAGGAAGGAGAGGTTTCCATTGGGCAAATTTAGAAAATTAAAACCAAAGGCTAATGGTCCATTCAAGGTGCTTAAGAGAATTGGCAGAAATGCTTATGAGATAGAGCTACCTGAAGATTACGGAGTATCCCCAACATTTAATGTGGCTGATTTGAGTCCTTTTTATAATCATGTTGATGAATCAAATGAAGACTTGAGGACAAGTTTCATTCAACCGGGGGAGATTGACACGGGAGTGTCTAATTTACTACAATCTGATTATATGAGCCTTGATTATGATCTAGTATCTTTTTCAGTCAATAATGATGCCTCATAATCTTTATCTCAGCACAATCAAATATGACAGCTCATCAGCATATTCTCTGCACAAAGTTAAAGTTGTTTCAAGCACACTCAAATATGACAGCTCATCAGCATATTCTCTGCACAAAGTTAAAGCTATTTCAAGGTGCTTGGCATATTCTCATCAGCATATTCTTCAAGACAAAGGAATGCATTAAAGGAGTTGGTTGGCAATTGTGAACATTTCTTCATTACCAATGAGTGCATTAAAATAGTTGGTTACTAGCTGTAAACACTTAATTTCGAAATTCCCTATGCATGAAGGGTTGTTTCATGCACTAGTATTTATTTTGGTGTTTAGGACTTAGAAAGGGATGTTTTAGAAAAGCTGAGGATATTGGTAGAAACTCTCTTGGAGTGCTCTTGTGAACTCTGTATCTCTTGGAAGTATCCTTGAGTGGTGAGTCTTTTGCTTTCAGTTCTGTATCCTTGTTATTGTCATTAGGGTGGTGATCTTTCTGTATCCCTTTTGATTTTTAACTTGGTGGTGAACTATTTTTTTGTTTTACCGAAGTTTCTTCAAGAGTTCGTTCATTGCCTTCTGTGACATTTTCTATCTGAACAACTATTCTATCGGTGTTCTTTCGAAATCCATTCTGCATTTTTACCCTCCCCGGTATCACGCCAGAAGAAGTCTTGACTTACGGACTTTGTAGTAGCTTAGAAAATATCTTTAAATTCATATTTAGCACGTTAATTAGGGTTAGGATTAGGTGTTAATCCTATAACCCAAGTAGGGGCCAATTGGGCCAAAGTTCAGACTGGTTTGGGCCAAGTTTGGAGACCAACAAGTGAGCGGAAATAGTGCAGGTGGTGGCACCGCCAGGGTCAGTGGTGGCACCACCCAAGAGAGGATCTCCCAAAAGGCCGGCAGCTAATCAATCTTCGGTCTCACCGAGCTTTGGCTCCGGCGATCTCGATAATCAATGCTGATCCGAGCTTTGGTGATCGGTGCTCGCCTGAGCACGGTCTCCTCGAGCACGGTCTCCTCGAAGCTCTGCCCGGGCGGTGCAACCACCCCTGACAAGCGGTGGCATCGCCAAGAGGCTCAATCTTCGAGCCCTGTCTAGGCGGTGCAACCGTCCCAGTTAGGCGGTGCAACCGCCAGACCCCAGAATTCCGGGAGATGACAGATTTGAGCTCCAAATTCAAACTAGTTTAGAGCCTATAAATACCCCTCCAATCCCTGGGTAAAAGATACAAGCATAGAGAGATTAAAAGAGAGAAAACACTACTGCAATCTCTAGAATTTCCCTCCTCTAGCTTAAGTGTTAGAATTATGTTTAAGAGAGGAGAGTGAGTGCTTATAAGGGTTGTCTTCTAAACCCAGTAAAAGGAAAAGAGGGGTGTAAGAAGAAGGTTGATCTTCGCCTAGTAAAGGAAGATCATTAGTGGATGCCGGTGGCCTCGACGGAAGAGGAATCGGAGGAGTGGATGTAGGTCACGATTGATCGAACCATTGTAAACTCTCGTCTTCTCTGGTTTGCATTTACTTTGAGCTTATTATCCTTACTGCAAACCTCCTTCATAGCTTACTGCCTTCTGCGCTTTTACGATTGTGTTTCCAAGCTCAGTATTTTCCGAATCGTGTTTAGACGTAAATCGCTTTTCTCGTACAAACATCGTATTTCAGTTTGCGCTTACATTCTGATTTCCATCACAATTGCAAACTGCCTTAACATATTTGTTTTAACTGCTTCTTGCCTAATATCAAGTTAAAGTGATTTACGAATCGGCTTTTCTACTGAAATCGCCTTTATCGTACGAACGTAGTTTTAAACGTTGAAAGTTTTCCACTGCACTAATTTCACACCCCCCCCCCCCCCTTAGTGCTCTTGATCCTAACACCGCTCTGTCCTCGATTCAAACTTATCGGGGTTATGTCTTTTAACGTAGGCAGGGCAGCCCCAAATCTTAACAACTTTAAGATTGAGCTTCTTCTCTTTTCATATCTCATATTGTGTAGACACTACCGACTTAGTTGGAACTCGGTTCAGAAGGTTAGCTGTGGTCTTTTGGGCATATCCCTATAATGAGATGGGTAGGTCAGCGAAACTCATCATAGACCGTACCATGTCTAATAGCGTACAATTTTTCCTTTCAGAGACACCATTGAGTTGAGGTGTATAAGGAGGTGTCCATTTGGATAATATCCCATGGTCCTCGAGGAACTGAGCAAACTCTGTACTTAAGTACTCACCTCCTCGATTTGATCGAAGAGTCTTGATACTTTTTCCAGTTTGCTTCTCCACTTCATTCTTATACTCTCTGAATTTCTCACAGACATCGGACTTATACTTCATTAAGTACACATATTCATACCTTGAGAAATCATCAATAAAAATAATGAAGTAGGAGTAACCACCAATGGCATTAATTGACATGGGTCCACATACATAACCACCAATGGCGTTAATTGACATGGGTCTACATACATCATTATGTATGAGTTCCAATAGCTCAGTGGTTCTCTCTCTAGTTCCACTAAATGGAGAGTTGGTCAATTTTCCATGAAGGCAAGGCTCGCAAGTTATATATGACTCATAGTCGAATAGATCTAGATATCTATCATTTAGCAACTTTTGAATCCTTCCCTTATGGATGTGACCTAGCCTACAATGACATAGGTAAGCACTGTTCACCTCATCTCGTTTCTGCTTAGACACACTTACATTCATGATATGTGGAGTAGTATCTAGCATAAATAAACTATTATACAATGTTCCTTTCATGATGATTTTATCATCTAATAATATCGAACAACCATTGTTCTTAAAAACTAATTTATATCCACTAACTATCAAACATGAAATGGAGATAATGTTTTTGATAATTGAAGTAACAAAATAACATGCATCTAATGCAATAAAAGCTCCATCAGGTAGATGTAGGGCGACCTCGCCAACAGCTACTACAACAACTTTTGCTCCATTATCCATCTTGAGGTCCATCTCGTCTTTATCTAGTCTCCTAGGTCTTGCTAGAACCTACAACGAATTACATATATGATAAGCACTACCGGTATCCAATACTCGTATGTTATCATAAGAGTCTGACAAATGGAGACTGATCGTGAATATACCTGAAGCTTCTCTAAGCTTTTGTTTCGCCCTCTCTGCAAGGTACTCTTTGCAGTTCCTCTTCCAGTGCCCATCTTTGTCATAGTGGAAGCACTGGCCTTTGTCCTTTGCCGGGTCTTTCTTAGCAACCTTTGCTTTACCTGGTCTGCCCTTGCCCTTGCCCTTACCTTTCTTAAGAGACTTTTCTGCTTTCTTTTTCTTTCTGCTCTCACTAGTGTAGAGAGGCTTCCCTCAACATATTGAAGAGCTCTAGGAGAGTCACCTCAAGCTTATTCATATTAAAATTTATTATGAACTGTGAAAATGAATCTAATAGGGACTGAAGCATAATGTCCACACATAAGTTATCCTCTAGGACCATTCCTAGTCTTATGAGTTTCTCTATCTACTCGATCATCTTTAAGACATGGGTCTGAACTAGTGTCCCATTAGTTATCTTCGTGTGGAAGAGGCTCTTGGATATCTCATATCGCTGGTCTTTCCCTGTTCCTCAAACAATTTGTGGACATATAAGAGAATGGATTTGGCATCCATCTTTTCATATTACCTCTGTAACTCAAGAGTCATAGAGCCCAACATGTAGCATTGAGCAAGAGTGGAGTCATCAATGTACTTCACATAGTGAGCAATCTCATCCTCACTTACCCCTTCCTCGGGCGTAAGCATCACTATATCAAGGACGTACGCGATTTTCTCCGCCATGAGAATAATTCTCAAGTTGCGGAGCCAATCCATATAATTTAGATCAGTGAGGCGGTTGACATCAAGTATGCCACGAAAGGGATTTGAAACCGATATTTTCTAAAAATAAAGATATAGTAAAAATAAATAACATGCAGATTTTAAAAGAAATAAATAATCAAGATATGAACTTCTATCTTAATATGCTCCCACTATTTTACTAGTTTGTCACATGACACCCTCAGCACATGAAACGGAAGTTTTCGACAGACTTCTAGTGGGGATCAGGATCCAATCAGCGTCTTAGTGTAACCTCGAGGAACTCGACCAATTACACTAATCTCAAAAGATAGGCAACTATTATCGATCACAACTCCTTGTGATTCTTGTCCTGCTTAGCCTCCTAATCACCATGGTCTCGAGGGACTCGACCAACCATGATGTTTGGTTAAGTCAACACCTTCGTTACAAGATGAATCTTATTTGATGATATACCCTCAAGGGACTCGACCAAGCATACCATGTCCTTAGGTCACCGGTGATATCTCTATTTTGTAAGCAAGATAGTGAATCACGATATTGGTGAGTCTCAAGGGACTCGACCAACTCAACATATACCGGAAATCAGTTCCTACCTATAACGATGGAAGGAGGCCACGTGGGTCAATCTAATTGCCTCACGTTTATGGACTTAATATTATCAAGAGAGAGAGATTTCTATGATTTGGTCTCCTAATATGACATGTCACACATATACATATTTAATATATATCTACATCGCATATAAATATATATACATATCTCGTATGTGTATAAGCAATCAAATCAGATGATCATGGACCACAACCTAATGTAATCAGGCCTGAGCTCATAGGCCTAATCACTCAAATCAAAATCTATGTGTGCAGCGGTGCATCTCCATGCCATATGATCGTCAATCTCGTTTTCGTCGGTTCCGTCGACATCTCGATGCATCTTTATGTATCGTGATAGTCCGTCTCGTGGGTCCCACTATCGCATCCATGCTCCTACTGCGCCTCCTCATATGATTACAACTTAATCATAGGCATACAGAGCAGACAACAGATGAGAAATATAATGGAGGCTCACAGACCCCAATAATAACAATCAGAAATACACACATCACACGGTCCATGATCATCCGTCCACACATCAAACATTATAGGTATAAATTATTATCATGTAGGACTACTAGATAATAATAAAATAATAATAATCAATTAAATCTTTTAATTAATTATATTTTTTAAAATCAGGGATATGAAGGAAATTTTTAAATTCCTAGGAGTATTTTCGTAATTACAATAAGTGTCTAAATTGTTGTTTCCCTTCTCGTGTTCACTATAAGTAATAATCCCTTCATCGATTCGTATCTCAAATTATCGATCATCTTCCATCATCCTTCATGTATCACCAAATCATTACGTTCATCTGACCTTTACAATCAAATTTTGTGTATCACCAAACCAGAATAATGATATAATTGATATGCAGATTCTTATAGTAAACCATTGTCCTTCGCTTTTATATTTTCTTTCTTCATATTTCCCACCATATCCCTAACAAGCTAATACACCACTCTAGTTCAATGGATCATAGTTGAACTAGTCCAATTCATATAAAAACATTATAACTGATATAAAAATCTTCTTATTTAATTATTTTTTCCTAAATCAATATTGATATTTATTTAAAATTATATTTTTGTATAATTTTATTAAGTTTGAAGTCAATTTATCTCAATTATAATATTTTTAAATATGTTTAGAATATTTCGATGAAGGTGCCAAAAACAAGGTAAGAACAATGTGAATCTTGGCTTAGACTGATTCATCCTATTGTCCGATCCATAGGTGGTAATTCTTTTGTTTCAACTATCACTCTCATGATGTCTTCATTGAGCATCAATATACTCCAAATTACTTCACTTATCGGACATCAATATAGTCCAAATCACCTAGTCAGAATAGTACATAAGAGGTCTAATATGACGTTGAGTCCACATGACATATCCTCTAGCTCAATTTTAGTTGAGCTCCAGGTAAATCTTAATACCATTGGTTACGACTTGAGCTTATGAAATAGGTGATACATTAATTTCATGTTGTGAGCGACGAGAGCGGGATAGCGAAGCCACAGCCGTCGCCGGTGGTGATCGCCGCCCAGTTCTTGGCGGCTATGTTGGTGCTCGACACATGGCAGTGCTTCATGCAGACGTACATGCACGGAAACAAGTCCGTGTACAAGCACGTGCAGTCGAAGCACCACACGCTGGTCGTCCCCTACGCCTTCGGCGCGCTCGCCTTCTTCGTCTCCGACATGACGCCGCGGACGGGCTTCTTCTTCTTCTCCTTCGCCACCGTGAAGACGATGGACGACCACTGCGGGCCGCCTTCCTCGTCTCCGGCATGACGCCGCGGACGGGCGCCTTCTTCTTCTCCTTTGTCACCGTGAAGACGGTGGACGACCACTGCGGGCTGTGGCTCCCGGGCAACCTGCTGCATGCGTTCTTCAGCAACAACAGCGCCGACTATGACGTCCACCACCAGCTTTACGGCAGCAAGTACAACTTCTCGCAGCCCTTCTTTGTGATGTGGGATAGGATTATGCGAACCTACATGCCCTGCTCGCTGGAGACGAGGAAGGAGGGGAGGGTTCGAAGCCCGGCCGATCAAACCCAAGAGCTAATGGATCCATCCATATCTTGCGTTTAAGATTCTCGTGATTAAAGGTGCCACTGTGTTCTGATTCGTGTGGGATTGGTTGCAAATATGAAGCAAATAAAAAAGGCAAATTTCTTTTTTTTTAAAAAAAATTTAAATGGAAACATGAAATGTGGATTTTTATTATATTTTAATCTTAAGAATATTTTATGATTAATGATTAAGAGGAATCTAGATTATTTATTTATTTATATGTTTTCATATTTTTTTGATATAATAAGTTTATCTATAATTTTTTAATATCGTTTTTTAAAAGCCACGTGATTAAAGGTGTTTCGCGTTCAGATTCGTGTTGCATTTGTTGCTAATGTGAAGTAAATAAAAGGAACTTTATTATTTTTTCTGTGATAGAAAATTTATGGTTTATAATTGATGATAGGATGAAATTGTCAATGCAATGGAAACTTGACAAGTGGATGATTTTTTATTATATTTTAGTTTGAAAAAAAAAAAAAGGTTCTGAAGAAGATGTTTTGATTAATGATTAAGATCGTATGAATCTAGATTATTTATTTGTTTGTAGATTTTTTTATTTTTTAATATATAAATTTTATTTATATTTTTTTATGTATTTTTAATTTGAAGAAAAAAAAAAATGTTTGGATTTTATCAAGCAGATTCGAAGCTTCGACATTCACAGTTGATGTTTGGATCAATGGGTAAGATTGTCCGAATCTATATTTTTATTTATTTATTCTTTATCTATTAAGTTTATTTATAACTTTTAAAATATTAATACAAATATTCTGTAATCAAGCAGATTCGAAGCTTCACCAACTGTGATCGTTTAACACCGAGTTACATTGTTAATAAGATATTTTGTTTTACCAAACTATATTTATTAAAATCTAAATTATTATATTAATAAAATAAAAATTATAACTACTGGCCCATGCAGGTTTCGAACCTGCGACCTTCGCGTTATTAGCACGACGCTCTAACCAACTGAGCTAATAGGCCAATATATTCTATTGTTAAGATAAACTTATTAACACAATATTAATATAGACTACTGGATGTCTATGTTTTAATATCATTATTTTTACAATATTTTATTTATTTAGTTATTAATTTTGTATCTCACCTCGAATGAGCTAATAGATCGATATATTTCTTAAATAAATAATAATTCCTCAATTATTTTATAGTTTGATTAAAATGTAACTTAATTTGATGTTTTTAAAATTAAATATTTGTATATCCCATTAAACCAAAACCAACTAAGTTCATTTTGTAAATAAAAAAAAATATAATAATTGTTGTTTTCAATAGATTGAAAATTTTAATATATTATTTATATAATAATATTCTAAAATTAAAAATTTTTATTGGCCATGGCGTGTCGCGTTTTTTTAGCATCAAATTTACTAACTTCGAGGTTGGTTGCCTTATGACAAGAGGGAGGAACGGCCCAACTTCGATTTGGGCTCGATGATGGACAATGAGTGTGATCCTGAGAAGCTAAGAATGGTGAGAGAAGGAATAAGGCGTAATAAATTTGGATTTTGATTGATCACTTAATGTATTATCCAAAATCTCATAAAAATTTGATATCGAGGTTGGTGATCCTTATCCATCCGATGGTCAAAGTTATTATTGTATGAAATATATCGAAAAAAAGGATGTGGAAGAGCTTGAGAAAGGATGAAAAGAGGGTATTTAAACCTAATCACTTGTGACCGTTTTTAGTTTGTTAGGTAGTTATAGGGAGGCATAACCACCTACTAAGATGGCAATTGAGGTGGAATAACCTTCAATGAAATGGATTAACCACTCATTATGGTGGCATAATATATGTTGATGTGACTCAATCATCTATCAAGGTGGTATAGCATTTGTTAATATAGCTTGACCACTTGAAAATGTGGCATAACATTTACTTATGTAGCTCAACCACTTGTCAAGGTGGCATAATGTCTATTGACATGGCTCAATCAATTGTTATGCTAGCATATTGCCTAATTGTTGAAGTGGTGACCTTAATTGATGAGGTGGAGGTGTCCATGTGTTGGTCCTTGGGCAGTTAATATGTGTCCCCTTATTGTGTTTCATCATGGAAGATTTTTCAAGCGAAATACAATGTTCATTTTTGATAGGTATTGAATACCTCTTAGGAGAGGATTGGCCATAGATCAAGTGTTGTTATGCTAAGTCTCAATCAGTTATACTTTGAGTCTAACCTACCAATGTTAGGTTGGGAGATTTTTAGCATGCTTGACTCGTCCACATTGTAAAGGAAAACCGAACGAAGATCGTTAGGTTAGTGAGACTTTTGTCGATCAAATACGACAATACTGACCCACTCGGATCGGGTAGGGAGAACTTTACAACCTATCAAACTGCCTTCTCAAGTAAAGTGGGGCCTACGATGGAGCCGGAGAAATCACATTGAACTAATATGATTGATTGTAGTAATTCCCCTTTTTTTTCTCCTAATTTGTCCACATTAGGAAGATATCTCTTGGAGTTCTGTTACGCCCATATTGGGCATATTTTCTACATCTGGATCTGCCTACATTAGCAAGATATTAGTTAGCGCCACCTACTTTTATTTCTCTCAACCTCCTAATCTGCCCTTTTTTTAGGGTTGTATAAGGTGCCTCTAAGATAGAAATGATGAGCTCTTAAGGTGCCACCTATACGAAGATTGAGGTTGGTAAAGGTTTCCCAACCTGATCCCTACGATGTCGAAGTTAGTGACTCAAGTTGTATAAGTGCAGGTCCAAATAATCCCCCTTTTCTCTATGTTAAAGGTGAGTTTTTATAACAAATCGTAAAGAGTAAGAAGGATGCTTCCAATTACCTTTCTGATCATAAATGCGCCTCGAACACATTTGGCCTTATGCCTCCATTATTGTAAATTTTTCTTTATGTGGGTCGGGTTTTCTTGAATTATGCACTTCAGGCACATTTAGCCTTGTGCTTACACTATGATGACTTTTTCTTTATGTGGATCAGGCTTTCCTGACTCTTGTGCCTTAGACACATTTAGCCTTGTGTATTTATTGTGGTTGATTTCTCTTCACTCGAGTCAGATTTTCCCGAAACATTTGGCCTTATGCCTTTGCCATGGTGGATTTCTCTTCATGTAGGTTGAGTTTTTTTCGAATTATGCCTTGGGCACATTTGACCTCGTGCTTCCATAGTGACAGATTTCTCTTCACGGGGTTACGTTTTCAAACTCAAACACCTCAAGCATATTTGGCCTCATACCTATGCCATGATGAATTTCTTTCATGCAAGTTAGGGTTCTCCCCTGACTCACAAGCTTTAGGCACATTTGACATTATGCCTCCGGCATGATAGATTTCTCCTCATGTGGGCTAGGTTTTCTCGATTCCTTTGGGGTATAACCTAAACCTCATATCCGTTACTTCATCTATCTTTTAATCCACTATAGCCTTGTGATTGTGATCCTCTATAGACAAGAATATACATTCCTTGAAGAGGAAGATGCATGGCTCCTCTTTGGGCATGGCGGTGGCCTCTTTGGCCTCGGCTACTATTTGTGAGTCATCGCTCAAGGCTTCGAGTCTAACTTAGTATAACTACCATGGTAGCATTGACAAGCCGAGAAAGAAGTATAAGGTTATCATGACTAGTTATAAAGGTCCCCTGTCAAACCCTAATGAATCCTCGCCTAGTGGATATTGGATCTGCATCCAATAACCCAAGCCTTTTAGATTAGTAGATCTCTATCCAATAACCTCTAATGGACTCTTATTGGATCTCGTCCATGGGATCCAATAATTCATAGGCTTATTGGATATCCAATAAGACAAGAGCTCCGTCGGATATCTCATATTCGAACCTCTACTCATTGCAATGCCTACCATATGTGTGTGACCCTCTAGGCCCAATATCAAGTTGGTCATGAGTCATATCATGTCGTAACTCCTTCTAACTCAATGAATTATTATCTCTGTAATAATTCATTATGACTCATCGACTATAGACGTACTAGGCCACTACGCCGTAGTCCCTAGACGATACAAGGGAATCCAATCCATTGGACCCATCTATCCTCGCCATCTGTGGTACCTATAGTCCCTCATCCATCTAATATCCCGAGACCGTATATCGAGCATAGTCTTTCACGGACCCATACAATTTCTACTTTACCAGTCTCGCTCTAATCGATTCTCCTAGAGAACTCTTTCTCTCAACCCTAATGACCCTAGCTAGGGATTTGTCTAAAGCAAGAACACATGGGATATTCCTCTCATGATGTTGAGTGTGGATGATCCTCTATCGATACTCAATAGCCCCTCGTGAAGGTTGACTACCACTCTCAATGACCAACTGTACTAGACTTGGGACATCCAAACATATAAGTTTGGTATCAAAGAGTGGAGCACTCAAACAGACATCCTTGGTGTCTCAAGTCTAACGACCGGATATACCACTAGGACTATGGAATCATTGTATGACAATAAGACATCATTAACCAGTCCAACATTTCAGAAGAGGATCAATCAAGAACTCATTCTCCAATGAGCACTGTGCATTATATCCCTAGTGTCCCTACGACGCAGCTATGAGACCAGCATCCATCATATGGACGGGGATATAGCACACTAGTCTGTCCGGTTATCACGATATCCCTCTCGAGTAACCTGTGACCGAGATTATTTAGGATATGTGTTTAAAGGTTAATCGATCTCATTTTTGTGATCTCATCATGATCTGATTCCCATTGCACAAATCCAAGGACATCATAATATATATATATATATATATATATATATATATATATATATATATATATATATATATATATATATATATATATATATATATATATGTAATAGTTTTAAAGTGATATATGTCAAAATATAATAAAAAAAAAATTCTGTATCGAGTCACATGTGCCATCACTCACGTAATTAGTTTGTTGGGCACCTATGACTAGCAATCTCTCACTTGATCTAAAGCCAATCACCTATATGTCCCCCCATTAGACCCACGTGACGCTTAAAGACAATATAAGACAAATCGACTTTGTCAATGGATCTCAGTGTTATCTTCTGATGAAACTCTTTCCACTTTCTGCATCTCCTCAGGTTACGATCTCTCTAATAAGGTGAAACCTCCTAAGAACATGCTTAGATTTATGATGAGACCTAGGTTCCCTTTGCTTGAGCAATAGCCCGCTATTGTAGCAATATAAGGAGATCGGCTCCTCGCTACTCGCCACGACTCCTAAATCGTGATTCTAACTTCTTCAACCGGACTCCCTCCTTTGCTGCATCTAATGCAGCAATGTACTCCGCCTCTATGGTCGAAGTCGTGAGTAGTATCTTACTTGGAACTCTTCCAAAGACTTCTTTGCTCCTCCATTTAAGGTGTACACGCATTGCCGAATTCTTGCTATCATCGACAATAGACTGAAAACTTGAGTCTGTGTAACCTTCAACCGTAAGTCTACTACCTCCATATACTAGTAAAAGATCCTTAGTCCTTCTCAAGTACTTAATGATACACTTTACTGCTTTCCAGTGCTCGAAGTCTGGATCCGCCTGATACCTACTCGTGACACTCAAAGCATGCGCTATATTAAGCCAAGTACATAGCATGACATATATGATAGACCCTATTCTTTGAGGGCATAATGTATCATATCCAAGTTCGTCCTTTGTTTTGGAGTCTTTGGGGATATACTTGTAGAAAGCGATATCCTATGTCTCATCGGTATCGACCACTCTTGAATTTTCCATGCCAAACCTTTTGACAATGGTTTCTATGTACTGGATTTGGACAAGCCAAGCATCCTCTTGAATTTATCTCTATAGATTCTAATCCCCAAGATATAGGATGCTTCCTTAAGTCCTTCATAGAGAAGTCTCTAGATAACTAAGCTTTTATCTGGGAGCATTCCTACTCATTGCTAATGATCGGGATGTCATACACATATAACACCAAAAAAGGTGATAAGCGCTCCCACTTACCTTCCTTCCTACACACAAAGGCTCATCTTCATTTTTAATGAAGTCATAAGATTTGATTGCCTCATAAAATCTTATGTTCCAACTTCCCGGAAGCTTGCTTTTAGTCCATAAACCGATCTAAGCAACCTACACACCTTATTTGGGTAGTTTTTTAGACATGAATCCCTTTAGGTTGTATCATATATATCTCCCATGAGGTTCCCATTGAGGAATGTGATTTTTCACATCCATTTGCCAGATCTCATAATCATAGTGTGTTGGAAAATCTTAGGGGCGACATCACATGCAATGAAGAACAAGAAAACAAAATCACCGATTCCCAAAAGAGATGTTCATCGTCATGCGAAGATTGGTGCAAAAATTCATGAAATTAAAAAACTATGTATAGAATAGATCGTGTTACCTTGGGGAGATCGTATATATTTGTTTCCTTGTAGATCCTTTGGAGAGGGTGAAGGAGGTCAAGCGTCCTCCTCTCTAGTGGTAATCCACATAGCAGGGGATGCCACGATGCTCCTAAAATCTCCAGACCTACTCAATGTAGAGGGGAAGGAGAATAGGAGAGACAAGCAAAGGATCTAGCCTATGAGGCTCAAATCCCTCTTATTTATAGAGGTCCCTTGTCAAACCCTAATGGATCCTCCCTAGTGGGTATTGGATCTACATCCAATAACCTAAGCCTTTAGATTAGTGGATCTTTATCCAATAATCTCTCATGGGCTCTTATTGGATCTCGTCCATGGGATCCAATAATTGAAAGGGCTTATTGGATATCCAATAAGACAAAGGCCTCTACGGATATCTCATATCCAAACCTCTACTAATCACAATGCCTACCATATGTGTGTGACCATCTAAGCCCAATATTGAGCTGGCGTGAGTCATATCTGTTAGAACTCCTTCTAACTTTCGGTGAATTATTATCTCTGTAATAATTAACTTTCGACTCATCACCTGCAAACGCATTAGGCCCACTACTTGCGTAGTCCCCCAGGCGATCTGAGGGAATCCAATTCATTGGACCTATTTATCCTTAATTACAGTGTGCCTATAGTCCCTCATCCATCTAATATCCTAGAGACCGGTATATCGATTGTGGTGTTGTTAGACCCATACAGTTTCTACTCAAGTCTCGCTCTAATAGGATTCTCTCGGAGAACTCTTTTTCTCTCAACCCGAATGACTGTAACTAAGGATTTGTCTGAGAAAGAACGCATGGGATATTCCTCTCATGACTCCGAGAGTGGATATTCCTCTATTGACACTCAATAGCCCTCGTAAGGTCGACTTCCACTCCCAATGACTAGCTGTACTAGATTTTGGATAGCCAAACCTATAAATCTGGTATCAAAGAGTGGAGCACTCATACAGGACATCCTTGGTGTCTCAAGTCTAAGGACCAGATATACCACTAGGACTACAGAATCGTTGTCTGACAATAAGGCATCATCAACCATCCAGCATTCCGTAAGCGGATCAATCGGTGAACTCATTCTCCAATGAGCACATCTGATCGTATCCCTAGTGTCCATACACAAGCAGCTATGAAACCAGCTGCATCCATCATATGAATGGGTATACAACACACTAGTCTGTTTCTTCTCACGATGTCCCTCTCGAGTAAACCTATGACCGGGATTATTTAGGATATGTATTTAAAGGTGAATCGATCTCATTTTCGTGATCTCATCACGATCCGATTCTCATTGCACAAATCCATTAACATCACAATATATATATGTGCATATATGCACTAGTTATAAAGTGATATATGCCAAAATATAATAAACAAAAGATTTTTGTATCAAGTCACACGTGCCATCACTCACGTGATTGGCTTGCTGAGCACCTATGACTAGCAATCTCCCACTTGACCTAAAGCCAATCACCTATGTATCTGATCCCCATCAGACCCACAGTGAAACTCAAAGACAATTTGAGACAATGTCTTTGTTAGTGGATCTGTAATGTTATCTTCGGATGGAACTCTTTCCACTGCTACATCTCCTCGGGTTACGATCTCTCTGATAAGATAGAACCTCCTCAGAACATGCTTAGATTTCTGATGAGACTTAGGTTCCTTCACTTGAACAATCGCCCCGTTGTTGTCGCAAAATAAGGAGATCAGCTCCTACCTTCGACTCCCAAATCTGTGATGAACTTCTTCAACTGGACTCCCTCCTTTGCATCCGATGCGAAGAATGTACTCTGTGTGGTCGGTCAGTAGTAGTATCTTGCTTGGAACTCTTCCATTTTGCTCCTCCATTTAAGGTGTACACATATCCTGAATTTGACTTGCTATCATCGACATCGGACTAAAACTTGAATCCATTGTAGCCTTCAACCTTAAGGCTACTACCTCCTTATACTAGTAAAAGATCCTTAGTCCTTCTCAAGTACTTAAGGCCAAATCTTAACAACTTTAAGATTGAGCTTCTTCCCTTTTCATATCTCATATTGTGTAGACACTACCGACTTAGTTGGAACTCAGTTCAGAAAGTTAGCTGCGGTCTTTTGGGCATATCCCTATAATGAGATGGGTAGGTCAGCGAAACTCATCATAGACCGTACCATGTCTAATAGCGTACAATTTTTCCTTTCAGAGACACTATTGAGTTGAGGTGTATAAGGAGGTGTCCATTTGGATAATATCCCATGGTCCTCGAGGAATTGAGCAAACTCTGTACTTAAGTACTCACCTCCTCGATTTGATCGAAGAGTCTTGATACTTTTTCCAGTTTGCTTCTCCACTTCATTCTTATACTCTCTGAATTTCTCACAGACATCGGACTTATACTTCATTAAGTACACATATTCATACCTTGAGAAATCATCAGTAAAAATAATGAAGTAGGAGTAACCACCAATGGCATTAATTGACATGGGTCCATATACATAACCACCAATGGCGTTAATTGACATGGGTCCACATACATCATTATGTATGAGTTCCAACAGCTCAGTGGTTCTCTCTCTAGTTCCACTAAATGGAGAGTTGGTCAATTTTCCATGAAGGCAAGGCTCACAAGTTATATATGACTCATAGTCGAATAGATCTAGATATCTATCATTTAGCAACTTTTGAATCCTTCCCTTATGGATGTGACCTAGCCTACAATGACATAGGTAAGCACTGTTCACCTCATCTCGTTTCTGCTTAGACACACTTACATTCATGATATGTGGAGTAGTGTCTAGCATAAATAAACTATTATGCAATGTTCCTTTCATGATGATTTTATCATCTAATAATATCGAACAACCATTGTTCTTAAAAACTAATTTATATCCACTAACTATCAAACATGAAATGGAGATAATATTTTTGATAATTGAAGTAACAAAATAACATGCATCTAATGCAATAAAAGCTCCATCAGGTAGATGTAGGGCGACCTCGCCAACAGCTACTACAACAACTTTTGCTCCATTATCCATCTTGAGGTCCATCTCGTCTTTATCTAGTCTCCTAGGTCTTGCTAGAACCTACAACGAATTACATATATGATAAGCACTACCGGTATCCAATACTCGTATGTTATCATAAGAGTCTGACAAATGGAGACTGATCGTGAATATACCTGAAGCTTCTCTAAGCTTTTGTTTTGCCCTCTCTGCAAGGTACTCTTTGCAGTTCCTCTTCCAGTGCCCATCTTTGTCATAGTGGAAGCACTGGCCTTTGTCCTTTGCCGGGTCTTTCTTAGCAACCTTTGCTTTACCTGGTCTGCCCTTGCCCTTGCCCTTACCTTTCTTAAGAGACTTTTCTGCTTTCTTTTTCTTTCTGCTCTCACTAGTGTAGAGAGGCTTCCCTCAACATATTGAAGAGCTCTAGGAGAGTCACCTCAAGCTTATTCATATTAAAATTTATTATGAACTGTGAAAATGAATCTAGTAGGGACTGAAGCATAATGTCCACACATAAGTTATCCTCTAGGACCATTCCTAGTCTTATGAGTTTCTCTATCCACTCGATCATCTTTAAGACATGGGTCTGAACTAGTGTCCCATTAGTTATCTTCGTGTGGAAGAGGCTCTTGGATATCTCATATCGCTGGTCTTTCCCTGTTCCTCAAACAATTTATGGACATATAAGAGAATGGATTTGGCATCCATCTTTTCATATTACCTCTGTAACTCAAGAGTCATAGAGCCCAACATGTAGCATTGAGCAAGAGTGGAGTCATCAATGTACTTCACATAGTGAGTAATCTCATCCTCACTTACCCCTTCCTCGGGCGTAAGCATCACTATATCAAGGACGTACGCGATTTTCTCCGCCATGAGAATAATTCTCAAGTTGCGGAGCCAATCCATATAATTTAGATCAGTGAGGCGGTTGACATCAAGTATGCCACGAAAGGGATTTGAAACCGATATTTTCGAAAAATAAAGATATAGTAAAAATAAATAACATGCAGATTTTAAAAGAAATAAATAATCAAGATATGAACTTCTATCTTAATATGCTCCCACTATTTTACTAGTGTGTCACATGACACCCTCAGCACATGAAACGAAAGTCTTCGACAGACTTCTAGTGGGGATCAGGATCCAATCAGCGTCTTAGTGTAACCTCGAGGAACTCGACCAATTACACTAATCTCAAAAGATAGGCAACTATTATCGATCACAACTCCTTGTGATTCTTGTCCTGCTTAGCCTCCTAATCACCATGGTCTCGAGGGACTCGACCAACCATGACGTTTGGTTAAGTCAACACCTTCGTTACAAGATGAATCTTATTTGATGATATACCCTCAAGGGACTCGACCAAGCATACTATGTCCTTAGGTCACCGGTGATATCTCTATTTTGTAAGCAAGATAGTGAATCACGATATTGGTGAGTCTCAAGGGACTCGACCAACTCAACATATACCGGAAATCGGTTCCTACCTATAACGATGGAAGGAGGCCACGTGGGTCAATCTAATTGCCTCACGTTTATGGACTTAATATTATCAAGAGAGAGAGATTTCTATGATTTGGTCTCCTAATATGACATGTCACACATATACATATTTAATATATATCTATATCGCATATAAATATATATACATATCTAGTATGTGTATAAGCAATCAAATCAGATGATCATGGACCACAACCTAATGTAATCAGGCCTGAGCTCATAGGCCTAATCACTCAAATCAAAATCTATGTGTGCAGCGGTGCATCTCCATGCCATATGATCGTCCAATCTCGTTTTTTGCCTGTTCAAATCGACATCTCGATGCATCTTTATGTATCGTGATAGTCCGTCTCGTGGGTCCCACTATCGCATCCATGCTCCTACTGCACCTCCTCATATGATTACAACTTAATCATAGGCATATACGAAAGCGTACAACGATGAGAAATATAATGGAGGCTCCACGGACCCCAATAATAACAATCGAAATACACACATCACACGGTCCATGATCATCCGTCCACACATCAAACATTATAGGTATAAATTATTATCATGTAGGACTACTAGATAATAATAAAATAATAATAATCAATTAAATCTTTTAATTAATTATATTTTCTAAAATCAGGGATATGAAAGAAATTTTTAAATTCCTAGGAGTATTTTCGTAATTACAGTAAGTGTCTAAATTGTTGTTTCCCTTCTCGTGTTCACTATAAGTAATAATCCCTTCATCGATTCGTATCTCAAATTATCGATCATCTTCCATCATCCTTCATGTATCACCAAATCATTACGTTCATCTGACCTTTACAATCAAATTTTGTGTATCACCAAACCAGAATAATGATATAATTGATATGCAGATTCTTATAGTAAACCATTGTCCTTCGCTTTTATATTTTCTTTCTTCATATTTCCCACCATATCCCTAACAAGCTAATACACCACTCTAGTTCAATGGATCATAGTTGAACTAGTCCAATTCATATAAAAACATTATAACTGATATAAAAATCTTCTTATTTAATTATTTTTTCCTAAATCAATATTGATATTTATTTAAAATTATATTTTTGTATAATTTTATTAAGTTTGAAGTCAATTTATCTCAATTATAATATTTTTAAATATGTTTAGAATATTTCGATGAAGGTGCCAAAAACAAGGTAAGAACAATGTGAATCTTGGCTTAGACTGATTCATCCTATTGTCCGATCCATAGGTGGTAATTCTTTTGTTTCAACTATCACTCTCATGATGTCTTCATTGAGCATCAATATACTCCAAATTACTTCACTTATCGGGCATCAATATAGTCCAAATCACCTAGTCAGAATAGTACATAAGAGGCCTAATATGACGTTGAGTCCACATGACATATCCTCTAGCTCAATTTTAGTTGAGCTCCAGGTCAATCTTAATACCATTGGTTACGACTTGAGCTTATGAAATAGGTGATACATTAATTTCATGTTGTGAGCGACGAGAGCGGGATAGCGAAGCCACAGCCGTCGCCGGTGGTGATCGCCGCCCAGTTCTTGGCGGCTATGTTGGTGCTCGACACATGGCAGTGCTTCATGCAGACGTACATGCACGGAAACAAGTCCGTGTACAAGCACGTGCAGTCGAAGCACCACACGCTGGTCGTCCCCTACGCCTTCGGCGCGCTCGCCTTCTTCGTCTCCGACATGACGCCGCGGACGGGCTTCTTCTTCTTCTCCTTCGCCACCGTGAAGACGATGGACGACCACTGCGGGCCGCCTTCCTCGTCTCCGGCATGACGCCGCGGACGGGCGCCTTCTTCTTCTCCTTTGTCACCGTGAAGACGGTGGACGACCACTGCGGGCTGTGGCTCCCGGGCAACCTGCTGCATGCGTTCTTCAGCAACAACAGCGCCGACTATGACGTCCACCACCAGCTTTACGGCAGCAAGTACAACTTCTCGCAGCCCTTCTTTGTGATGTGGGATAGGATTATGCGAACCTACATGCCCTGCTCGCTGGAGACGAGGAAGGAGGGGAGGGTTCGAAGCCCGGCCGATCAAACCCAAGAGCTAATGGATCCATCCATATCTTGCGTTTAAGATTCTCGTGATTAAAGGTGCCACTGTGTTCTGATTCGTGTGGGATTGGTTGCAAATATGAAGCAAATAAAAGGCAAATTTCTTTTTTTTTAATAGAAAATTTAAATGGAAACATGAAATGTGGATTTTTTATTATATTTTAATCTTAAGAATATTTTATGATTAATGATTAAGAGGAATCTAGATTATTTATTTATTTATATGTTTTCATATTTTTGATATAATAAGTTTATCTATAATTTTTAATATCGTTCTTTAAGAGCCACGTGATTAAAGGTGTTTCGCGTTCAGATTCGTGTTGCATTTGTTGCTAATGTGAAGTAAATAAAAGGGAACTTTATTATTTTTTTCTGTGATAGAAAATTTATGGTTTATAATTGATGATAGGATGAAATTGTCAATGCAATGGAAACTTGACAAGTGGATGATTTTTATTATATTTTAGTTTGAAAAAAAATAAAAGGTTCTGAAGAAGATGTTTTGATTAATGATTAAGATCGTATGAATCTAGATTATTTATTTGTTTGTAGATTTTTTTTATTTTTAATATATAAATTTTATTTATATTTTTATTGTATTTTAATTTGAAGAAAAAAAAGATGTTTGGATTTTATCAAGCAGATTCGAAGCTTCGACATTCACAGTTGATGTTTGGATCAATGGGTAAGATTGTCCGAATCTATATTTTTATTTATTTATTCTTTATCTATTAAGTTTATTTATAACTTTTAAAATATTAATACAAATATTCTGTAATCAAGCAGATTCGAAGCTTCACCAACTGTGATCGTTTAACACCGAGTTACATTGTTAATAAGATATTTTGTTTTACCAAACTATATTTATTAAAATCTAAATTATTATATTAATAAAATAAAAATTATAACTACTGGCCCATGCAGGTTTCGAACCTGCGACCTTCGCGTTATTAGCACGACGCTCTAACCAACTGAGCTAATAGGCCAATATATTCTATTGTTAAGATAAACTTATTAACACAATATTAATATAGACTACTGGATGTCTATGTTTTAATATCATTATTTTTACAATATTTTATTTATTTAGTTATTAATTTTGTATCTCACCTCGAATGAGCTAATAGATCGATATATTTCTTAAATAAATAATAATTCCTCAATTATTTTATAGTTTGATTAAAATGTAACTTAATTTGATGTTTTTAAAATTAAATATTTGTATATCCCATTAAACCAAAACCAACTAAGTTCATTTTGTAAATAAAAAAGTATAATAATTGTTGTTTTCAATAGATTGAAAATTTTAATATATTATTTATATAATAATATTCTAAAATTAAAAATTTTTATTGGCCATGGCGTATGCGTTTTTTTTAGCATCAAATTTACTAACTCGAGGTTGGTTGCCTTATGACAAGAGGGAGGAACGGCCCAACTCGATTTGGGCTCGATGATGGACAATGAGTGTGATCCTGAGAAGCTAAGAATGGTGAGAGAAGGAATAAGGCGTAATAAATTTGGATTTTGATTGATCACTTAATGTATTATCCGAAATCTCGTAAAAATTTGATATCGAGGTTGGCTGATCCTTATCCATCTGATGGTCAAAGTTATTATTGTATGAAATATATCGAAAATAAGGATGTGGAAGAGCTTGAGAAAGGATGAAAAGAGGGTATTTAAACCTAATCACTTGTGACCGTTTTAGCTGTTAGGTAGTTATAGGGAGGCATAACCACCTACTAAGATGGCAATTGAGGTGGAATAACCTTCAATGAAATGGATTAACCACTCATTATGGTGGCATAATATATGTTGATGTGACTCAATCATCTATCAAGGTGGTATAGCATTTGTTAATATAGCTTGACCACTTGAAAATGTGGCATAACATTTACTTATGTAGCTCAACCACTTGTCAAGGTGGCATAATGTCTATTGACATGGCTCAATCAATTGTTATGCTAGCATATTGCCTAATTGTTGAAGTGGTGACCTTAATTGATGAGGTGGAGGTGTCCATGTGTTGGTCCTTGGGCAGTTAATATGTGTCCCCTTATTGTGTTTCATCATGGAAGATTTTTCAAGCGAAATACAATGTTCATTTTTGATAGGTATTGAATACCTCTTAGGAGAGGATTGGCCATAGATCAAGTGTTGTTATGCTAAGTCTCAATCAGTTATACTTTGAGTCTAACCTACCAATGTTAGGTTGGGAGATTTTTAGCATGCTTGACTCGTCCACATTGTAAAGGAAAACCGAACGAAGATCGTTAGGTTAGTGAGACTTTTGTCGATCAAATACGACAATACTGACCCACTCGGATCGGGTAGGGAGAACTTTACAACCTATCAAACTGCCTTCAAGTAAAGTGGGGCCTACGATGGAGCCGGAGAAATCACATTGAACTAATATGATTGATTGTAGTAATTCCCCTTTTTTTTCTCCTAATTTGTCCACATTAGGAAGATATCTCTTGGAGTTCTGTTACGCCCATATTGGGCATATTTTCTACATCTGGATCTGCCTACATTAGCAAGATATTAGTTAGCGCCACCTACTTTTATTTCTCTCAACCTCCTAATCTGCCCTTTTTTTAGGGTTGTATAAGGTGCCTCTAAGATAGAAATGATGAGCTCTTAAGGTGCCACCTATACGAAGATTGAGGTTGGTAAAGGTTTCCCAACCTGATCCCTACGATGTCGAAGTTAGTGACTCAAGTTGTATAAGTGCAGGTCCAAATAATCCCCCTTTTCTCTATGTTAAAGGTGAGTTTTTATAACAAATCGTAAAGAGTAAGAAGGATGCTTCCAATTACCTTTCTGATCATAAATGCGCCTCGAACACATTTGGCCTTATGCCTCCATTATTGTAAATTTTTCTTTATGTGGGTCGGGTTTTCTTGAATTATGCACTTCAGGCACATTTAGCCTTGTGCTTACACTATGATGACTTTTTCTTTATGTGGATCAGGCTTTCCTGACTCTTGTGCCTTAGACACATTTAGCCTTGTGTATTTATTGTGGTTGATTTCTCTTCACTCGAGTCAGATTTTCCCGAGCACATTTGGCCTTATGCCTTTGCCATGGTGGATTTCTCTTCATGTAGGTTGAGTTTTTTCGAATTATGCCTTGGGCACATTTGACCTCGTGCTTCCATAGTGACAGATTTCTCTTCACGTGGGTTACGTTTTTCAAACTCGCACCTCAAGCATATTTGGCCTCATACCTATGCCATGATGAATTTCTCTTCATGCAAGTCGGGTTCTCCCGACTCACAAGCTTTAGGCACATTTGACATTATGCCTCCGTCATGATAGATTTCTCCTCATGTGGGCTAGGTTTTCTCGATTCCTTGGGGTATAACCTAAACCTCATATCACGTTACTTCATCTATCTTTTTAATCCACTATAGCCTTGTGATTGTGATCCTCTATAGACAAGAATATACATTCCTTGAAGAGGAAGATGCATGGCTCCTCTTTGGGCATGGCGGTGGCCTCTTTGGCCTCGGCTACTATTTGTGAGTCATCGCTCAAGGCTTCGAGTCTAACTTAGTATAACTACCATGGTAGCATTGACAAGCCGAGAAAGAAGTATAAGGTTATCATGACTAGTTATAAAGGTCCCCTGTCAAACCCTAATGAATCCTCGCCTAGTGGATATTGGATCTGCATCCAATAACCCAAGCCTTTTAGATTAGTAGATCTCTATCCAATAACCTCTAATGGACTCTTATTGGATCTCGTCCATGGGATCCAATAATTCATAGGCTTATTGGATATCCAATAAGACAAGAGCTCCGTCGGATATCTCATATTCGAACCTCTACTCATTGCAATGCCTACCATATGTGTGTGACCCTCTAGGCCCAATATCAAGCTGGTCATGAGTCATATCTGTCAGAACTCCTTCTAACTCAATGAATTATTATCTCTGTAATAATTCATTATGACTCATCGACTATAGACGTACTAGGCCACTACGCCGTAGTCCCTAGACGATACAAGGGAATCCAATCCATTGGACCTGTCTATCCTCAGTTACCGTGTACCTATAGTCCCTCATCCATCTAATATCCCAGAGACCGTATATCGAGCATAGTGCTGTCAGACCCATACAATTTCTACTCGAGTCTCGCTCTAATCGGATTCTCCTAGAGAACTCTTTCTCTCTCAACCCGAATGACCCTAGCTAGGGATTTGTCTAAGCAAGAACACATGGGATATTCCTCTCATGATGTTGAGTGTGGATGATCCTCTATCGATACTCAATAGCCCTCGTAAGGTTGACTACCACTCTCAATGACCAACTGTACTAGACTTGGGACATCCAAACATATAAGTTTGGTATCAAAGAGTGGAGCACTCAAACAGGACATCCTTGGTGTCTCAAGTCTAACGACCAGATATACCACTAGGACTATGGAATCATTGTATGACAATAAGACATCATTAACCGTCCAACATTTCGTAAGAGGATTAATCAGTGAACTCATTCTCCAATGAGCACCTGTACTATATCCCTAGTGTCCCTACACGAGCAGCTATGAGACCCGCTGCATCCATCATATGGACGGGGATATAGCACACTAGTCTGTCCGGTTATCACGATATCCCTCTCGAGTAACCTGTGACCGAGATTATTTAGGATATGTGTTTAAAGGTTAATCGATCTCATTTTTGTGATCTCATCATGATCTGATTCCCATTGCACAAATCCAAGGACATCATAATATATATATATATATATATATATATATATATATATATATATATATATATATATATATATATATATATATATATATATATATATATATATATATATATATATATATATATATATATATGTAATAGTTTTAAAGTGATATATGTCAAAATATAATAAGCAAAAAAATTCTGTATCGAGTCACATGTGCCATCACTCACGTAATTAGTTTGTTGGGCACCTATGACTAGCAATCTCTCACTTGATCTAAAGCCAATCACCTATATGTCTGATCCCCATTAGACCCCTGTGACGCTTAAAGACAATATAAGACAACGACTTTGTCAATGGATCTGTAATGTTATCTTCGGATGAAACTCTTTCCACTAATCTTGCATCTCCTCGGTTCGATCTCTCTAATAAGGTGAAACCTCCTAAGAACATGCTTAGATTTATGATGAGACCTAGGTTCCCTTGCTTGAGCAATGCGCCCGTTATTGTAATAATATAAGGAGATCGGCTCCTCGCTACTTCTAAGACGACTCCTAAATCTGTGATTTAACTTCTTCAACCAGACTCCCTCCTTTGCTGCATCTAATGCAGCAATGTACTCCGCCTCTATGGTCGTCGCGTGTAGTATCTTACTTGGAACTCTTCCAAAGACACTTTGCTCCTCCATTTAAGGTGTACACGTGCCCCGATTGACTTGCTATCATCGACAATAGACTGAAAAACTTGAGTCTGTGTAACCTTCAACCGTAAGTCTACTACCTCCATATACTAGTAAAAGATCCTTAGTCCTTCTCAAGTACTTAATGATACACTTTACTTGCTTTCCGATTCTTTCGAAGTCCGGATCCTTTGATACCTACTGTGACACTCAAGCATCATGCTATATTAAGCCAAGTACATAGCATGACATATATGATAGACCCTATTGCTGAGGCATAATGTATCATATCCAAGTTCGTCCTTTGTTTTGGAGTCTTTGGGGATATACTTGTAGAAAGCGATATCCTATGTCTCATCGGTATGCGACCACTCTTGGAATTTTCCATGCCAAACCTTTTGACAATGGTTTCTATGTACCTGGACTGGGACAAGCCAAGCATCCTCTTGAATTTATCTCTATAGATTCTAATCCCCAAGATATAGGATGCTTCCCTTAAGTCCTTCATAGAGAAGTGTCTAGATAACGAAGCTTTTACTGTGGAGCATTCCTACTCATTGCTAATGATCAGGATGTCATACACATATAACACCAAAAAGGTGATAGCGCTCCCACTTACCTTCCTGTACACACAAGGCTCATCTTCATTTTTAATGAAGTCATAAGATTTGATTGCCTCATAAAATCTTATGTTCCAACTTCGGGAAGCTTGCTTTAGTCCATAAACCGATCTAAGCAACCTACACACCTTATTTGGGTAGTTTTTAGACATGAATCCCTTAGGTTGCATCATATATATCTCCTCGGCGAGGTTCCCATTGAGGAATGTGATTTTCACATCCATTTGCCAGATCTCATAATCATAGTGTGTTGGAAAATCTTAGGGGGCGACATCACATGCGCAGCGGAAGAACAAGAAAACAAAATCACCGATTCCCAAAGAGATGTTCATCGTCATGCGAAGATTGGTGCGCAAAATTCATGAAATTAAAAAACTATGTATAGAATAGATCGTGTTACCTTGGGAGATCGTATATATTTGTTTCCTTGTAGATCCTTTGGAGAGGGTGAAGGAGGTCAAGCGTCCTCCTCTCTAGTGGTAATCCACATAGCAGGGATGCGACGATGCTCCTAAAATCTCCAGACCTACTCTGATGTAGAGAGGGGAAGGAGAATAGGAGAGACAAGCAAAGGATCTAGCCTATGAGGCTCTGAATCCCTCTTATTTATAGAGGTCCCTTGTCAAACCCTAATGGATCCTCCCCTAGTGGGTATTGGATCTACATCCAATAACCTAAGCCTTTAGATTAGTGGATCTTTATCCAATAATCTCTCATGGGCTCTTATTGGATCTCGTCCATGGGATCCAATAATTGAAGGGCTTATTGGATATCCAATAAGACAAGGGCTCGGACGGATATCTCATATCCAAACCTCTACTAATCACAATGCCTACCATATGTGTGTGACCATCTAAGCCCAATATTGAGCTGGCCGTGAGTCATATCTGTTAGAACTCCTTCTAACTCAGTGAATTATTATCTCTGTAATAATTAACTCGACTCATCAGCTACAGAAACGTACTAGGCCACTACGCCGTAGTCCCCAGACGATACAGGGGAATCCAATTCATTGGACCTATTTATCCTTAATTACCGTGTACCTATAGTCCCTCATCCATCTAATATCCTAGAGACCGTATATCGATTGTGGTGTTGTTAGACCCATACAGTTTCTACTCAAGTCTCGCTCTAATAGGATTCTCTCGGAGAACTCTTTTTCTCTCAACCCGAATGACTGTAACTAAGGATTTGTCTGAGAAAGAACGCATGGGATATTCCTCTCATGACTCCGAGAGTGGATATTCCTCTATTGACACTCAATAGCCCTCGTAAGGTCGACTTCCACTCCCAATGACTAGCTGTACTAGATTTTGGATAGCCAAACCTATAAATCTGGTATCAAAGAGTGGAGCACTCATACAGGACATCCTTGGTGTCTCAAGTCTAAGGACCAGATATACCACTAGGACTACAGAATCGTTGTCTGACAATAAGGCATCATCAACCATCCAGCATTCCGTAAGCGGATCAATCGGTGAACTCATTCTCCAATGAGCACCTGTACTGTATCCCTAGTGTCCATACACAAGCAGCTATGAAACCAGCTGCATCCATCATATGAATGGGTATACAACACACTAGTCTGTTCGGTTCTCACGATGTCCCTCTCGAGTAACCTATGACCAGGATTATTTAGGATATGTATTTAAAGGTGAATCGATCTCATTTTCGTGATCTCATCACGATCCGATTCTCATTGCACAAATCCATTAACATCACAATATATATGTGCATATATGCACTAGTTATAAAGTGATATATGCCAAAATATAATAAACAAAAAGATTTTGTATCAAGTCACACGTGCCATCACTCACGTGATTGGCTTGCTGAGCACCTATGACTAGCAATCTCCCACTTGACCTAAAGCCAATCACCTATGTATCTGATCCCCATCAGACCCCTGTGAAACTCAAAGACAATTTGAGACAATGTCTTTGTTAGTGGATCTGTAATGTTATCTTCGGATGGAACTCTTTCCACTGCTACATCTCCTCAGGTTACGATCTCTCTGATAAGATAGAACCTCCTCAGAACATGCTTAGATTTCTGATGAGACTTAGGTTCCTTCACTTGAACAATCGCCCCGTTGTTGTCGCAAAATAAGGAGATCAGCTCCTGCCAATGCTAAGACGACTCCCAAATCTGTGATGAACTTCTTCAACTGACTCCCTCCTTTGCTGCATCTCGATGCAGCAATGTACTCTACCTCGTGGTCGAGTCAAGAGTAGTATCTTGCTTGGAACTCTTCCAGCACATTGCTCCTCCATTTAAGGTGTACACATATCCTGAATTCGACTTGCTATCATCGACATCAGACTAAAAACTTGAATCCGTGTAGCCTTCAACCTTAAGGCTACTACCTCCTTATACTAGTAAAAGATCCTTAGTCCTTCTCAAGTACTTAAGGATACACTTTACTGTTTTCTAGTACTCCAAGCTTGGATCTGCTTGATACTTGCTGCTCGTGACACTCAGAGCATGCGCTATATTAGGCCTATTACAAAGTATGGCATACATGATAGACCCTATTGCTGAGGCATAAGGTATCATATCCATGCTCGCTCTTTCTTCTGGAGTCTTTGGGGACATACTCGTAGAAAACGATATCCCATGTCTCATCGGTATGAGATCTCTCTTGGAATTTTCCATGCCAAACCTTTTGACTATAGTTTCTTTGTACCTGGACTGGGACAATCCAAGCATCCTCTTGGACCTATATCTATAGATTCTAATCCCTAAGATATAGGATGCTTCCCCTAAGTCCTTCATGGAGAAGTATCTAGATAACCAAGCCTTTACTGTGGATAGAATTCCTACGTCATCAGGATGTCATCCACATATAACACCAAAAAGGTGATAGCGCTCCCACTTACCTTCCTGTATATACAAGGCTTATCTTCATTCTTAACGAAGTCATAAGATATGATTGCCTCATCAAATCTTATAATTTCGGGAAGCTTGATTTAGTCCATAAATGGATCTAAGCAACCTACACACCTTATTTGGGTAGTTCTTGGATACAAATCCCTTAGGTTACATCATATACACCTCCTTAGTGAGGTTCCCATTAAGGAATGTGATTGTTACATCAATCTGCCAGATCTCATAATCATAGTGTGCTGTAATAGCCAATAGAATTCTGATGGATTTTAGGATTGTTATGGGTGAAAAGGTTTTGTCGTAGTCAACACCTTGCCTTTGATGATACCCCTTAGCCACTAGCCTTGCTTTATAGGTCTCTACCTTTCCATCTAATCCAATCTTTATCTTAAAGATCCACTTGCAACCGATGGGTACAATAACTTCAGGTGCATCAACTAGGTTCCAAACCTTGTTGGAGTACATAAAATCCATCTCAGAATTCATGGCTTGTTGCCACTTCCCGGAATCTATACTCATAATAGCCTCCTCGTAGGTCTGAGGATCAATATACTCAACATCCTTTCCACTAAATGTCCCACATATCTCTCAGGAGGATGGGATACTCTATCAGACCTACGTAAAGTTGAAACTTATGTATTAGGTACCTGAATAGACTCGGGTTGTAGAGTGGTGCTTGAGCTTGGTTCTCCAACCTCGCTCAACTCTATCATTGTCCCACTATCTTTGTCAAGAATGTGTTCCTTCTCAAGGAACACTGCTCTCTTAGCTACAAAGACCTTTAGGTCCTCAAGATGATAGAAATAATACCCACAAGTTTCCTTGGGGTATCCCACAAATTTGCATCGCTTTGTCCTTGATTCTAACTTATCGGGGTTGTGTCTTTTAACGTGGGCAGGGTAGCCTCAAATCTTAACAATATTAAGATTAGGCTTCTTCCCTTTCCATATCTCATATGGTGTAGACACTACCGACTTAGTTGGAACTCTGTTCAGAAGGTAAGCTGCGGTTTCTAGGGCATATCCCCAGAAAGAGATAAGTAGGTCAGCGAAACTCATCATAGACCGTACCATGTCTAATAATGTACGATTTCTCCTTTCAGAGACACCATTGAGTTGAAGTGGATAAGGATGTGTCCATTGAGATAATATCCCATGGTACTTGAGGAACTAAGTAAACTCCATACTTAAGTACTCACCTCCTCAATCTGATCGAAGAGTTTTGATACTCTTTCCAATCTAATTCTCCACCTCATTCTTATACTCTCTGAATTTCTCAAAGGCCTCAGACTTGTACTTCATTAAGTACACATATACATACCTTGAGAAATCATCAGTAAAGGTAATGAAGTAGGAGTAACCACCAATGGCATGAGTTGACATGGGTCCACATATATCACTATGTATAAGTTCCAACAGCTCAGTGACTCTCACTCTAGTTCCACTAAATGGAGAGTTGGTCAGTTTTTCACGAAGGCAAGGCTCGCAAGTTGCATATGACACACAATCGAATAGATCTAGATATCTATCATTTAGCAACTTTTGAATCTTTCTTTCATGGATGTGACCTAACCTACAATGTCATAGGTATGCACTATTCATCTTATCTTGTTTGCTCTTGGACACATTTACATTCATGATATGTACCTAAAGCTTCATCAATCTTTTGTTTCTCCCTTTCTGCAAGGTACTCTTTGCAGTTCCTCTTCCAATGCCTATCTTTATCACAGTGAAAGCACTGGCCTTTGTCCTTTGTTGGGTCTTTCTTAGCAACCTTTGCTTTACCTGGTTTGCCCTTGCCCTTTCCCTTCTTAAGGGACCTTTCTGCTTTCTTTTTCTTTCTGGTCTCACCAGTGTAGAGAACTGGCTTCTCTTTCTTAATAGTACTCTCTACCTCTCTCAACATATTGAGGAGCTCTGGGAAAGTCACCTCAAGCTTATTCATATTAAAATTCATTATGAACTATGAAAAGGAATCCGGTAGGGACTGAAGCACAATGTCCACACACAAGTTATCCTCTCGGACCATTCCTAGATCTGTGAGTTTCTCTATCCACTCAATCATCTTTAGGACATGGTTCTAAACCGGTGTCCCCTCGGTCATCCTAGCGCGGAAGAGGCTCTTGAATATCTCATATCGCTGAGTCCTTCCCTATTCCTCAAATAATTTATGGACATATAGGAGAATGGATATGGCATCCATCATTTCATGTTGTCTCTATAACTCAGGAGTCATAGAGCCCAACATATAGCACTGAGCAAGAGTGGAGTCATCAATGTACTTCACGTAGCGAGCGATCTTATCCCCGCTTACCCCTTCTTCGGGCGTAGGCATCACTGTATCAAGGACGTACACGATTTTCTCCCCCATGAGAATAATTCTCAAGTTACGGAGCCAATCCGTATAATTTGGACTAGTGAGGCGGTTGACATCAAGTATGCCACGTAAGGGATTTGAAAGCGATATTTTCTGAAAATAAAGATGCAACGGAATTGAATAACATGCAGATTTTGCAAGAAATAAACTATCAAGATATGGACTTCTATCTTAATATGCTCCCACTATTTTACTAACCAGTCACGCGACACCCTCAACACGTGAAACAGAAGTCTCTGACAGACTTTTAGTAGGGATCAGGATCCAATCAGCATCTTAGTGTAACCTCGAGGGACTCGACCAATCACACTAAGCCTAAAAGGTAGGCAACTCTTGCCGATCACAACTCCTTGCAATTCCCGTCCTGTTCGGCCTCCGAATCACCATGGTCTCAAGGGACTCGACCAACCATGATGCTCGGTTAAGTCAACACCTTCGTTACAAGATGAGTATGATTTGATAATATACCCTCGAGGGACTCGACCAAGCATACCATGTCCTCAAGTCACCGGTGACATCTCTATGTCGTAAGCAAAATAGCAAATCACGATATAGGTGAGTCTCGAGGGACTCGACCAACTCAACCTACAATGGGAATCAGTTCCTGCTTATAACGATGGAAGGCCATGTGGGTCAATCTAATTGCCTCACGTTTACCGACTTAATATTATCGAGATAGATGTTTCTATGATTTGGTCTCCTAATATGACATGTCACACATATACATATTTAATATATATCTACATCGTATATAAATATATATACATATGTAGTATGTATATAAGCAATCACACCAGATGATCATGGACGACAACCTAATGTGATTAGGCCCGAGCCAGTAGGCCTAATCACTCACATCAAGATCTATGTGTGCAACAGTGCATCTCCAAGCCCTGTGATCATCCATCTCGTCCTTGCCAGTTCCGTCGACATCTCGATGCATCTTCATGCATCCCGATCGTCCATCTCGTGGGTCCCACTATCGCATTCACGCTCCCGCTGCGCCTCCTCATGTGATTACAACTTAGTTATAGACATGCAGGCCCGACAATAAATGAGAAATATAATGGAGGCTCGCAGACTCCAATAATAATAATCACAAGTACACACATCACACAGTCTATTATCATCCGTCCACACATCATACATCACATGTATAAATAATCATAATCATGTAGGACTACTAGATAATAATAAAAATAATAATCAACTAAACTTTTTAATTAATTAGTATTTTATGAAATCAGGGACATATAGGGAATTTCTTAATTCCTAGGGGTATTTTCATAATTTAGACAAAAGATAGAAACTGGAATTTCTCAAATTCCGAGGGGCAAAACTATCTTTTGCCCAGAAAACCCTAATGCCCTCATCCTCCCCTGCTACTGCTGCTGTCGTCGCCTCTGCCACCCTGCCAGCGGCGGGCTTTGCGGTGGAGGGCGGGGTCGCTACCTTCGCCTACAGGCGGCACGCCCGGTGGCGGCGCTACCCCAGCAGTTGGGTACCCCCGTGCCCTTATGCGTGCCGTCCCCTTCGCAGGCGGTTCTGCCCGCGAGGCAGTAGCGCCCGTAGGCGGTGCTGCCTCGCCGGGCGGTCGCCCCTGCTGGGTTTTTGCTCGCAAGAGCAGCGGCCATAGGCATCGCTATCGTGCGGCGCGTCACCACGCGAGAGCAGCGGCCGCAGGCACCGCTGCCCTTGCGGCTGCTATTGTAGGTTGCCTACTTGCATGCAGATGGCAGTGCTGCCATCTATGACGGCAGCGAGGGCAACAATAGTTGCTGCCCTTTTCCGCTTTTACGACAACGATTTTGATGTCAAAAGCTTCTCCAAAACACAACACATACAGTTTAAAACCAATCTATCGCACGAACAACTTGGCTCTGATACCGTTGTTGGAAAAAATCTTTGGGGGCGACATCACATACGTAGTGGAAGAACAAGAAAACAAAATCCCCGATTCCGAAAGAGATATTCGTCGTCGTGCGAAGATTGGTGCGCAAAATCCGTGAAATTGAAAAACTAAGTATAGAATAGATTATGTTACCTAGGGAGATTGTATATCCCTGTTACCTTGCAAATCCTTAGGAGAGGGTGAAGGAGGTCAAGCGTTCTCCTCTCTAGCGGCGATCCAAACAGCAGGGCTGCGACGACGCTCCTCAAAATTCCAGGCCTGCTCTAAGGTGGAGTGGGGAAGGAGAATAAGAGAGGCAAGCAAAGGCTCTAGCTTATGAGGCTCTGAATCCCTCCTAATTATAGAGGTCCCCTTTCAAACCCTAATAGATTATCGCCTAGTGGGTATTGGATCTGCATCCAATAACCCAAGCCTCTTAGATTATTGGATCTCTTTCCAATAATCTCTCATGGGATCATATTGGATCTAGTCCATGGGATCCAATAATTCAGGGGCTTATTGGATATCCAATAAGACAAGGGCTCCGTCGGATATCTCATATTCGAACCTCTACTCATCGCAATGCCTACCATATGTGTGTGACCCTCTAGGCCCAATATCGAGCTGACCGTGAGTCATACCTGTCAGAACTCCTTCTAACTCAGTGAATTATTATCTTTGTAATAATTCACTCGACTCATCGACTACGGACGTACTAGGCCACTACGCCGTAGTCCCCAAACGATACAAGGAAATCCAATCCATTGGACCTGTCTGTCCTCAGTTACCGTGTACCTATATTCTCTTATCCATATAATATCCCACAAACCGTATATCGAGCATGGTGCTGTCAGACCCATATGGTTTCTAGTCAAGTCTCGCTCTAATCGGATTCTCCTGGAGAACTCTTTCTCTCTCAACCCAAATGACCCTAGCCAGGGATTTGTCTGAGCAAGAACACATGGGATATTCCTCTCATGACGTCGAGAGTGGATGATCCTCTATCGACACTCAATAGCCCTCCTAAGGTCGACTACCACTCCTAATGACCAGTTGTACTAGATTTGGGACAACCAAACCTACAAGTCTCATATCTAAGAGTGGAGCACTCATATAGGATATCATTGGTGTCTCAAGTCTAAGGACTAGATACACCACTAGGACTACAGAATCATTGTTTGACAATAAGGCGTCATCAACCATCCAGCATTCCATAAGCGGATCAATTAGTGAACTCATTCTCCAATGAGCACCTGTACTGTATCCCTAGTGTCCCTACATGAGCAGCTATGAGACCAGCTGCATCCATCATATGGACGGGTATATAGCACACCAATCTGTCCGGTTATCATGATGTCCCTCTCGAGTAACCTGTGACCGAGATTATTTAGGTTCTGTGTTTAAAGGTGAATCGATCTCATTATCGTGATATCATCACGTTCCGATTCCCATTGCACAAATCTAAGGATATCACAATATATATATATATGCATATATGCAATAGTTATAAAGTGATATATGCCAAAATATAATAAGCAAAAAGATTATGTATCAAGTCACACGTGTCATCACTCACGTGATTGGCTTGCTGGGCACCTATGACTAGTAGATACTACTACTAATTCGACCACAAAAGCAGAGTGCATTGCAATAGCAAAAGCAGCAAAGCAGGGTGTTTAGATGAAGAAGTTCATCACAGATCTAGGAGTTGTGCTAGGCAGCAGGAAGCCAATTCCCTTATACTATAACAATAATAAGGCGATTACTCAAGCACAGGAACCTAGGTCTCATCAGAAGTCTAAGCATATTATGAGGAGGTTCCACCTAATTAGAGATATCATGGCCCGAGGAGATGTAGCAGTAGAAAGAGTTCCATCCAAAGATAATAAAGTAATGCTAGTCATAGGTGCCCTTCAAGCGAATCACATGAGTGACGACACGTGTGACATGATACCAATACTTTATGCTTATTATTATTTGGCATTTTATCACTTTATATTGATTGTTACATATATGCATATATATTGTGATGTCCATGGATTTGTGCAATAGAAATCAAATCATGATGAGATCACGATAATAAGACTGATTCACCTTTAAACATAGACCATAAATAATCCTAGTCATAGGTTACTCGAGAAGGACATCGAGATAACTGGACAGATTGGTGTGCGATATAATCGTTCATATGATGGAGGCAACTGGTCTCATAGCTACTCGTGTGAGGACACTAAGGATACAGTGTAAGTGCTCATTGGAGAATGAGTATACTAATTGATCTACTCACGGGATACTGGATGGTTAATGATACTTTATTATCAAACAACGATTTGGTATCCTAAGTAGTATATCTGGTCCTTAGACTTTAATACTAGACTTATAGGTTTAGAAGTTCTTAATCTAGTACAAACGATTATTGGGAGTGGCAACCAACATTACGAGTGCTATTAAGTGTCAATAGCGTATTGTCCACTCTCAATATCATAAGAGGAATATCTTGTGTGTTCTTGCTCAAACAAATCCTTAGCCAAGATCATTCGGATTTAGAGAGAAAGAGTTTTCTGGGAGAATCCGATTAGAGCGAGACTCGAGGAGAAACCATATGGGCCTGATAGCACCATGCCTGATATATTGTCTTTGGGATATTAGATGGATATGAGACTAAAGGTACACTGTAACTGAGGATAGATGGGTCCAAAGGATTTGATTCCTTTATATCATCTAGGGACTATGGCATAGTAGCCTAATACGTCCGTAGTCGATGAGTTGAGTGAATTATTATGAAGATAATAATTTACTAAGCCAGAAAGAGTTCTAATAGGTATGACTCATGGCTAGCTCGATATTAGGCCTAGAGGGTCATACACATATGGTAAGTGTTGCAACGAATAGAGGTTTGAATATGAGATATTCGTTGGAGCCCATATCTTATTGGATATCCAATAAGCCCTTGAATTATTGGATCCCATGGATGAGATCCAATAAGAGCTATTAAGAGATTATTGGATAGAGACCCACTAATCTAAGAGGCTTGGATAATTGGATGGAGATTTAGTACTCAATAGGACAGGATCCATCAGGGTTAACTAGGGGCCTCTATAAATAGGAGGGAACTAAAGGCCCATAGGTTGGGGCTTCTTGATAGCCACATCCTATTCTTTTCTCCCCTTCTCCTCCTTAGATAGCAAGCGTGGAGATTTGAGGAGCGTCGTTGTAGCCCTACTGTTTGGATCACCGCTAGAGAGGAGAACGCTTGACTTCCTTCATCCACTCATACAGATCTATAGGGATTTAGGGATATATGATCTCCCTAAATAACACAACTATCTCATACATGGTTTTCTATTTCGTAGGTTTTTTCGCACCAATCTATGCATGACGACGAACACATATTGGGAAATTTAAGGTTTTTTTTTATGTTCTTCCGTTGTGCATATGATGTCGCCCCTAGATTTTCCTACAATGATATCAGAGCCAAGTTATTCATGCGAAAGATTAGTTTTGAACTACATGTATTATGTTTTAGAGAAGCTTTTGACGTTAAAATCATTAACGTAATAGCGAGAAAGGGCAACAACTATTGCTGCCCTACCAAATGGCAACTTGTTGCCATTTGCTAGCGTGTGGTCGCTTGCACTAGCAATTGCAAGGGTGGCATCCACAGGCTGGCAGCATGGCGCAAGTGCAACAAATGTTGCAATGCGTAGGTGTTATGTCTGCAATAGAAGCCGACGACCTGCTTGCAGTAGGCTTGTGGCTTGTTGCCAACAGCCTGTGGGTGCTATGCCGACGAGCAAAGGTGGTCACGGGGGCAGCAACATCTGCAGGCACTGCACCCGCAGGGAGAACCACCCAGAAGGGGTAGCGCTAATGGGTAGAGGTGGCTGCGGGGGTGACAATGCCAACAAGCGTTGCGCTAGCGAGGAGAACCGCCTGCAAGGGGTGGTAGTGCCTGCAAGCACTACACTCGTGGGGAGAACCGCTTGTAATGGGCGGCGCCTACGGGTAGAGGTGCCCGCGAGGCCAGTGCCACCTATGGGCGATGCGCCCATGGGCTGAACCACCTGCAGATGCGGCGATGCCCGCAGGGACACCCGCCAATAGGGGCAGCGCCACCCGCGGGCAAAGGCAGTGCCCCCGCCGCAAGTAGGGTGGCGGCGGCCACAACGTAGGGGAGAAGGAGAAGGGTTAGGTTTTTGGTAAAAGAAAGTTTTGCCCCTTAAAATTTTAGAAATTCTAAATTATGTCCTTTCGTCCAAATTATAAAAATACCCCTCAAAGTTCAAAAAATTCTCTATATGTCCCGAATTTCAAAAAATATTAATTAATTAAAAAGTTTAATTTATTATTATTCTTATCTAGTAGTCCTACATAACAATATTTACATGTGATGTATGATGTGGATGGATATGTTAGGAAAAGAGTCGGTACTAAGAGGGGGGGGGTGAATTAGTGCAACGGTAAAAATTATGTCGGTTCAAAACTTCATTATGATTAAATCTGTTTTCGATGAAAAACCATTACATAAAGGTATTAGCTTTGAAAGTATATAGAAGAGCATAGTGGATATAAAGTAAGTAAAGTGGTTTGCAGTAAAGTAAATTGCACAAGAGAAACGTAAAACATATTTTTTATAATAGTTCGATCATCGTGACCTACATCCACTTCGCTGGTTCCTCTTCTCTCGAGGCCACCGGCATTTACTATCAGTCTTTTTTCAATGGGCAAAGATCAACTATCCTTTTACACCCCTCTTCTCCTTTTCACAGGTTTAGAAGACAACCTTTTACAACCCTCTTTTACAAGGTATCCCTCTCATACCTCCCTTAGAACTCTCTCTAAGTTTTGGGAGGAGGGAACTCAACTTTCTAAGGTTTACAACTTTAGAATCTTAGGGTTTTGCTCAATATTTTTTCCTTCTCTATGCAAGAATAGCTAGGGTATTTATAGGCCCCAAATGGATTCAAATTTGGAGCTCAAAATTCAAACCCCCAAAATTTTAGGGTACGGGCGGTACCACCGCCTGCAGCCTGAGAGTGGGTGGTACCACTGCCTAGACAGTCTCGGATACTGAGTTTGGGTGGTACCATTGCTCAGATTAGTGGTACCACAGCCCAGACTGGCGGTACCACTGCCTGACACAGTCTCGGAGACTATGTCACAACGGTTTCACTTGTTTGGTCACTGTTTGGGCCTTTCTCTTAGCCCAATATAGCCCAAACTTGGCCCAACTGTCCCCTAATTGGGTTGGCCCAATTCTAATCCCTATTATATGCTAACTATAAATTTTAAGATATTTACTAAGCTAAATAAAGTCCGTAAGTCTAGGTTTCTTCCAACGATCATCCAGCGAACTTTCGATGATCTCTTGGCAATGTTCCAGTGGACTCTTGGCAAGCTCCTGGACTTCATGATGATCTTCTTGGCAAGTTCCGATGAGCTTCTTTGGCAAGCTCTAAGACTTCTCAGTCAATTCTGACATAACTTCCGATGAACTCTCGAACTCCCAACAAAATCATATTCTTGACTCCGGGACTTCATTTTAATTTATGCCTTGCTATCATAGTTAATCCTGTACATGTAAAAACACACTTCGATCTAGATAATTATTCCTAAGCATGAATCATATTGTCTGGTATGTCATTGGTCCATCGATGCTTTGTCCGATTCTTCGAAGCATCGTCTTCTCTTGCGGCCTATTACCCAATCAGCTAGTTGACCTTCGCAACTCCGATATCCTTGGTACAATTTCCACTCTTCTTAGCCCGATGCCCGAATCCATGGCCCGAAGCCTTCTGTCGATATGTCATCCGATCCTTCGGCTAGATGTCTAATCTTCTAACATGTTCCACTGGCCCAACATGATTCTTCCTACTTTAATTGTCTTATCATGATCGAAGCATCCTGCATCACTCAAAACATAAATCAATTCATAAACACTTATCAATTAGTTTAATTATCAAAATTCAAGATTCAACAATCTCCTCCTTTTTGATAATGATAACCAATTGATGACAGAGTTTAAATAAACTCTCCCTATCAATATGCCATATTGATAGAGACTCTTGGATTCAAAAATCCAAGTAACATGTTATTATAAAATTATGCATAATATCATACTTCTCCCCTTTTATCATCAACAAAAAGGAGAAGTACAATTAGCAAGTGTTTTTAGGCATCCAAGTTCAAATCATTGCATAATAAATCTCAAGTTTTATCATCATTGCAAGCTAGCAAAAAATTTGTGTTTTACATCATGTAAGCTAGCAATATTTAAAATGTTTAAGAAGGCAACTTTTGCTTCTTGAAATATGTTAGTTAGTAATCTTTGCTTCTCTTTTGAGATGAGCAAGCTAACAAGTTTGCCTCTTTTCATGATGTGCACACTATAAATTCTTTCTCCTCCTTTGTCATTGGTAAAAAGAGAGGAATAACAAAACAATAGTGCAATTCATCAGTTATCAAATTATGACAAAAATAAAGTATCATTCTTTTTTCAATATGTCATAATTGAGATAAACCTTGAATTTAAATTTAATTCAAGTCAATGCAATTTTAATCCTGATTCTCATACATGATATGCAATACATCAAATATATCATTATAATAAAATCATAAGTATTGCATGGATCATTTTTGAATAAGCTAGCAACTTTGCTTCCTAGAAAGTTTTTCTCCTAGCAATTTGTGAGCTAGCAAATTTTACACATGAAAGTTGGTAAATTTTTTTATATTTTTTGGGATGAGCAAGCTTTTTGCTTCTTCTTGAAGTATACAAGCTAGCAAAATTTCTCCCCCTTTGTCATTGTCCAAAAACAAGGGAAGAAAATAATTTTATAATTTTTTTTCCTTTACAATAATTTTTAAATCATGACAAAGGTAAATAACAAAGATGAAAAATCAAGTCATGAATATTAAAATAATTTTTTATCATAAATATTTCATCATTGCATGCATCAATATCATAAGTTGAAGTATTGCATGCATAATACCAAATCACCATTCATAATTGCATCAATATTCTAGTCATTATTTCAATCATAAAAAAATCAAGTCATGAATATCAAAATCATAGTATTGCATGCATTCATATCATCACATGAAGAATATGAAGAAGAACTTGGTGATGAGATATATTTCATGAAAACAAGAAATTTTATATAATAAAATTCAAGTCATAAACTTTAAAAGATGTTAAGTAGCATATCATGACTTATTAGAATAAGTCTTCTTTTTAATGAATAGGAAAAAGAATAGTAGGAGAACAAGATCTCAATTCTTGTATATCAATAAGATATGATTCACTTTGACAAATCTCATTTTTAGTAAATAACAAAAAGAAACATGGGAGTTCAAAAACAAGATCTTAATTCATAGAAAAATTTCAAGTATCAATATCAAGAATTCAAGATCATGATATAGATGAAGACATTCTTATAGCAAAAAGATGTCATGAGAGAACACATAAATGATCTCGATTCATGTATAATATCTCTCAATTCATTATGAATCATAAAATTATAATTCCGAAAAATCATGATTCATTTAGAAAATCTCCTCTTAAGAAAATACTAAGTAGAATCATAGGAGAATGAAAAAAAAAATCTTGATTCATAATAAATCTTAATTTATAAATATCAAGGAATCGAGATCATAATTTGGATAAAAAAATTTATTCAAATTTAAATCATCAAATCATCAAAATCACTTTCATAGTTCAAGAGATTCAAAATAATATAAATATACATTTCAATCTCTTATTCAAAACTTGATAAGATAGAGATGTTTCATTTTAATTTATTAGTTTCATACAAGTATGCCTTTGTCTTTTTATGCCAAATAAGAATATGCATCAATCATTTAGGTTCGAACAATAAATTTTGTCATAAAAACCATAAGATCAATCAATCATAAATTACCCAAAAATCATCATTTCTTCAAATCATCATGCATAGATTCACATTGAGCATGATATCAAACCTCTTAACATTTTCATTAAGACATCAAGCATGGTTTCAATCAAAATCGAAAATCATCAAGATATACATTATTTCTTCTTAAAAACACATACATAGGATTATCATTAGATTTAAATCTAACATTTTATTCATAAAACATGTAATTTTCATGATCATTACTAGAAGGATAAGCATGATTCCTAAAATTTTTTATTTTTAGCATTATTCATTACATTATTAAACATGCAATTTAAAAAAAAAATTTCTAAGCTAAATTAAAAATAACTCATGCAAAGCATCATGTTATTTTGAGATAAACTAAGTGGGTTTTGTTTGAGTATTTTACCTTATTGTTAAAAATCGTTAAAGCATAGTTTGTCACATCGCCTTTGTTGGATTGTCCTTCATCTTCGGATAAGCTCGTTTCGTCCAAGATTGCTTCCTTCTTTTTACGTTCATAGTAAGTAGTTATGTTCTTTTTAAGTTTATTTTTGTTCTTCAATTTTTGTTTCATGAACTTTTTAAATTTCATAGTGAGGAGTTCAAGTTCACAATCACTTGAGCTTATGCTCGAGTGGTCTTTGATTGTTCTAAGTCTAAAATCCTTCCTGTTCTTCAGAAGGATGTTCTAAAGTTTGTTTTGTGCATTGTGCGCTATTTCATATGTCATTAATGAACCAAAAAGTTCTTCAAGTGAAAAATTATTAAGATCTTTTGTCTCTTTTATTGCGGTTACTTTCGGATCCTAGTTCTTATTAAGAGAATGTAAAATTTTGTTTACAAGTTCAAAGTCTGAAAAACTTTTACCAAGTGCTTTTAAACCATTGATGACATATGTAAAACGAGTGTACATGTCTTCAATGGTTTCGCTTGGTTTCATATAAAAAAGTTTAAAATCATGCATCGAAAAGTTGATTTTTAAATTTTTAACTTTGCTAGTACCTTCATGTGTGATTTCAAGAGTATGCCAAATGTCAAAAGCCGTTTCGCTAGTAGAAACCCAATTAAATTCGGTTTTATCTAAGGCGCAAATGTCAAGGCTCGCAAGTTGCATATAACTCATAGTCGAATGGATCAAAATATCTATCCTTCAGTAACTTTTGAATCCTTCCCTCATAGATATGACCTAGCCTATAATGTCATAGGTATGCACTATTTACCTCATCTCATTTCCTCTTGGACATACTTATATTGATGATATGTGGAGCAATGTCTAGCATAAACAAATCATTATGCAAAGATCATTATGCCAATCTCCTAAGCTTTGCCAGAATCTGTAACAAATTACAGATGTGATAAGTACTACTGGTATCCAATACCATGCACTATCACAAAAATCTTACAATTAAAGACTGATCATGAATATACCTGAAGCGTCTACAAGCTTCTATTTCACTCTCTCTACAAAGAACTTTTGCAGTTCCTCATCTTATGCTCATCTTTAGTGGAAGCACTAGCATTTGTCCTTTACTGAGACTTTCTTCACAACCTTTGCTTTACCCGATCTACTCTTGCCCTTGCCATTCTTAAGGGACTTTTCTGCCTTCTTTTTCTTTCTGGTCTCACCAGCATAGAGAATTGCCTTCTCTTTCTTAATGGTTCTCTTTGCCTCCCTCAACATATTGAGGAGCTCAGGGAGAGTCACCTCAAGTATGTTCATATTAAAATTCATTATGAATTAAGAAAAGGAATCTGGTAGAGACTGAAGTTCAAGGTCTATACACAGGTCATCCTCTAGGACCATTCATGGACTTGTGAGTTTCTCGATCTTCTCAATCATCTTAAGGACATGGTTCTGAATCGGTGTCCCCTTAGTCATCTTGGCATGGAAGAGACTCTTGGATATCTCATATTGCTGAGTCCGTCCCTTTAACTCAAACAATTTTCAAAGATGTAGGATAATGGATCTAGCATCTATCTTTTCATGCTATCTCTATAACTCAGGAGTCATGGAGCCTAACATATAACACAAAGCAAGAGTGGAGTCATCTATTACTTCACGTAGTGAGTGATCTCATCCTCACTTGCCCCTTCCTCGGAGGTAGGCATCACTGTATCAAGGACAAACATAATTTTCACTATTGTGAGAACGATTCTCAAGTTATAGTACTAATCGGTGTAATTTGGACCAGTGAGGTAGTTGACATCAAGTATGCCATATAAGGGATTTAAATGCGACATATTTTTGAAAATATATATATACATATACATATATATATATATATATATGTACATATATATATATATATATACATATAGATATATATACGTATATCTGTGCATATATATATATATATATATATATATATATATATATATATATATATATATATATATATATATATATATATATATATATATATATATATATATATATATATGTATATATATATATATATATATATATATGTATATATGTATATGTATATATATATATATATATATATATATATATATATATATATATATATATATATATATATATATATATATATATATATATATATATATATATATATATACATATATATATACATATATATATAGATACATATATTTATATGTATATATATGTATATATATATATATATATATATATATATATATATATATATATATATATATATGTAAATACATATATATATATATATGTACATATATATACATATAAATATATGTATCTATATATATTTGTATATATGTATATGTATATATATATATGTATATATATACATATATATATACATATATATATTTATATTTATTTACATACGATGTATATATATATTAAATATGTATTTGTTTGACATGTCATATTTGTTGAATCTCGTATTTTGATGATGAAACTACTTGATATATGTTTATGATTTAATTTGCGTTTTGAGTGACGTAGGATGCTTCGATCAGGATGAGACAATTAAAGCAGGAAAATCATGTTTTGCCGAAGGAACATGTTAGAAGATTGGACGTCGGGCTAGTGGATCGGTCGACGTATCGACAGAAGGCTTCGGGCCGTGGAATTGGGCATCGGGCCAAGAAGAGCGGGTATTGTGCCAAGGATATCGGAGTTGCGGAGTCAACTGGCCGATTGGGCAATAGGCTGCAGGAGAGGACGATGCACCGAAGAATCGGACGAAGCGTCGAGGGACCAATGACATGCCGGACAACTTGGTTAATTGCTTAGGATTAATTGTCTCGATCGATGTTTTGTTTTAAGTATGCAGGATTAACTACGATGGAAGAAAGGCATGCAGCAGGAGTTGTGCCGGAGTCAAGAAAATGATCACGTTGGGAGTTTGAGAGTTCGACGGAAGTTTGGACTGTCGTCGGAGGTTTTGTGGGAACAGATCCGAGAAGTCTATAAGCTTGCCAAGCGAAGCTCGTCGGAACTCACCAAGTGGATTGTCGCAAGTCCAGGAGTTTGTCGGAAGTCCGCAAGAGCATCACCGAGAGTTCATCGGATGATCGACGGAAGTTTGACGGAAACTCGCCGGAAGAAGCGATTGACGCACCGGAGCAAGCTGTAGAGATTGTCTTAGGATTTATCGTAGTTAGCACATTAATTAAGTTGGAAATAGAAGGTGATCCCATTAGCTTAATCTTGGGGCAATTGGGCCCCTGGAAAACCAAAATTGGGCTGAATGGAGCTACCCATTCGGACCCCTCGACATCGGGGGGAGGTGCAACCGCCCAAGCCGAGAGGTAGCACCAAGATGGGCTATGTCTCCTCGGGAGATCTGGGCGGTAAAACCGCCCCAGCCAGGAGGTGGCACCGCCTGGGCTCAGTCTCTGAGTGAGACTGGGCGGTGCAACCTCCCCTGACAGAGAGGTAGCACCACCTGAGCTCGGTCTTCGAGCTCTGGCAGGCGGTACAACCGCCCCTGACAAGAGGTGCAACCGCCTGGGCTCAGTCTTCGAGCTCTGCCAGGCGGTGCAACCGCTCCAGTCAGGAGGTGCAATCGCCTGATCCCGGAATTCCAGGATTTGATAGTTTTGAGCTCCAAATTTGAACTAGGTTGGGGCCTATAAATACCCCACCCATTCAGCACTGAAAGGGCACAGACATACACCAAAATCTTGATCTTTTTCTGTGATTCTTAGAGCTCAAAATTGTTGTAAAGTCTAAAAGTTCTTCTCCCTCTTTTCTTCCAAGTTCTGAGTTGTAAAGAGAGAAGAGAAAATTTCTGTAAGGGTTGTCTCATAAGCCCGTCAAAAGGAGTGAAACTGTAAAAGGGCAGTTGGCCTTCGCCTATTGAAGGAAGGCCTCTAGTTGACGTCGGTGACCTCGTCGGTGGAGGAAGCCAAAAGTGGAGTAGGCCAAGATTGACCGAACCACTCTAAATCTCGGTTTGCATTTACTTTGAGCATTTTATCATTACTGCAAACCTCCTAAATAGCTACTGCCTTCTGCGCTTTTATGAACGAGTTTCTAAGTTCAGAACTTTCCGAATCTGCGTTTAGACGTAAATCGACGTTTTCGTACGATCATTACATTTCAGTTTACATTTACGTTTTGACTCCAATTATAACTACAAACTGCCTTCTGCGTATTTACAAAACATATCTCAAAGTTCAGTATCTTCAAAGTTGACGTTTAGACATAAACCGGTTTTATCATATGAACGTCGCATTTCAGTTTGCGCTTGCATTCTGATTTTTATCATAAACTGCAAACTGCCTTTGTAGATTTACTTTAACGTCGTCTCGCTTAATCTTAAGCTAAAGTAGTCTTAGAATCGGATTTTATATCGAAATCGTTTTTGTCGTTCGAACGCAGCTTTCAATTTTAATCGCAGAAAGTTTTCCGCTGCACTAATTCACCCCCCCCTCTTAGTGCTCTTGATCCTAACAATATTAGGAGACCAAATAAAAAATCCCCCCACTTTATAATATTAAGTCGGTAAACATGAGGCAATTAGATTAACCAACGTGGCCTTCCATCGTTATAAGTATGGACCGATTCCTGACGTAGGTTGAGTTGGTCGAGTCACTCAATGCTCACCTATTTCACGGTTCGCTATCTTGTCGCATTTAAATCCCTTACATAGCATACTTGATGTCAACTGCCTTACTAGTCCAAATTACACCAATTAGCTCTATACCTGAGGAAGGGGCAAGTGAGGATGAGATCACTCACTACGTGAAGTACATAGATGACTCTACTTTTGCTCAGTGTTATATGTTAGGCTCCATGACTCCTAGTTACAGAGACAACATGAAAAGATGGATGACACAATTATCTTACATATCTAAAATTTATTTAAGGAAAAGGGAAGGACTCAGCAATATAAGATATCTAAGAGTCTCTTCCGTGCCAAGATGACTAAGGGGATGCCGGTTCAAAACCATGTCCTTAAAATAATTGAGTGGATTGAGAAACTCACAAGTCTAGAAATAGTCCTAGAGGATGACCTGTGTATAGACTTTGAACTTTAGTCCCTACTTGATTTCTTTTCTTAGTTCATAATGAATTTTAATATGAATATACTTGAGGTGACTCTCCCTGAGATCCTTAATATATTGAGGGAGGCAAAGAGAACCATCAAGAAAGAGAAGCAAGTTCTCTATGCTAGTGAGACCAGAAAGAAAAGGAAGGTAGAAAAGTCCCTTAAGAAGGGCAAGGGTAAATCGGGTAAAACAAAGGTTGCTAAGAAAGTTCTAGTAAAGGACAAAGGCTAATGCTTCCACTATGGTAAAGATGGGCACAAGATGAGGAACTGCAAAAGTACTTTGTAGAGAGAATGAAATAGAAGCTTGTAGACGCTTCAGGTACATTTGTGATTAGTCTCTAATTGTCAGATTTTTGTGATAGTGCATGGTATTGGATACTGGTAGTACTTATCACATCTACAATTTGTTACAGATTCTGGCAAAGCCTAGGAGATTGGCATAATGATCTTTGCATAATGGTTTGTTTATGCTATACATTGCTCCACATATCATCAATATAAGTATGTCCAAGAGGAAACGAGATGAGGTGAATAGTGCATACCTATGACATTATAGGCTAGGTCATATCTATGAGAGAAGGATTCAAAATTTACTAAAGGATAGATATTTTGATCCATTCGACTATGAGTCATATGCAACTTGCGAGCCTTGCCTTCATGGAAAGATTACCAACTCTCCATTTAGTGGAACTAGAGAAAGAGCTACTGAGTTGCTCGAACTCATACATAGTGATGTATATAGTCCTATGTCAACTCATGCCAGAAGTGATTTCTACTACTTCATTACTTTTACTGATAATTTCTCAAGGTATGGATATGTGTATTTAACGAAGTACAAGTTTGAGGCATTCAAGAAAATCATGAAGTATAAGAATGAAGTGGAGAATCAAACTGGAAAGAGTATCAAGATTCTTCGATCGAATTGAGGAGGTGGGTACTTGAGTACAGAGTTCACTCAATTTCTTAAGGACCATGGGATTTTGTCATAGTAGACACCTCCTTATACACTCTAGCTCAATATGTATCCGAAAGGAGGAATCACATACTGTTAGACATGGTGCGGTCCATGATGAGTTTCGTCGACCTTCCCGTCTCATTCTGGGGATACACCCTAGAGATCGCAGCTTACCTTCTGAATAGACTTTCAACTAAGTCGATAGTGTCTACTCCATATGAGATATGAAAAGGAAAGTAGCCCGATTTTAAGGTTATTAAGATTTGGGGCTGCCCTGTCTACGTCAAAAGACACAACCCTAACAAATTGGAATCCATGATGGAATGGTGCATATTCATGGGATACTCCAAGAAAACTAATAGGTATTATTTCTATCATCCCAAGGACCAAAAGGTCTTTGTAGCCAAGAGAACAGTGTTCTTTGAAAAGGAACATATTCTTGGCCGAGATAGTGGGAGCATGATAGAGCTGAGCGAGGTTGGAGAACTTAGCTTAATAACCATTCAACAACCCGAGTCTGTTCAAGTACCTAGCACACAAGTTCCGACTTTACTTAGGCCCAACAAAGTATCTCATCCTTATGAGAGATATGTGGGACATATTAGAGGAGAGAATGTTGAGGATATTGATCCTCAGACCTAGATGAGGCTATTAAGAGTATAGGCTCCGAGAAGTGGCAAGAAGCCATGAATTCTGAGATGGATTTCATATACTCCAATAAGGTTTGGAATCTAATTGATGCACCTAAGTGTATCATACCCATTGGTTGCAAGTGAATCTTCAAGAAGAAAATCAGAGTTGATGGAAAGGTAGAGACCTATAAAGCAAGGCCAGTGGCTAAGGAGTATTATCAAAGGCAAGGTGTTGACTATGACGAAACTTTCTCATCCGTAGCTATGCTAAAATCTATTTGAATTCTATTGGCTATTGCAACATATTATGACTATGAGATCTGGCAAATGGTCGTGAAAACTACATTCCTCAATAGCAACCTCTATGAGGAGGTGTATATGATACAACATGAGGGATTCATATCCAAGGATAGCCTAGATAAGTTGTGTAAGTTGCTTAGGTCCATTTATGGACTAAAGCAAGCTTCCCAAAGTTGGAACATAAGATTTGATGAGGCAATCAGATCTTATGACTTTGTTAAGAACGAAGATGAGTCTTATGTATACATGATGGTAAGTGGGAGCGCTATCACTTTCTTGGTGTTATATGTGAATGACATCTTGATCATTGGAAATGATGTAGGAATGCTATCCATAGTAAAGACTTAGTTATCTAGACACTTCTCCATCAAGGACTTAGGGGAAACATCCTATATTTTGGAAATTTGTATCAATAGAGATAGAGTCCTAATCTAGGTACATAGCTACCATTGTCAAAAGATTTGGCATAAAAAATTTCAAGAGAGGTCTTATACCGATGAGACATAGGATATTGCTTTCTAGGAGTATGTCCCCAAAGACTCATGAAAAAAGGGCAAACATGGATAGGATGCCTTATGCCTCAACGATAAGGTCTATCATGTATGTCATGCTATGTACCAGGCTTGATATGGCGCATGCTCTAACTGTCACGAGTAGGTATCACAAGGATCCAGGCTAGGAGTAGTAGAAAGCAATAAAGTGTATCCTTATGTACTTGAGAAGGAATAAGGATCTTTTACTAGTATATGGAGGTAGTAGCCTCAAGATTGAAGGCTACACGGACTTGAGTTTCCAGCTTAATATCGATGATAGCAAGTCTAATTCAGAGTATATGTTTACTCTGAATGGAGGAGTAGTAAGCTAGAAGAGTTCCAAACAAGATACTACTACTGCCTCGACCATAGAGGCGGAGTACATTGCTGAAGCAAAGGTAACAAAGGAGGGAGTCTGGATGAAGAAGTTCATCATAGATCTAGGAGTCATGCTAGGCAACGAGGAGTCGATTCTATTATATTATGAGAATAATGGGGCCATTGCTCAAATGAAGGAACTCGGGTCTCAACAGAAGTTTTATGATGAGGTTCCAACTTATTAGAGATATCGTGGTCGGAGAAGATGTAGTAGTGGAAAGAATTTCATTTGAAGGTAACATCACAGATCCACTAACAAAGCCATTATCTCATATTGTTTATGAGCATCATAGAGGTCTGATGGGGATCAAACACATAGGTGATTGACTTTAGGTCAAGTGGGAGATTTCTAGTCATAGGTGACCTTCAAGCCACTCACGTGAGTGATGGCACGTGTGACATGATATTACTCTTTATGCTTATTATTATTTGATATTTTATTACTTTATATTCATTGTTACATATATGCATATATATTGTGATGTTCATGGATCTATGCAATGAGAATCGGATCATAATGAGATCACAATAATGAGACTGATTCAACTTTAAACATAGACCACAAATAATTCTAGTCATAGGTTACTCGAGAAAGACATCGAGATAACTAGATATATTAGTGTGCTATATACTCGTTCATATGATGGAGATAGCTAGTCTCATAACTACTCGTGTGAGGACACTAAGGATACAATGTAAGTGCTCATTGGAGAATGAGTTTACTGATTGATCTACTCACGGAATATTGGATGGTAGATGATGCCTTATTATCAGACAGTGATTCCATAACCCTAGTAGTGTATCTAGTCCTTAGACTTGAGACACCAAGGATGTCCTATATGAGTACTCCATTCTTTGATACCAGACTTGTATGTTTTGAAGTTCCAGATCTAGTACAGTTGATTATTGAGAGTGGAAGCCGACCTTACGAAGGCTATTGAGTATTGATAGAGGATCATTTGCTCTTGGTATCATGAGAGAAATATCCTGTGTGTTTTTGCTCAAACAAATCCTTAGCCAAGGTCATTCAGATTGAGAAAGAAAGAATTCTCCAAGAGAATCCAATTATAACGAGACTCGAGGAGAAACCGTATAGGCCTAATAGCACCATACCCGATATATAGTCTCTAGGATATTAGATGGTTAAGGGATTAACGGTATATGGTAATTGAGGATAGATAGGTCCAAAGGATTGGATTCCCCTGTATCATCTAGGGACTACGACATAGTGGCCTAGTATGTCCGTAATCAATGAGTCGAGTGAATTATTATGGAGATAATAATTCACTAAGCCAGAAGGAGTACTGATAGGTATATCTCATGACCAGCTCGATATTGGGCCTAGAGGGTCACACACATATGATAGGTATTGCGACGAATAGAGGTTCTAATATGAGATATTCGTTGGAGCCCCTATATTATTGGATCCCATGGATGAGATTCAATAAGAGCTAATAAGAGATTATTTGGTAGAGACCCACTAATCTAAGAGGCTTGGGTAATTGGATGGAGATCCATTACCCAATAAGGTAGGATCCATTAGGGTTAACTAGGAGTCTCTATAAATATGAGGGAACTAAAGGCCCATAGGCTGGGGCTTCTTGGTAGCCACCTCCTATTCTCCTCTCTCCTTCTCTTCCTTAAATAACAAGCATGGAAATTTGAGGAGCATCGTTGCATCCCTACTATGTGAATCACCCCTACTATGTGAATCACTGCTAGAGAGGAGGACGCTTGACCTTCTTTATCCACTCCTACAGATCTATAGGGATTCAGAAATATACGATCTCCCTATGTAACATAACTATCTCACACGTGGTTTTCTATTTTATGGGTTTTTTTATGCACCAATCTAAGCACGACGATGAACATATATTAGGAAATTTAAGATTTTTGTTTTATGTTCTTCCGCTACGCATGTGATGTCACCCCTAGATTTCTCTATAAGTAGATACACTGACAAAGTCATTGTCTCAAATTATCTTTGAGCATCACAAGGGTTTGATGGGGATCAAACACATATATGATTGACTTTAGTTCAAGTGGTAGATTGTTAGTCATATGTTCCTTGCAAACCAATCACAAGAGTGATGGCACATGTGACACACTACGTAGTCTTTTTTTATTGTTATTTATTGATATTTTTTTACTTTATGTTGCATGTTGCATATATTGTGATGTTCATAGATCTGTGCAATTGGAATCAGATTATGATAAGATTACAATAATGAGACTGATTCGTCTTTAAACATAGACCCTAAATAATCCCGATCATAGGTTACTCAAGAGGGATATCGAGATAACCAAATAGACTGGTATTCTATATACCCATTAATATGATAAAGACGGTTGGTCTCATAGCTGCTCGTATAGGGACACTAGGGATATAGTGCAGGTGCTCATTGAAGATTGAGTTCACTAATTTCCGCTCACGGAATGCTAGATGGTTGATGATACCTCATTATTATATAATGATTCTGTAGTCTCAATTGTGTGTTTGGTCCTTAGACTTGAGATACCAAGGATATTTTATATGAGTACTCCACTCTTTGGTACCAAACTTATAAGTTTGGGAGTTCCAGATCTAATACAGTCAGTTATCAAGAGTAGTAGCCAACTTTACAAGAGTAATTGAGTATCGATAGAGGATCATCCACTCTCGGTGTCATGAGAGGAATTGTTGAATCTCAAATTTTGATGATGAAATCAATTGATAAGTTTATGATATAATCTGTATTTTAAGTAATGCGGGACTAACTTCGATCAGAAAAGATAAATCGATTAAAGCAGAAGTATTGGACATTGGGCTGGAGTGAAACATTTTAGGAGATTGGACGTCAAGCCGAAGGATCGGTCGACGTATCGGTAAAAGGACTTCCTGCCATGAGTTCAGGCATCGGGCCGAAGGATTAGACATTGCACTAAGGAGATAGGATGTTGCGGAGGTCAACATGTCGATTGGGCAATACGTCAAAGGAGAGGACAATACACTAAAGGATCGGACCGTCGGATGAACCAATGGCATGTCGGACAATAAAAGATTCATGCTTTATAATCATTTGTCTAGATTAAAGTAGTTTAGAGTTTAATTGAGTTAGTATTGGGTGTAACCATGCCAACTCAATTAAAGGCACATTGGGCCTGAATTGGGACCATTTAAGGCCAAGTGGAAGGCCCATTCGGTCACCCAAGATTAGGTGGAACCACCTATGAGTTGGAAAAGTCAAGAGCATGCTTTTCCAAGCTATCAAATGATGGTACCACTTGATTGGGTGATGGTACCATCCAAACACAATCCCTTGGACTATGTCAGGTGATGATACCACCAGTCTGGGTGGTGGTACCACCCAGCATAGGTGTTGGTACCGCCGGGACCCGAGAAACCCGAAATGAGATCTCTTTTTGCTCTATTTTTTAAGTCATTTTAGGTCTATAAATATCCCACTCTTTCCTACTTAGGTAAGCAAGAAAAAAGGGTAGTAAGGGGGAAAGAATCCTTGATGAAAAAGAGTTAGAAAAACTTGAAAAGTGTTGAGTGTTCCCCTCCACCTCTTAGAGTTTAGCGTTCATTCTAAGATATGTAAAACTTGTAAATATTCTTTCCTGAGTCTATAAAAAGGAGAAAGACTTATAAATGTAGTTGATCTTCACTCTTCGAAAAGAAGATCGGTAGTGAAAGCTGGCGGTCTCGATTGAAGAGGAATCGAGAGTTGACGTAGGTCACGACGACCGAACCACTATAAATCTAGTTTGCATTTACCTTATACTTTTCATTTATATTGTAAACTGATTTCTTATTCTCACTATAATTATGAACGTGTTTTTAAATTAACATCTTTCTGATATAGGCTTTATCGAACAAAGATTTCAAATCGTTGTATTTTTTATGAAAGCATTAATTCACCCCCCCCCCCCCCCCCCCCCCCCCCCCCCCCCCCTCTTTAGTGTCAATTTTGGTCATAACAGTTGGTATCAGAGCTAAGGTTTTTCTTGTTTGGTTTAATACCTAAAAGAAATGGCTTTTACTAATAATCAAGAGGGTCTTTCTATCACTCATCCTCCTATGTACAATGGGACGGACTACACGTATTAGAAAACTCGAATGCGGATTTTTTTGCTTTCTTTGAACTTTGATTTATGGAATATTATTGAAAATAGATTTCAAAAGTCTTCTAATCTAATAAACGAATAGAATGATTTGGAGAAGAAAACTTTTTCTTATTTCGATTTGTGAAACTTTAGATAAAAATGGGTTTAATCGTATTTCAATTTGTGAAACTGCACATGACATTTGGCATACTCTTAAAATTATACATGAAGGCACAAGTAAAGTTATAGAGTCTAAAATAAATCTTTTGATGAATGATTTTGAATTATTTTGAATGAAGCCAAGAGAAACTATTATTAACATGTGCACCCGTTTTACCGATATCATCAATAGTTTAAAAGCTCTTGGTAAATATTTTTCAAATCTTGAACTTGTTAATAAAGTTTTACAATCTCTTTCTAAAAATTGGGATTCAAAAGTAACTATAATACAAGAGGCAAAGAACTTAAATAATTTTCTATTAGAAGAACTTATCGGTTTATTAATGACATATGAAATGACTTGTATGACACAAGATGAACTTGAAAACAACCTTCCAAAGAACAGGAAGGATTTGGCACTTCGAATAATAGAAGACCACTCAATCGAAAGCTAAAGTGATGATGACTTTGAACTCCTCACAATAAAATTTAAAAAGTTCATAAAACAATAATCAAAGAATAAAAATAAACTTAGAAAGAATAAAATAACTTGCTATAAATGCAATCAACTGGGTACTTCAAAAGTGAATTTTCGTAATTGAAGAAGAAGGTGATCGCACAAAAGAAGAAGAAAGTACTCAAAGCGACTTGGGATGATTCAAGTGCATCCGAAGATGAGGAGTAAACTGACAAAGAAAAGGTGACGAACTATGCCTTGATGTCTTTCAACAATGAGTTAAGTGACTCAACTAAAACCCCTTTACTTTACTATGAAATTATTTGATACATTTCATGAGTTATTTTTAAATTAGTATATAAAATGCAAAAAAAATTATGGGGTGGGGGGAATAATGCTTCTCTTTTTTGTGATTTTAAAAAATTAAAAAAATTAAGCATGACAATTGTATGTTAACTTCTAGCACTAAGTATGAAGAGTTAGATTCACTTAAGAAAAAAAATACATTACTACAACAAACAAAATGATTTTAATTGAAAATACTTTATATTTAATGAAATCATGCTTGATGTTCTAATGATGCATGATGATTTGAAATAATGATAATTTTTATAATTTATGGTGTATTGATCTTGATGACTCTTGTGTTAAATCTTGTTTTTCGGTTTTAAACCATGATGCATATTTTTGTTTGGAATAAAAGACAAAGGCATACTTGTATGAAATAAATCACATAAATTGAAATACATAAAAAAAAAAAGTGAATGCATTATTCTTGAAAATGTCTCTATCCCTAAAATATTATCAAGTTTTCAATAAGAGATTAATGAATCTATTTATGTCATTTTGAATCTTTTAAAAGTGATTTTGATTATTTGAATTTGAATGAGTTTTATCTATATCATGATCTTAAATTCTCAAAATTATAACTTGATATTTTCTTTATATGAATCAATATCCTCTATTCTTTATTCTTATATGACTATTGCATTTTATTAAAGAGAATACTTATCTAAATGAATCATAATTTTTATCTTGATTTCTCGGTTCTCAATTACTTGCGTTTTTCATTTGAATCAAAATCGTTTATTATGATTCTTCCTTTTACTATTCACTAAAATGGATATTTCTTTTAATCATGATCCTTCTCTTGATTTCTCAATATTCTTGAAATTCTCTATGATGTTTTTATTTAAGAGAAGATTTATACAAATTATAATCTTAATTTCTCAACTTGAGTATGACTCTTTTGCATTGATCATCAAAATTGATCTCTTATATTTTAAATTGTTTCTCGATAATACAAAAGACTGATGATCGATCTTTCATGATCTTTGATATCTTTCATGCGATTATCATTGATGTGAATTTTTATACCTCCCCTCTTCTTCCTTCTTGTTTGTAATGACAAAGGGGAGAAAGAAAAATACTAGCATCTCAAGAGAACCATAATTGCTAGCTTGAACGTTAAACTTAGGCATGTTAAATCTCCTAAATACATAAACTCTTCTTATACATTTTTTGGATTATGATCTTGATTTCTCGATTTTTATTACTTGAGTTTTCTTTTTAAATTAAGATCGTTTACTATCATTCCTTCTATTTACAAAAGAAGATATTTATAAAAAATGATACATTGTCTTTTGGCATTCATGATTTGATCTTTTATTTTTGATGATTAAAATATTGATGTAAATTTATCTTTGTCATGATTTGAAAATTGATGTAAAGGAAAAAGAATTACAACATTGTATTATTTCCTTATTTTTGATAATGACAAAGGGGGAGAAAAAATTGTTAACTTGCTCACCTAAAAAGAGAAGCAAAGATTGCTAGCTTGCACATCGCAAAGAGAGGCAAAACTTACTAGCTTGTGTTGAATCTCGGATTTTGATGATGAAGTCAATTGTGATTTGTTGTCTAATCTATGTGTTGAGATAAGTGTGCAGGATTAACTACGATGAAAGTTAGACATGCAGCAGGAGTTGCGTCGGAGTCAAGACAATGATCACGTTGGGAGTTCGAGAGTTCGACGGAAGTTCGGACAGTCGTCGGAGGTTCTACGGGAACAAATCCGAGAAGTCCATAAGCTTGCCAAAAGAAGCTCGTCGAAACTCGCCAAGTGGATCGTCGTAAGTCCAAGAGTTTGCTGGAAGTCCGCAGGAGCATCACCGAGGGTTCATAGGATGATCGACGGAAGTTCACCGGAAACTCACCGGAAGAAACGATTGACGCACCGGAGCAAGCTGTAGAAATTGTCTTAGGATTCATCGTAGTTAGCATAATGATTAAGTTGGAAATGGGAGGTGATCCCATTAGCTTAATCTTGGGGCAATTGGGCCCCTAAAAAACCCAAATTGGGCCGAATGGATCTACCCATTCGGACCCTGATTGCTATGGGAGGTGCAACCGCCAAGCCAGGAGGTAGCACCGCCTGGGCTAAGTCTCCCAGGGAGACTGGGCAGTGCAACCGCCCCAGCTAGGAGGTAGCACCGCTTGGACTCAGTCTCCGAGCGAGACTGGGCGGTGCAACCTCCCCTGACAGGAGGTAGCACCGCCTGAGCTCAGTCTTCGAGCTCTAGCAGGCGGTGCAACCACCCCAGTCAGGAGGTGCAACCGCCTGAGCTCGATCTTCGAGCTCTGGCAGAGAGGTGCAACCGCCCCTGACAGAGGTGGCACCGCTCAGAGGCTCAGTCTTCGAGCTCTGCCAGGCGGTGCAACCGCCCTAGTCAGGAGGTGCAACCGCCTGATCCCGGAATTCCGGGAATTTATAGTTTTGAGCTCCAAATTTGAACTGGGTTGGGGCCTATAAATACCCCACCCATTCAGCACTGAAAGAACATAACTTACACTCGAAATCTTGATCTCTTTCTGTGATTCTTAGAGCTCAAAATTGTTGTAAAGGCCAAAAGTTCTCCTCCCTCTGTTCTTCAAAGTTTTGAGTTGTAAAGAGAGGAGAGAAAATTTTTGTAAGGGTTGTCTCCTAAGCCCGTCAAAAGGAGTGAAACTGTAAAAGGATGGTTGGCCTTCACCTATTGAAGGAAGGCCTCTAGTTGACGTCGGTGACCTCATCGATGGAGGAAGCCAAAAGTGGAGTAGGTCAAGATTGACTGAACCACTCTAAATCTCGGTTTGCATTTACTTTGAGCATATTATCTTTACTGCAAACCTCCTCTGAAGCTTACTGCTTTCTGCGCATATACGATCGGGTTTCAAGCTTTGCACTTTCCGAATCAGCGTTTAGACGTAAATATGCTTTTTCGTACGATCATCATATTTCAGATTACGTTTACGTTTTGATTTTTACCATAACTGCAAATTGCCTTTATACCCTTGCTTAAACAGCATCTCGCCTAATCAAGTGATTTACGAATCAGCATTTAGACGTAAATCTGTTTCTTCGTACGAACGTCGTATTTTAGTTTGCGCTTATATTCTGGTTTTCATCATAATTGCAAACTGCCTTCATAGATTGACTGTAACATCATCTTGCTTGATCTTAAGTTAAAGTAATCTTAGAATCGGCTTTCAAACAGAAATCGTTTTTATCGTTCGAATGTAGTTTCGTTTTAATTGCAAAAAGTTTTCCGCTGCACTAATTCACCCCCCCCCCCTTCTTAGTGCTCTTGATCCTAACAATTGGTATCAGAGCAGGGTTAACTCTCTAACGGATTAAAACCCAAGAGAGATGGCATACGTCGAAAACCGAGAGGGCTATTCTATTACACGTCCACCCATGTTCAGTGGGACGAACTACACCTATTGGAAGACCCGAATGAGGATCTTTCTTATTTCTATGGATTTTGAACTTTGGAATCTTGTCGAAAATGGATTTTCGAAGTCTTCTCTTCCAATGATCGATTGGAATGAATTGGAGAAGAAGGCTTTCGCTCTTAATGCAAAGGCTATGAATGCCTTATTTTGTGCACTTGATAAAAACGAGTTTAACCGTGTTTTAACTTGTGAAACCGCATTTGATATTTGGCACACACTCGAGGTGACTCATGAAGGCACAAGTAGAGTGAAAAAGTCAAAAATCAATCTTTTGTTACATTCTTTCGAACTTTTCCGGATGAAACCGAGTGAAACCATTGGCGACATGTTTACCCGTTTCACGGATGTCGTCAACGGTCTAAAAGGACTCGGAAAAAGTTTTTCGGATTTTGAGCTCGTAAATAAGATTCTAAGATCCCTTCCTAAGAGTTGAGATCCTAAAGTCACTGCTATTCAAGAGGCAAAAGATCTACGCAACTTCGCTCTTGAAGAACTAATCGGGTCATTAATGACCTATGAGATGACTTGTAAAGCTCATGAAGAGCAAGGAGACATCCTTCCAAAGAACAGGAAGGATATGGCACTTAAAACTTCAGAAGGCCACTTGAGAGAAAACTCAAGTAATGAGGACTGTGATGATGACTTGGCACTTCTAACAAGAAAATTTAAAAAATTCTTTAAAAGAAACAAGTTTAAGAATAACGCAAAAAATAAACTTGAACCCAAGAAGGACCAAGTTATTTGCTATGAGTGCAAAAAGTCGGGACACTACAAGAGTGATTGTCCCCAAGCCAAGAAAAGACCATCAAAGAAGAAGGCGCTCAAAGCAACATGGGATGATTCGAGCGCATCCGAAGAAGAGGAGTCCAACACCGAGCAAGTTACTCATTACGCCTTAATGGCCATCGGAGATGAGGTAACAAATTTAATTGATGCAAATTTACCTTATCATGAATTATTAAATGCTTTCCATGAATTATTTGATGAATGTAAGACAATTAGTAGAAAATACAAATTGCTAAAAAAGGAGCATGATAGTCTTATTTGTAATTTCGATAAGTTAAAAGATGTACATCATGATAGTTTAAGCTCATGCATAAAATGCCATGATCTAAAAACTCTCCAAAAGAAAAACTTGCTACTTAAGGACACCTTGAAGAAATTCGAGGTTGGTAGCAAGTCATTAAACATGATCCTTGCAAACAAGGGTCACGTTCCCAAAAGAAGTGGAATTGGATTTGTGAGAAGTCCTCACCAAAATCCAACCACCTTCATAAAAGGCCCCATCTTACATGTTCGACATCAAAACAAATGCAACTTTTGTTGCAAATTTGGACACAAGACACATTTTTGTCCATTCAAGAAAATTAGTCCAAACAAATTGATCTGGGTTCCTAAAGGAACCATGATAAATTCTATGCAACATGATAGACAATGTAGATCTATTTATGAGGCACCCAAAAGCAAATGGGTACCTAAAAATCATCCTTTCTTGTAGAAAACTAAACCATCGCAAGCTAGGAGCAAGAGATGGTACCTTGATAGTGGATGCTCAAGGCATATGACTGGAGATCCATCTCAATTCTCTAAGCTCACTAGCATAGACGAAGGCTATGTCACCTTCGGAGACAACAACAAGGGTAAAATCATTGGCAAAGGAACCATAGGTAACAAATCCAACTTCTTTATTGAAGATGTTTTGTTAGTTGATGGTTTAAAACATAACCTCTTGAGCATTAGTCAATTATGTGATAAAGGATATATTGTTAGATTTGAATCTAATGCTTGCATCATTGAAAAATCACACAAAAACATATCTATGATTGCATTGAAACAAAATAACGTATACACTATTGACATCAATGATTTGTGTAATGAAATGTGTTTTTCTGTTTTGAATGAGGATGCTTAGATATGGCATAGAAGATTAGGTCATGCTAGCATGAAACAAATCACTCAAATATCATCTAAAGAACTTGTAAGAGAAATTCCTCATATCAAGTTCATCAAAGATAATGTATGTGATGCTTGCCAATTAGGTAAACAAATTAAGGGTAGTTTCAAATCTAAGAATCAAATAAGCACCTCTAGACCCTTACAATTGATCCATATGGACTTGTTCGGACCAATCTCCACATCAAGCTTAGGAGGTAGCAAATACGCCTTCGTCATTGTGGATGACTATAGCAGATACACATGGACTTACTTCTTAAAACAGAAAAGGGAATGCCCTTAGATATTTTACCAAGTTTTGTAAACTTGTTCAGAATGAGAAAGGTTCTATGATTTCATCAATTAGAAGTGATCATGGTGGTGAATTTCAAAACCATGATTTCTAGGAATTTTGTGAACTCAATGGATACAACCATAATTTCTCTACTCCTAGAAATCCTCAACAAAATGGAGTAGTAGAAAGAAAAAATCGAAATTTATAAGAAATGGCAAGAACCATGTTGAATGAACACAACCTACCCAAATATTTTTGGGTCGAAGCCGTAAATATTGCATGCTACATTTTGAATAGAGTTCTAGTAAGACCCATACTAACCAAAACTCCCTATGAGTTATGGAACAACAAAAAACCCAATGTTTCATATTTTAAAGTCTTTGGGTGTAAGTGTTTTATCTTGAATGAAAAGGATAACTTAGGAAAATTTGATGCTAAATCCGATGAAGGAATCTTTCTTGGTTATTCTTCAGTTTCTAAAGCCTTTCGTATCTTCAATAAAAGAACTTTAATTATTGAAAAATCCATTCATGTTATTTTCAATGAGATTTCCGAAATCAGGAAAAATGATTTTGATGATGATGTTAATTTTGATTCCTTGAATTTAAACGAAACCCCTTCTCCAACTAGCAACTTGGATGCATCCACTCCCGAAACATCCTTACCCAAGGATTAGAAGTATGTAGATGCTCATCCCAAGGAGCTAATCTTAGGAGACACGTCAAAGGGGGTTCAAACATGATCTTCTCTTAAAAATTTTTGTGCGAACTGTCACGGACAAACTTCTAAACAGGGGGTTTGATGTAATGCTTATGTATGTCCGTGTCTTTTGGTATGTTCATGCATTGTACAGCATGTAGGGGGACGGCCGAAGGCTTGATAGTCCCATTTTAGTTGGGTTGGTGGCCACTTTAGGCTTGTAAATAAAGGTTGTGTCATGTGGACACGTGTGAGAGATTTTCGGTCTGTAATGGACCATTTTACCCTTTGTTGTGCAATTGTTCAGAGCTTGTAAAGTATGTTTGTAATTTGCATTGTCTATAAAGTGTTTTTCGGAGATGTTTGCTTGTGGATCCCGAGTGAGGCCTTTTCTCTGTCCTGTTCTCTCTTTTGTGGGACCTAAGGGACCATGGGAGGCTGACCCTTGCGGACGGACACGCAAGGGTGCCGCACGACTTAGGCAAAACCAGCTAAGTCCGTGACAGATGGTATCAGAGCGGGACAAGCACTCATAGAAACACTTAGCATGCAAACGTGGGGGACCTAGCAGGACTGCGTTGAGGGCAGTCAGCACACGCGCGACCGTTTGGTGGAAAACGGGCATGGAGATGTTGGGAAGAGGAGTCGCTCAGAGGAGCGGGCATCTGAGATTGGCATTCAGAGGAATTGCCAACCCTTCGCGCAAGAGGCACCACGAGAACAGACAAGCTTGGAAGAATGTGAAGCGCACAAAGGTTGGGATGGTTGAGTTTGAGCTACGGCTCAACGTTGACAACTATACTTGATGGTGCTCAAGGCAAGCGAGGCGCTTGGTAAAGGATGAGACCATGCAAGGTGGAATGAGTTGCTCAACGACCAAAAGAGTTATGCAAAGCTCACAGAGGTGAGGGGAATTGCTAGCTCGAAGAATTTGGTACTCATACATGGGCTTGTATGCGGACGACGGAATGTTCGTGGCCATCCCAAGGCGACCGAAACTCGGCGCCATGGAGCATTGAAACTTTCTCTTCGGCATGCAAAGGATACATCCGTAGGAGGCTGAATGGTGCAACTAGTTCAGCATGTTGCTAGGCCTTGAGGGGTGCAGCGGGGACTGTATTGACGTGGAGTCGCAATCTAGCAAGTGTGTTTGCAAGAGGCAGAACAATGCACAGTTTGTTCAGCAGATCGGAGTAGTCCAAGGGGATGGTGGTCTCCGAAACGAAGAGAGATGTTGCTCCAATGGGACAGTTGTCCAGGAGGGATAAGTCCCGGCTCTCCAGAGGGAGAATCATGTGCGACGGACCTCACAAGTTGAGGAGGAGTACCTCAACAAACAACAACTCCACGAAGCTCAATGGACTGAGCAAGCGGCGAGGAGTCGTCGCATGATCTCGCTTGAGAGAATGCATTGGTGGATGCATTGCGAGATCAAGTGGGGGAGTGACCCAAGGCAACACAAATGAAGGCACACTTGGAGTCGATACGGAGATCGGACTCAAGGGAAGGCTGACCCGTGGAATGGTGGGCGCGAGGGCCACCATCAACTCAATGCAAAAACGAGGAGCGGAGCAACTTGGCGAAGTACCCAAGCCGCTTGATGGGAGCCAGCATAGAAGTTGGAACATGGAGCAGAGGCACAGTGCTTTCCTTAGACAGAGGTCAAGGACATGAACTCATGCAGAGGCAAGAGTAAGATCATGTTGTTCCATGGGTCCTTCATTCTGATGGAGCGGACTCATCTTGCATGGTGCCAAAGACGAAGGGAGCTTCGGGGCACATGCACTTTATCTAGGAGGAGTATTTGATGGAGGAACTAAGGCGACTCAATTTGCGGAGGCGAAGTTGGGATCAGAAGGCCTTAGCACTAGGCAAGAGGACGTAGAGGCGGGTACTCTTGAAGAATATGCCACAGTGTTGTCATTCAAGTTGCTATAAAGGAGGCGGTGCGCAGCGAAGATTGTGCTGGTAGGGGTAGAGGCCCAGGATCCAGACAATGGTGCACTAATTGCAGCGAAGTCGGGGGACTTTGGGAGCTACTAGGCGACGGACTGTCCTAGAGCGGTGCTTCATCGTGGTGTGACCCAAGAGTGGGTGGATGAAGGTCGATTGCCAGAGGAGCAAACAAAATCGAAGGTAGAGGAGACCCTGCGATGTATTGGTAGAGGCCACACATGGAGGGTTCACAATTCGAGTTTTTCCACAAGGATCAGAATGTAATGGAGAAGTCACCGGAGGCTTACATGGTGCAGCCGGATCGTGGGGGAACAGTTTGTGGCAATGCGATACACACCTTACTTCGCCCCCGAGGGACTAGATCATACGGAGGTATGATTGGGAGCTACCGAAGCTCCACTTCGTGAACAACACGACGGCAAGAAGGGCTATGGATTCAAGGAGTGAAAGCCATGGTACCGCCAGAGGCGGGTCTTCCGCATGCGCATTGAATTTTTGCATCGGATGAAAGCCTTGGTCATCAAAGATATGGGGGCTGTGTTCCACCAAGGGAAAAGTTCAATGCAAGAACCAAAGAGTCCCATGGGAGGGACTTGATCATACAAAGTGGTATGATCGAAGCAAAATGGAGAGTTGGATTGCTCCAGAGCTCATATTCGCTTAAGGGAGCCCGACAAGTCGAGGACAAGGTCGAGTGTTTAACGCTATGCACCAAGGAAGCTAAGGAGAACGTAATCGAGTGCAAACCCTACAACGGATGGCAGAGGGCCGTGCATGGGAGTTGCAAAATCTGTCTTTCCATCGACTAAAGGGTGCTGCTTGGAGAACACGAGGTGTTGAAGCGGGGGGGTCGAAAGGGGCGAGGAAGCGGCGACGAGTCCAGAGGGACTTAGCTACCCAAAATCAAGCATCGATAGAATGGAGGTGGACTTGGAGGAGTACCACGAGGCATATCTACCGATTGTGAAGAAAAGGGATGCGCATGCTGAGGCGACGGATAGTAGTGCCATGGGCATGGCAAATATGGTACCGCAGAGGCGGGACTTCCGTGAAAGCCATTGATCCCTTGCTCTCATGGAGGAGAGAGCGCTTGGTCGTAAAAAGGGTCGAGGAGGTGGAGCATGCGAGAGGCAAACTCAAAATACCGTGACAAGGTCAAGGGCGAGGCCAAGGAACTTCGTAAGACCGGTGTCAATGAGTTTCTCATCAAGATAGTCGAAAGTGAAGGACTTCGGGTCATGCAAGAGTGCACCACTAAGGAACGAAGTAGTCAAGACGCTCTGTTGTACCTTCGCCACTCGGGGGGAGTAGGCTTGGGTTGATGGAGAAGACTGTACAATCCCACAGCAACCAAATCTATTAGAGAATTACTCCAAGTTGGGGTGAAAACTTCTTGCATTCCGTAAGTTCAATGGCATTGAGAAGGTGAATCATAGTAGCTAACTCGATGCAAGGAGTGCAAACACTTCAAGTGCTTCAAGTGTGAGCAAAGAGCAAAGAGCAAAGGCGGTAAAGAACTTCGACTCGATGCATGGAGTACAACCTCGAGGGAGGGGCTAAGTCAAGTAACCTTTTGCTTTCAACCCTTAAGAGAATGGGCGAAACCGAAAATTCCCCAATTCTCTTATCTATCCAGCAGAGGAGCTCTGCAAAAAAGTTCAAAGACCCTTCAAGATAATGGAAGACAATAGTTGTCAAATCCTCACCAATGGTGATCGAGTGTTATTCTTGAGAGTAGATTGTCCGCTTCATTTCCCAAACGAAAATGCCAATCGAAAAGCGAAGTGATGCTAACCTACTTGGATGTGACAACTAAGTGAAAGAAGAGTCAATGAGCAAATTTTGTGGAGGAAGGACCCAAATCTTCATAAGTTTATGAGACGATGCTCGTTAAAAGCTTCAACAAGCATCCACCCAGTTCAAGCAAAGATGAGGCATTTGAGAGATCAAGCGCAGAAGGATGGTCTTTTCCTTCATTTGAAGGATCCGCAGAATCAACAAGGATCAACACAACTCAGCCAACCCCACACCGAGTCGAAGTCATTGGTGAGTTGAAGCAGCATGGCGGATCAAAAGATTCAACTACTCAAAAACAGCAGCGGAGAGCAGTTGGGAGTCAAAAGGCACATTGTAGCTGGAGCAGAAGATTGAAGACTCAACAAAGGCGAGGAGTTGCAGTGTCGACAAAGGCTTCAACGAGGACGTCGAAGGGATAAGTGGGGGAGAATGTCATGGACAAACTTCTAAATAGGGGGTTTGATGTAATGCTTATGTATGTCCGTGTCTTTTGGTATGTTCATGCATTGTACAACATGTAGGGGGATGGCCGAAGGCTTGATAGTCCCATTTTAGTTGGGTCGGTGGCCGCTTTAGGCTTGTAAATAAAGGTTGTGTCATGTGGACACGTGTGAGAGATTTTCGGTCTGTAATGGATCATTTTACCCTTTGTTGTGCAACTGTTCAGAGCTTGTAAAGTATGTTTGTAATTTGCATTGTCTATAAAGTGTTTTTCGGAGATGTTTGCTTGTGGATCCCGAGTGAGGCCTTTTCTCTGTCCTGTTCTCTCTTTTGTGGGACCTAAGGGACCATGGGAGGCTTCGGGGAGGCTGACCCTTGCGGACGGACACGCAAGGGTGCCGCACGACTTAGGCAAAACCAGCTAAGTCCGTGACAGAACGTCGCCTTTCTCTCCCAAATTGAACCCAAATGTGTTGACGAAGCCATGAAAGATGATTCATGGATTATCGCAATGCAAGATGAATTGAATCAATTTAAGAGAAATGAGGTGTGGAAGCTTGTTCCTAGGCCAAATGACTATTTAGTTATTGGTACTAAATGGGTCTTCAGAAACAAGCAAGATAAAAATGGTATCGTGGTTAGAAAGAAGGCTAGATTAGTGGCCAAAAGTTTCAACCAAGAAGAAGGTATCGATTACGAAGAAACCTTCGCTCTTGTGGCTCGATTGGAAGCCATAAGGATGCTCCTTGCCTACGCTAGTAGTAATAATTTTAAGTTGTTTCAAATGGATGTTAAAAGCACTTTTCTAAATGGCTTTATTTCCGAAGAAGTTTATGTTGAACAACCTCCTGGATTTGAAAATAATAGCCTCCCTAATCATGTGTTTAGATTAACTAAAGCTCTCTATGGTTTAAAACAAGCCCCAAGAGCTTGGTATGAGAGACTTAGTTCTTTTCTTATCGAAAATAATTTCACAAAAGGCAAGGTTGATACTACATTGTTCATCAAGAATTTTGAAAATAATTTTCTCATTGTTCAGATTTATGTTGATGATATTATCTTTGGCTCTACGAATGAATCTCTTTGTGAATCTTTTACTAAAACTATGAGTCTTAAATTCGAAATGAGCTTAATGGGAGAATTAACATTCTTCTTAGGCTTACAAATCAAACAACTAAGCAATGACATCTTTATTAGTCAAACTAAATATGCTATGAATTTATTAAAAAAGTTTAATATGAACAACTCAAAGGCTATTAACACTCCTTTGAGCACCTCCACTAAGTTAGAAATTGATGAAAGTGGAAAAAGCTTCAATCAAAAAACTTATAGGGGTATGATAGGAAGTTTACTTTACCTCACTACAACCAGACTAGACATCATGTTCAGTGTAGGACTTTGTGCTAGATTTCAATCAAACCCTAAGATATCTCATCTCAAAGCAGTTAAAAGAATACTTAGATATCTTAATGGTACCACAAATCTAGGATTATGGTACCCAAAATCAGAGAATTTTGAGTTAATTGCTTATGTTGATGTGGACTTTGCTGGCTGTAGACTAGATAGAAAAAGCACATCAGGATCATGTCAATTTTTAGGGCATACCCTTGTTTCCTGGTCATCTAAGAAACAAAACTCGGTTGCACTATCAACAACCGAAGCTAAATATATTGCAGCAAGTGCATGCTATGCACAAGTTGTATGGATGAAAAACACCTTAGAAGATTACAAAGTTAATCTTAAAAATATTCCCATTAAATGTGATAACACAAGTGCAATATACTTAACTAAGAATCCTATACAACACTCAAGAACAAAACATATTGATATTAGACATCACTTTATACGAGATCATGTTACTAATCATGACGTAACCATAGAGTTCATTGATACTAAACATCAACTAGCAGATATTTTTACAAAACCTCTAAGTGAAGAACTAGTTAAAATTAACATGATTTCATAAGAAGAGAATTAGGAATGTTGATGTGTCCGAATAGATAAACTAGTTAAAATTATTTTTCGGACTTTATTGAATGATCAAATCACTTGATTGCCATTACATAACATGTGTTGAAATGTTTTGTCTTCATGATTGTATTTGAAAATCTGTAGCATAGTCTTGTCCGAATGCATGAAAGAGTTCATCTCATTTTCAGATTCGCTTAATAGTTAGAATGCTAAGAATCAAATTTTCTCATACACTCTTATGAAAAATATTTTTTTTCTGAAATAGATTTGATGAAATGATTCCTGCTTATGAATTCCATCTTGAAATATGGATGATAGTATTTTTACTTGCAAAAAGTTGTTTCAAACACATATCTTGACTCAAAGTAAACTCACAAATAGCTGGAATCACAAATGGCTTTCCTCCTTCATGCACAAAGGATTATAACAAAAAAAAGAAGGAAGAAGTATTCAAAGCAATCTACGTATCATGCCTTCTTTTATATGCTTGATAACTTGCTTATATTATTTTCCTGGTATCATAACTACCATGCTTTTTGTTGATGACAAAGGGGGAGAAATATATGAATTGATGCTATAAACACTGATGCTATGATTATGCCATGCTTGCATCACCAAGAGATATATGAACAGATTATATAATTTGCATTATGCCTTGAGTTGATATCTTACCATATGAAGAAATGCAACACTTGCTAAAATATTTGAAATGTGTACATCATGTAATGATATCAAAATCTTACAGCTTTACATGTTGATATCTTACAATATGATGAATTGTTACTATTACCATCATTCAAACTAGTAATGTAAAATCTGAAAATGAATGTCAAGCCTTGACATCATCTTCAGAGAGATACATCATGATGGGAATTATGATGGGAGTATAGATAAGTTCAAATGATTTAACTTATCAATATGTCGCTTGAATTCTTAGGTCTTGAATTCAAGAATGACTTATCTCAAGTATGGCATATAGACAATGGGAGTTAAGGTTAACTCCATTATTAATTGATTATCATCATCAAAAAGGGGGAGATTGTTGAATCTCGGATTTTGATGATGAAGTCAATTGTCATTTGTTGTCTAATCTATGTGTTGAGATAAGTGTGCAAGATTAATTATGATAAAAGTTAAACATGCAGCAGAAGTTGCGCCAGAGTCAAGACAATGATCACGTTGAGAGTTCGAGAGTTCGACGGAAGTTCGGACAGTCGTCGGAGGTTCTGCAGGAACAAATCCGAGAAGTCCATAAGCTTGCCAAAAGAAGCTCATCGGAACTCGCCAAGTGGATCGTCGCAAGTCCAGGAGTTTGCCGGAAGTTCGTAGGAGCATCACCGAGGGTTCATCGGATGATCGACGGAAGTTCGCCGGAAACTCGCCGGAAGAAATGATTGATGCACCGGAGCAAGCTGCAGAAATTATCTTAGGATTCATCGTAGTTAGCATAATGATTAAGTTGGAAATGGGAGATGATCCCATTAGCTTAATCTTGGGGCAATTGGGCCCCTGAAAAACCCAAATTGGGCTGAATGGATCTACCCATTCGGACCCTGATTGCTGTGGGAGGTGCAACCGCCCGAGCCAGGAGGTAGCACCGCCTGGGCTAAGTCTCCCAGGGAGACTGGGCGGTGCAACCGCCCCAGCCAGGAGGTAGCACCGCCTGGGCTCAGTCTCCGAGTGAGACTGGGCGGTGCAACCTCCCCTGATAGGAGGTAGCACCGCCTGAGCTCAGTCTTCGAGCTCTGGCAAGCGGTGCAACCGCCCCAGTCAGGAGGTGCAACCACTTGAGCTTGGTTTTCGAGCTCTGGCGGAGAGGTGCAACCGCCCCTGATAGAGGTGGCACCGCCCAGAGGCTCAGTCTTTGAGCTATGCCAGGCGGTGCAACCGCCCCAGTCAGGAGGTGCAACCGCCTGATCCCAGAATTCCGGGAATTGACAGGTTTGAGCTCCAAATTTGAACTGGGTTGGGGCCTATAAATACCCCACCCATTCAGCACTAAAAGAACATAACTTACACTCGAAATCTTGATCTCTTTCTGTGATTCTTAGAGCTCAAAATTGTTGTAAAGGCCAAAAGTTCTCCTCCCTCTATTCTTCAAAGTTTTGAGTTGTAAAGAAAGGAGAGAAAATTTGTGTAAGGGTTGTCTCCTAAGCCCGTCAAAAGGAGTGAAACTGTAAAAGGGTGGTTGGCCTTCGCCTATTGAAGGAAGGCCTCTAGTTGACGTCGGTGACCTCGTCGGTGGAGGAAGCCAAAAGTGGAGTAGATCAAGATTGACCGAACCACTCTAAATCTCGGTTTGCATTTACTTTGAGCATATTATCTTTACTGCAAACCTCCTCTGAAGCTTACTGCTTTCTGCGTATATATGATCGGGTTTCAAGCTTTGCACTTTCCGAATCAGCGTTTAGACATAAATCTGCTTTTTTCGTACGATCATCATATTTCAGATTACGTTTACATTTTGATTTTTACCATAACTGCAAACTACCTTTATACCCTTGCTTAAACAGCAACTCGCCTAATCAAGTGATTTATGAATCAGCATTTAGACGTAAATCAGTTTCTTCGTACGAACGTCGTATTTCAGTTTGCGCTTATATTCTGGTTTTCATCATAACTGCAAACTGCCTTCATAGATTGACTTTAACATCATCTTGCTTGATCTTAAGTTAAAGTAATCTTAGAATCGGCTTTCAAACAGAAATCGTTTTTATCGTTCGAACGCAGTTTCGTTTTAATTGCAGAAGTTTTCCGCTGCACTAATTCCCCCCCCTCTTAGTGCTCTTGATCCTAACAGCTTGCTCATCCCAAAAGAGAAGCAAGAATTACTTGCTTGCACAGTGCAAAAGGAAGAAAAAATTGTTATGTTATCCATCTCAAGAAGCAAAACTTGCAAACTTATCTCAAAAGAGAAGTAAGAATTGCTAACTTGTAATCTCAACAGAAGAAAAAGTGCTATCTTACCCATCTTAAGAAGCAAAGAATTGTTAACTTGCATATCTCAAAAAAATTGCTAGCTTGCATGTTCTAAAATGATGTAAAACTTGCTAATTTACTAGTTCATATTCTATTTCAAAAACATGCTAGTTGCACTTCTCATGACAAAGGGGGAGAAGTTATAATGATGATATAAAATTATGCATAAAATACTCATGATATTATGATGATGCATATAATGAAAAGTTATGATGATCATAAATGGTAGGATATAATGTACTTTGATATTTTGATACCATGTTGATTTTAAATATTTATGATTTGGGATGATGCATGCAATGATATGATTAATTGGTTCTTTCAATATTCATGATGTATGCAATGATGAAATACTCAAGATACTCTAAATTCAAAGTTTTTATCAATATGGTATATTGATAGGGGGAGTTTAGTTTAAACTTCGTCATCAATTAGTTGTCATCATAAAAAATGGGGAGATTGTTAAATCTTTGGATTTTGATGATGAAATCAATTGATAAGTTTATGATCTAATATATATTTTTAGTGACATAGGACTTACTTCAATTAGAAAAGACAAATCGATTAAAGTAGGGAGGAATCAGACGTTGGGCTGAAGTAAAATATGTCAGGAGATTGGACGTCAAGCTAGAGGATTGATCAATGTACCATTAGAAGGACTTCGTGCCATAAGTTCGGGCATCGAGCCGAAAGATCAAATATTGTGCTTGTTAGGATCGGAGCAGCACTAAGAGGGGGGGGTGAATTAGTGCAGCGGATAAAAACTTCGGTTTTATAAAAAATCTTTCGTATGAAGAGAGCGGAACTTGACAAGTTTAATCTTGAAAGCGTATTCTTAAATATGCGCAGCAAAAGTAATAAGGAACCAGAGCATATAAGAAGATTTGCAATAATATAAATAACAGTAATGAAACGCAAAAACCACGATCATCGCCCGATTTTAGAGTGGTTCGGTCAAATGACCTACTCCACTTTATGAGGCCCCTCTTGATGAGGCTCCCACCTTCCACTAGCAAGCTTCTTGAAATGGAAGGGTAAATACCCTCTTACAACTCTTTACAAGCGTTTCACTCTCTTACAGATTTTCGAGAAGAGATGAGGTGAACACTAGCAAATTGAAAAGAAAGAAAGCTAACACTTTTCTAAGATTTTTCCCTCAAACTCTTGCTGCTCAAAAGGTTGTGTTCACAGCTGAGATTTGAGGGGTATTTATAGGCCTCAAGAGGATTCAAATTTGGGCTCCAAAATTCAAATTCTCTTTGGGTTCCCGATCTTGGCGGTGCCACCGCCATAGCCAGCCACCACTCTCCAGCTTCGGGTGCTGGGCGGTGCCACCGCCCAGCCCAAGAGGTGTCACCGCCCAGCACTCGGGTGCTGGGCGGTGCCACCGCTCAGCCCAGGCGGTGCCACCGCCTACAGTGTTTTCAGCCTACAGTGTTATAGGCCCATACTTGGGTTATAGGATTAATACCTAATCCTAACCCTAATTAACATGCTAACTACGAATTTTAAAGACATTATATAAGCTATTACAAAGTCCATAAGTCAAGACTTCTTCCGGCTTAAGCCCGCTGAACTTTCGGTCTTCCCATAAACTCTCTAAACCATTCTCACGGACTCCCTAAGAAGCTCTTAAACTTCACGATTTGATCTTGGCGAGTTCCAATGAGCTTCTTGACAAGCTCGATCTTTCTCGGCAAACTCTGCGAACTTCCCACGAACCTTCCCAGCTTCTTCCAAAAACCCTTCCTAAGCAAGCTCCCTACTCATTCTCGGCTAGTTCCGCAGCGTTCCCGATGATCCTTCGGACTTCCGTCAACTCTTGAACTCCCAACGAATCCTTCATTCTTGACTCCACACTTTGTTTCACTTTATGCCTTCATCGTTATCGTAGTTAATCCTGCACATGCAAACCAAAACTCTACTCCGATCTAGACAGTTATTACAACGCGAATTGACATTACATTTTTGTTTCAAGACGCCATTGGTTGGCGCCGCGTCGATTCTTTAGCACATCATCCTCTCTTGCGGCTTGTTGCCCAATCGACGGTTGACCTCCGCAACCCCGATATCCTTGGCGCAATTCCGCTCTCCTTGGCCCGATGCCCGACGTTCGAAGCCTTCTGCCGTCTAATATCCTGACGTGATCTCCTCCGGCGCAACGTCAATTCCTCCTGCGTTAACTGTCTAATTCTGATCGAGTAGACCTGCATCACTCAAAATGCAGTTAAACATCTAAACACAATCAATTAGTTTCATCATCAAAATCCGAGATTCAACAATCTCCCCCTTTTTGATGATGACAACTAATTGATGACTAACGGAGTTAACCTAAACTCCCGGAGTTTAACCAAACTCCCCTATCAATATGCCATTGATAGAACACTTGGATTATCCCAAATCCAAGTGACATTCATCACATGTTATGAAAAAATATTTAAACCATCATGCAAATATATAAAATATTCAATTCAATGCATGAAGTCATCAATATACTTCTCCCCCCCTATGTCATCAACAAAAAAGGAGAAGTAGCTCTAGCTGTTTTAAAAGATATGCAAGTTTTACAACATGAGGCTAGATTTTCATCACAACATATAAGCACAAAAGCATAGCAAGATTTTTAAGTTCAATCATGGCAATTCAACACATGCATTTTTTGCAAGATTACACTTTGCTTTTCTTTGCAAGTAACAATATTTATGATGTTTGATATAGCAAATTTTATATCATCTTGGTAGCAAACTTTTTGTGATGTTTCAAGATAGTAAGTTCTTTCTTCTCTTTTGAGAAGTGCTATTTTCGCTTCCTTTACAAAGTGCAAGCTAGCAAAGTGTTTGAAAAAGGTGAGCAAGTTTTGCAACATAGAAGCTAGCAAAAAATTTCGAAAGCAAATACAAGATAGCTTTCTTGTTGGAGTGTGTAAGCTATCGATTCTTGCTTCCTATTGTAATGTGTAGGTTGCAAGTCTTTCTTCTTGAGATAGGCAAGATAGTGATGTTTCAAGAAGACAACTTTTGCTTCTTGAAATAAGCAAGTTAGTAATCTTTGCTACTTAAGATAGGCAAGTTAGCAATAACTTTCTCCCCTTTGTCAATGTCAAAAGAAGGAGAGGAACCAATGATTTAGACTTTTACATCAACTTTGCATCAATCAATATTTCAATCATCACATGATGCATACAAGACAATAATGTAATGAAATCATTTCAATGAAGGATACCAATGTGAAAAAATTCACTAAGGATCACATGAAACAATCACAAATCATGATATCATTATGCGATACATCATGATATGATAATAGTCTAAAAAAAAAAAAATAATTTGTGATACATGTGATACATTCATATACACTAAAAAAAAATTCATTGCGATGCTTTTTAAGGATATCAACATATTTTTTATACAAAGCATGGCAAGAGCAATTTTGTTGCAAGTTTTCTAAGTTTTACAATTTTTTACTTCTTTCGAGATAGCAATTCTTTTGCTTCTCTATGAGCTAACAACTTTTACGATATGCAAGTTTTACTACATATAAGCTAGCAAATTTAAAGATTTGCAAGTTAGCATATTTGCTTTTCTTTATGATGTGCATGATAGCATTTCTTTGTAATGTTTAAGATAGCAAATTGTACATTATGCTAGCTAGCAAATTAAAGATGTTCAAGAAAGCAAAGCACTTTCTTCTCTTTTTTGAGAAGTGTCAATTTTTTTTGCTTCCTTAGCAAAATGTCAACCCTAACAAGAGACAATGTTTTACATGAGGCAAGCAAACAATTTGGCAAGTGTTACATTTGCATCTTCTCTTTAGATGTGCAAGAAGGTAAGGAAGTTTTTGCATTTTCTTGACTTGTGCAAGGTAGCTAATTTTTGTTTGAGATGACCCTTTACATCAATTCAAGATAGCACATTAGTAACTTTCTCTCCCGTTGTCATTGGCAAAAAGAAAGGAAGATTCAAGTCATGAATATCAAAATAATAATTTTGTCATAAGTATTTCATCATTACGTATATCATTATTACATGCATAATACCAAATCATCATATATTCAAAACATATTAACTCATCATTATATGCATGATTCCAAATCATCATTCATATCATTTCAATCATTGTTTCAATCATCACTATAACTCATCATGCACATGATGTAAAATCATCTAACATGATACAAATATTTATTTTCAAAATGTTTATCACTATTTTCATGTATGATAATAAAGTATTCATGATGCATATATCATCACAATACAAAACAATTGCATGCATAATTTCAAAGTATAAATATTTCAAATCATGAAGATATTAACTTGTCAAATTTCATCCAATCATTCATGAGTATAACTTTTCATTTGTATACATCAAAATAATATCAAAGAGTATTTCATGCATAATTTTAATCACCACATAAGGAATATCAAGAAAAAAAATGTAATTGTGTGATGCGATAAACATTTCATGAATACAAGGAATTGTATAAAAATCATATCATGAAAGATTAGTACATATGAATACCAAAAGGCATGATTTCTTTTTTTGAAAACCTACTCATAAATAATCAAAAGAAAATCTTAGGAGATCGATTAATGAAAAAAAAATCTTGATTCATAATAAATCTTAATTTGTAAATATCACGGAATCAAGATCATGATTTTGAATAAAACTCATTCAAATTCAAATCATCCAAATCATCAAAATCTCAACATTTCTTTCAAGAGATTCAAAATGGCATAGATAGTTTTATTGGTCTCTTAGGTAGAAATCAATAAGATAAAGGATTACATTTCATTTTTATAAATTTCTATTCATGTGATTTGCTTCTTATGAGCATGCCTTAGTCTTTATATGCCAAATCAATATAAGCATTAAAGTTCAAGATGTAAAGGCAAAATCTTATAAGACAAAAATATTCATCATGTTTATTTTCATGAGATTTATAAGATTGGTAAAATAAATTCATTAATCTCAATAGAATAAAAAATTCATTTCCATTTTATACAATTGATTTCATGTAAGAGTGTTCAAGTCTTTTTGTGAAATCATTGTATCATCATTTAAAGTCAAAACATAAGTTTCGTCATAAAGCCGTCAAGCCCAAACACATCAAAAATAAAACATCATGATATCACATCTATCATCAAAAGACTATCAAGAAATTCATACATAGATGTACATGCACTATGTCATCTTAATATGTCATGAGAATGTCATCTTAATTCGTCATAAAAATGATTAAACCAAAAACATGTTAATCCAAAATGAGAGTATCAAATCAACATTTACTTCAAAAACTCATGCATGACATAAAATCATCAAAATACACATGCATGGATTAATCCTAAGCATTATCACATATCATATAACTATAATCCATAATGTTGCATACATCATTCAATATTTCAAAACATAACATGCATGAAACCTTAGCAATATACTTTTCATTGATCAAATTTTTAGTTTTTTTCAAAGATGCTAAAAAAGAAAAACATGATATAGTTTTTTTGAAAATAATTTTTTTTATTTCCTATTCCTACTATCTAAATTAAGAACTCATGAAAAACTTCAAGTAATTTCAAAATAATTCAAGAGAGTTGAGTTACTTACCTTGTAGTCGAAGCCCGTCAAAGCCCAATTCGCAGTTTCACCTTTGGAAGTTCTTGATTCATCCTTGGGTGCCTTCCTTTTCTTTGACCTCTTCCTCCATTCAAGTTCATTGTTTATTTTAGATTTTTGTTTAATGAACTTATTAAGAGTTGGTGTTCGAAGTTTAAGTTCATCATTGTCCTCATCACTTGAGTCATCGCTCAAGTGGTATTCATTTGTCCGAGGTTCCAAATCCTTCCTGTTCTTTGGAAGGTGGTTCAAGTGTTCATTGTGTTCATCATGTGCATTGCGCACCATTTCTATTGTCATTAATGAGCCGATAAGTTCTTCAAGTGAAAAAATATTTAAATCTTTTGTTTCTTGTATTGCCGTTACTTTTGATTCCCAAGCTTTAGAAAGTGATCGTAAAACTTTACTAACAAGTTCAAAATTCGAGAAACATTTGCCAAGAGCTTGTAAACCATTGACGACATCCGTAAAACGGGTGTACATGTCAACAATGGTTTCGCTCGGCTTCATTTGAAAAAGCTCGAAATCATGCATGAAAATGTTAACTTTCGAGTCTTTGACTCTACTAGTTCCCTCGTGTGTGATTTCAAGTGTTCGCCAAATATCAAAAGCCGTTTCGCACGTAGAAATCCGATTGAACTCATTTTTGTCTAAAGCGCAAAATAAGGCATTCATAGCCTTTGCGTTTAAAGAAAACATCTTCTTCTCCAAATCATTCAAATGGTTCATTGGGAGAAAAGATATTTCATATCCATTTTCGACTATGTGCCATAAATTCAAATCCAAAGAAAGTAAGAAAACTCTCATTCGAGTTTTCCAACAAGTGTAGTCCGATCCGTTAAACAACGGTGGACGAACAACCGATAAGCCCTCTTGAAAGCCATAAAGAGCCATTTCTATTTGGGTGTTAAACCAAGGTAGAAAAACCCCGCTCTGATACCAATTGTTAGGATCGGAGCAGCACTAAGAGGGGGGGGTGAATTAGTGCAGCGGATAAAAACTTCGGTTTTATAAAAAATCTTTCGTATGAAGAGAGCGGAACTTGACAAGTTTAATCTTGAAAGCGTATTCTTAAATATGCGCAGCAAAAAGTAATAAGGAACCAGAGCATATAAGAAGATTTGCAATAATATAAATAACAGTAATGAAACGCAAACCACAGATCACGCCGATTTTAGAGTGGTTCGGTCAAATGACCTACTCCACTTGCGAGGCCCCTCTTCGATGAGGCTCCCACCTTCCACTAGCAAGCTTCTTAAAATGGAAGGGTAAATACCCCTCTTACAACTCTTTACAAGCGGTTCACTCTCTTACAGATTTTCGAGAAGAGATGAGGTGAACACTAGCAAATTGAAAAGAAAGAAAGCTAACACTTTTCTAAGATTTTTCTCTCAAACTCTTGCTGCTCAAAAGGTTGTGTTCTCAGCTGAGATTTGAGGGGTATTTATAGGCCTCAAGAGGATTCAAATTTGGGCTCCAAAATTTGGGCTCCAAAATTCAAATTCTCTTTGGGTTCCCGATGCTGGCGGTGCCACCGCCTACAGTGTTTTCAGCCCACTACAGTGTTTTCAGCCCACCGCCTATAGTGTTTTCAGCCTACAGTGTTATAGGCCCATACTTGGGTTATAGGATTAATACCTAATCCTAACCCTAATTAACATGCTAACTACGAATTTTAAAGACATTATATAAGCTATTACAAAGTCCATAAGTCAAGACTTCTTCCCAAGCTTAGCTTCCGTGAACTTTCAAATGGTCTTCCGATAAACTCTGGAAACCATTCTACGGACTCCCGGCAAGCTCTTAAACTTCACGATTTGATCTTGGCGAGTTCCAATGAGCTTCTTCGGCAAGCTCGATCTTTCTCGGCAAACTCTGCGAACTTCCCACGAACCTTCCGCCGAGCTTCCAAAAACCCCTTCGGCAAGCTCCCTACTCATTCTCTCGACTAGTTCCTAGCGCGTTCCCGATGATCCTTCGGACTTCCGTCGAACTCTTGAACTCCCAACGAATCCTTCATTCTTGACTCCACACTTTGTTTCACTTTATGCCTTCATCGTTATCGTAGTTAATCCTGCACATGCAAACCAAAACTCTACTCCGATCTAGACAGTTATTACAATGCGAATTGACATTCATTTGCACACGTCATTGGTTGGCGCTGCCGTCGATTCTTTAGCACATCGTCCTCTCTTGCGGCTTGTTGCCCAATCGACGGTTGACCTCCATAACCCCGATATCCTTGGCGCAATTCCGCTCTTCTTGGCCCGATGCCCGACGTTCAAGCCTTCTCCCAATAATATCCTAATCGTGATCTCCTCCTACAACGTCAATTCCTCCTGCGTTAACTGTCTAATTCTGATCGAGTAGACCTGCATCACTCAAAATGCAGTTAAACATCTAAACACAATCAATTAGTTTCATCATCAAAATCCGAGATTCAACAGTGCTAAGGAGATCAGAAGTTACAGAGGTCAACTTGTCAATTGGGCAATACGCCAAAGGAGAGGATGATGCGTCGAAGGATCAGACGAAAAGTCGAATAAACCAATGACATGCTGGACAATAAACGATTCATGCTTTATAATCATTTGTCTAAATCGAAGTAGTTTATAGTCTAATTAACTTGGTTTTGGGGTGTAACCATGCCAACTCAATTAAGGGCCCATTGGGCTAGAGTTGGAGTTGTTTTGGGCCAAGTGGCAGGCCCATTCGGTCACCTAAGTTTAAGTGGAACCACCTATGAGCTGGAAAAGACAAGAGCACACTTTTCTAGGCTATCGAGCGATGGTACCGTAGATTGGGCACTAGTACCATCAAGACACAATCTCCCAGACTGTGTCAGGTGGTGGTACCACTAATCTGGGTGGTGGTTCTACCTAGTGTTAGTGTTGTAGGCGGTGGTATCACCTAACCCAAGTGGTGGTACCGCCAGGACCCGAAAAATCTAGGATGAGACCTTTTTAGCTCCAAATTTGAATTCATTTAAGGCCTATAAATATCCTATTCATCCCTGCTCAATTAATATATTATTTGAGAAAAAAAATTAGGAAAAACGCTATTTTAATCTTGTAAGAATTCCCTCCTCTAGCTCTAAGTGTTGATTTCAGTTTGAGAGAGGGGTGAGTGGCTTATAATAGTTGCCTCCTAAACCTATGAAAAGGAAAAAGAGTTGTAAGAGGGTAGTTGGTCTTCGCCCATCGAAGGAATACCATTAGTGGACGCTGGTGGCCTCAATAGAGGAGGAATCAAGAGTAGATATAGGTCACGACGATCGAACCATAAATCCAATTTGCACTTTCTTTCTGTGTTTCATTGCTATTACATTTTGAGTTAATTGCTTAGTTCACTTTCTCTAAGTCAATCACACTTTCATTATCGTTTTCATCGAACGAAGATTTTCTAAAACCAACATTTTTATCGAAAGCACTAATTCACCTTCCCCTCTCAGTGTCAAAATGGTCTTAACAAGAATATCCTATATATTCTTACTTAAGTAAATCCCTAGACAAAATCATTCGGATTAAGAGAGAAATGTTAGGATCAAGAGCACTAAGAAAGGGGGGGGGGGTATGGGGGGAGTTGAATTAGTGCAGCGGAAAACTTTCGAGGAATGAAATTACGTTTGTATGTTGAAATATGATTCCGACGTAAAATTCATTTCGTGCAGATAATAACTTTGAAAGCTTACGGAAACGTATTTGAAGTAAAGTAAGGAAGGTAGTTTGCAGTTAAGATAAATAGCACAAAGGAAATGCAAACCAGATTTTAGAGTGGTTTGGTCAAACATGACCTACATCCACTTTCGGCTTCCTCCTCCGACGAGGTCACTAACATCCACTAGAGGCCTTCCTTCAATAGGCAAAGGCCAACCACCCTTTTATAGTTTCACTCCTTTTGACGGGCTTAGGAGACAACCCTCACAGAATTTTCTCTCCTCTCTTGAAATATCAAAACTTGGAAGAAAAGAGGGAGGAGAACTTTTAGACTTTACAACACTTTTTAGCTCTAAAATCACATAGTAAGATCAAGCTTTTCGTGCCCTTTCATATAGGAAAGGGTGGGGTATTTATAGGCCCCAAACTGGTTTGAATTTCGAGCTTAAAAATATCATTTCCTGGATTTTCGGGGTCCTGGCTGTGCTACCTCCTGATTGGGGCGGTACAACCGCCTGGCAGCTCGGAGACTGAGCCTTTGGGCGGTGCCACCGCCTGATAAGGGCGGTTGCACCACCCTGTCTCGCTCGGAGACTGAGCCCAGGCGGTGCCACCGCCTGATTGGGGCGGTTGCACCGCTTGGCAGAGCTCGGAGATTGAGCTCAGGTGGTTCCACCACCTGTCAGGGGCGGTTGCACTGCCCAGCCTAGCTTGGAGACTGAGCCCTGGGTGGTGCCACCACTAGCCAAGAAATCTATGTCCGAATGGGCTGATCCATTTTGCCCAATTTGGGTCTGATAAGGGCCCAATTGCCCCAAAATTAAGTTAATGGGATCACTTCCCATTTCTAACTTAATCATCATGCTAACTACAATATTTCTTAAGAAATTTACTGCAACTTGCTCCGGTGCATCAATCGCTTCTTCCAGCGAGCTTCCGACGAACTTTTGTCAATCATCCGATGAACCCTCGACGATGCTCCTGCGGACTTCCGGCAAACTCCTAGACTTGCGACGATCCACTTGGCGAGTTCCGATGAGCTTCTTTTGGCAAGCTCATGGACTTCTCGGATTTGTTCCCGCAGAACATCCGACGACCGTCCAAACTTTCGTCGAACTCTCGAACTCCCAACGTGATCATAGTCTTGACTTTGGTGCAACTCCTGTTGCATGTCTTACTTCCATCGTAGTTAATCCTGCACCTGTAAAACAAAACTTCAATCGAGATAATTAATCCTAAGCAAATAACCAAGTTGTCCGACATGTCATTGGCCCCTCAACGCTTCGTCTGATTCTTCGGCACATTGTCCTCTCCTGTGGCCTATTGCCCAATCTGCCAATTGACTCCGCAACTCCGATATCCTTAGTGCAATACCCACTCTTCTTGGCTCGATGCCCGAGTCCATGGCCCGAAGCCTTCTATCGATACGTCGACCGATCCACCGGCCCGACGTCCAATCTTCTGACATGTTCCTCCGGCACAACATGATTTTTCCTGCTTTAATTGTCTCATCCTGATCGAAGCATCCTGTGTCACTCAAAACGTAGATTAAATCATAAACATATATCAAATGGTTTCATCATCAAAATACAAGATTCAACAAGAAAGAGTTCTCTAGGAGAATTCCATTAGAGCATACTCGAGTAGATTTCATATGGGCTTGATAGCACTATGCCCGGTATACGATCTCTGGGATATTAGATGGATAAGCGACTATATATACATGGTAACTAAGGATAGATAGGTCCAATGGATTATATTCTCCTATATTGTTTGGGGACTACGGCGTAGTAGCCTAGTACGTCCATAGTTGATGAGTTGAATGAATTATTATAGAGATAATAATTCACTGAGTTAGATGGAGTTTTGATAGGTATGACTCACGGCCAACTCGATATTGGGTCTAGAGAGCCACACACATATGGTAGGTGTTGTGATGAGTGGATATTCGGATATGAGATATCCGTTGGAGCCCCTATCTTATTGGATATCTAATAAGCTTATGAATTATTGGATCTTGTGAATAAGATTCAAGAAAAGATTATTATGTAAAGATCCACTAATCCAAAAGGATTGAATAATTGGATAGAGGTCCACTACCCAATAGGGCAGGTTCCATTATGGTTAAGTGGCAAGAGTCTTCATAAATAGGAGGGCCCAAAAAGTGGTATAGGCTAGTTATCTCTTGGCTACCTCTTCTATTCTCCTCCCTCTCCTCTCCTTCCTAGCTAATAGCCCTAGTTGAGGGCATGTGGACAGCAAGTAAGGTCGGCCCCTTCTTGATCATGTGGTGCGCGTGGAGAGAAAGATTGTATAGTAATTTGTGGAGCGTCTTCGCTACATCTAATGTGTTGATCATCACTAAAGAAGAGGAAAGTTGACCTCCTTCATCCACTCCTATAGTTCTAGAATTTTTTAAGGATATACGATCTCCCTAAGTAACAAATTTCACTTAATATGCATAGTTTTTTATTTTGTGTTTTGTGCATCAACCTTCGTACGACGACGAGAGACTTTTTTTGAGAAATCTATACTTTTTATTTTCTATTCTCTCACTACACATGTGATGCTCTAATCAAATTTCCCAATAGTCCCTCTGACGTTCAAGTTAGTAATTCAAGGTTCCGAAATGTGGGTTAAAGTAATTCTCCTTAAGGAGTTGCCTTTCTCCCTATTTAAGATACTTTTTTTTATACCTTCGAAGGAGGGGAAAAAAAGTTTGCAATTGCCTTCTTTTATCATAAAAGAGGAGAATGGGGTTTTGAATTGCTCTCCTTGTCATTAAGGGAGATAAGGAAGTTTGTGTTTCTCTTGCCATAATGAATGAGAAGAAAGTTTATGTTTCTCTATTGTGACTCTTTGTGCACGTATGAGGATGGAGGATGACATGGGTCTTGTATGGCAGTCATATGTCAACTGTTGGTAAATTTTCTATCATATTTCTCCCCCCGAAGGCATGCTCCAGGGTTCTTATAAGAAGGATTTGAACCGCATCGTTTGGTTATTTTTTTGTTAGGGGAGTATTCGGGATCTCATTCTACGAGTCGTGTTTTTTCGATTCAAGTGTCTTGGGTAAGTTAGGCTCGTACATCTACCATAGCGACTTTCCTTTAGTGCTAGTTAGGTTTCCTAACTTATATAACTCGAGCATATTTGGCCTATACCTTTGTCATAGCATATTTATCTCAACAACGATTGGGTCTTCCGACTCACACACCTCGAGAATATTTAGCTTATGCCCCTACCATAGCAAATTTATCTTAGCACCAATCAAGTTTCCTGACTCATATGCCTTGGGCAAATTTCGTTTATCTCTCTATCATAGCAAATTTATCTCAACATTGATCAGGTTTTTCGACTTAGATATCTTGGGTGCACTCGGACTTGTGCCTTTGTCATAGCAAATTTATTTAGATGTCGATCGAGCTTTCCCGACTCATATGTCTTGGGTGCATTCGACCTTATGCCTCTATCATAGCAAATTTGTTTTAATGTCAATCGAGTTTTCTTGACTCATATGTCTCAAGAATATTTTGTCTTATGCCTCTACCATAGTAAATTTGTTTCAGTGCCGATCGGGTTTTCTCGACTTATGTATCTCAAATGCCTATAACCTTATGCCTCTACCATAGTGGATTTGTTTCTTCCCTCTACCATAGTAGATCTCAACTTTCCTTTCTACCATGGTGGATTTCAGGTCTTCCCACTATAGTGGGCTTCAAATCTCCTTTCTACCATAGCGGATTTCAAGTCCCCTCTCTACTATAGTAGATTTTGGGTTTTCTCGCTATGGCATGTTTCACACCTTCTATCTACCATGGCAGATTATTAAGTGTTAAATCTTAAATTTTGATGATGAAATCAATTGATTAATTTATAGATTAATATACTTTTAAGATAAATGATGCAAGAAATACTTCGATAACGGACTCGAACCATCAAAGGGTAAATTATTGAAGTAGGATAATAGGACATTGTGTTGGAAAAAGTATCATATCAGAAATTGGTGTTAGGACCCTTTTTCTAAGCTTTTGAATAATATTTATTGAGTTTATTTAGTCCAATTATTTATTGAGTCTGTTTAGTTCAGTTAAAGTCAGGTAGAGGTTTATTTAATATTTATTTATTATTAAGAGTCCAAGTCCTAGTGGACCCTAGGTGGGACTCTATAAATAGTGATGTAACCCTTTCTTTTTGGTAATCAATCAATCAGATAATAAAATATTATTATTTGATAAGCCCTAGGAGGTTGATCCCCTCGAAGCGATCAAGGAGGCCGATCCCCTCGAAGTGATCATTTCCTTTTCTTTATTTCTTTAACGATAAGACTTTAGGGTCTTATTATTTGGTATCAGAGCAGCGATCCTTAGCGTTCTCACTGTAATGTTGCCATAGTTATTAAAAAAAAAAAAGAGAGAGAGAAAGAAATTTGTGTGAGGAAGGGTGAAGCCGGCAACCACGAATGCCAATCCTTCTCAATCGAGAAGGAATCTCTATGTCCCGACCAGCGACCACTGCTGCCCTTTCTCTATTGCCGCCACTGTTGCATAGCCACTAAGTAGCTATTATCATCGAAAAAAAAAGAAGGAAACGAAGGGAGGAAGAAGAAGCCGCAGCCACCCCTGCTTCCCCTACTTCCGGCCAGCCCACCCGCCGCCGCTGCTCTTCGGTCAACGATCACTGCCGCCACTGCTTCCCAACCAATGTACCACCGCTGCTGCTCAGCCAGTAGCCACCACTACCACCATTGCCTCCTTCTCCACCACCGCCCCCCTCCCCTTGCATCGTAGTCGCAACCGCTCGTCCTCCCCTCCTCGGTGATCATTGGTGATGCTGCTCCCAGTCGCGACACCACCGCTGCCTCCTTCTCCACTACCACCCGCCTTCCCTTAGGTCGTAGCTACAGTCGTCGGTTGCCTCCCTCCTCGTAGCGACCAAAATAGGCCAACTCACTGATTGCCCTTGTTCCCAACCGCATCACTACCACTTTTCCCAATCGCCTCGCCTATGCTCATTCACCACCACCCGCCTCCCAGCCGTAACCCTAGCTGCCTCCCCTTAGGTTGTAGCTGTAGATGCGATTCCTCTCCTCTACCGGCATCAACAATAGAGCAGCCTCTACTACCGCAACCATGACCCTTGGCCTTCTCCTTCTCCACCGCCACCATTGCTTCCCGACCGCTCGACCATCGCCACTGCTACTCCTTGACCACCATCCTTCCCCTCTCCAGCATCGCCGCCCCTACTTCCCAATAGCCCGCACCCTTGCTTCAGCACGTCGCACCCCTGCTTCAGCCCGTCACACTGTTGCTTCCCTTCTTCCCCACCATTGTTGCAAGGTAACTCCTTCTCCACCGCCACCCTGCTTCCTGGCTGCTCGACCACCGCTGCCGCTGCTCCCCGGCCAGCGACCTTCGCCTCCTCGCTGCCCCATCTCGCTCGAGTGAGAAGGGCCACGACTGCTACTTCGCAACCAATGGACCACCCCCTCATCGCTTCTACCTTCGGCAATGCTGCCACAACCGCGCCACCATCACTGCCTCCCCTTGGGTCGCAGCCGCAGTCACTCAACCATCCCTCCTTACGGTGATCAAAACAAGGCAACCACGACCGCCACAGCCACCGTCATTTCCTCAACCGCACGCGATCCCTCGGCATCACAAGCACCTCCTTCCATAGTGTGATAGAGATAGAGCAACGCTGCCTTCCATCCGCATCGTCGCAGCAGCGAGCCCTTGGCGGTGCTGCCCTAGCCGCACCATCATCGCTGCCTCCCAACTCTCAGCAGTAGCGATCCCTCCACGCAGTGACAGCAAGAAGCATCACTACCTCCCATCCGCACCGTCATGGCCACCACAACGACAAGCCCTTGGCGGCGTTGTCCCTGGCCGCACCACCATCGCTACCTCCTAGCCCTCAGTAGTAGTGATCCCTCCACGAAGCGACCACAAAAAGCATCATTGCCTACCACACAATGACCGTAGCTACAACCCCGCTACTCGTAGCAACCCTTCATTCCCATAGTGTTGCCACCGACTAAGTCACAACAGCAGCACCGAATAGGTCAGTGATTAAAGCCCTAGTCCTGACACCAGAAACAGGAGTTAAGATTACAGATTTACAGTCTTATGCAATGGCCACTGATAACTCAGTGAAAGCATAAATGGAAGCATTGGAAATCAAAATTGAGAATCGACTACAAGAAACACTTAATGATTTTAAAAAGAGCCTACTGGAGAGCCTCAGCAAATTTCAACAAAATGGGGGTTCAAGTTCTACGTTGCATAGATACGAAAATGTTGAATCTCGTATTTTCATGATGAAATCAATTGATAATTGTGTTTATGTTTTAATCTGCATTTTGAGTAACGTAGGATGCTTCGATCAGGATGAGATAATTAAAGCAAGAAAAATCATGTAGGGCCAGAGGAACATGTCAAAAGATTGGACGTCGGGCCGGTGGATCGGTTAACGTATCGACAGAAGGCTTCGGGCCATGGATTCGACCATCGGGCCAAGAAGAGCAGGTATTGCGCCAAGGATATTGGAGTTGCGGAGTTAACTGGCCAATTGGGCAATAGGCCGCAGGAGAGGATGATACACCGAAGAATCGGACGAAGCGTCGAGGGACCAATAACATACCAGATAACTTGATTAATGTTAGGATCGAGAGTACTAAGAGGGGGGGGGGTGAATTAGTGCAGCGGAAAACTTTCAGCGATTTAAAAACAAAAGCCGCGTTCGTCCGATAAAAACGATTTCGATGTAAATGCCAATTCACAGTTTGTAGTTTACGCAGTTTGCGTCCAAATACAGTTTGCGTCTAAATGCAGATTGCGTCTAAGCGCAGTTTGCATTTAAGCGCAGTTTGCATCTAAGCGCAAATTGCGTCTAAACACAGTTTGCGTCTAAACACAGTTTGCGTCTAAGCGCAGTTTGCGTCTAAACACAGTTTGCATTTAAAGCGCGTTTTTGCTCTAAAAGCGTGGTTTGCGTTTGGCGCGGTTTTCGCGCCCTAAACGCCAGTTTTTTACGCCTAAGTGCAGTTTTACGCCTAAGTGCAGTTTTAACGCCTAAACGCCAGTTTTATGCCTAAACGCAGTTTTACGCCTAAACGCAGTTTTATCGCCTAAACGCAGTTTTTGCGTCTAAACGAAGTTTTACGCCTAAACGCAGTTTTACGCCTAAACGCAGTTTTTCGTCTAAACGCAGTTTTACGCCTAAACGCAGTTTTACATCTAAACATAATTTTACGTCTAAACGCAGTTTTGAACTTTGAAAAGCGTTTTATGAATACGCGAAAAGCAATTTGCAGTTATAAATGGAATCAAAACGTGGCGTAAACTGCAGTGTAAAGATCGCATTTAAAACACCGATTTACGTCTGAATGCAGATTCGGAAAGATCAGAATTTAGAGACTCGTTCGTAAACGCGTAGAGGGCAGTAGCAATGTAGGAGGTTTGCAGTAATGATAAAGTGCTCAAAGTAAAAGCAAACCAGAGATTTAGAGTAGTTCGGTCAGTCTTGACCTACTCCACTTTTGGCTTCCTCCTCCGACAAGGTCACCGACGTCAACTAGCTGCCTTCCTTCAATGGGCGAAGGCTAACTGCCCTTTTACAGTTTCTCTCCTTTTGACGGGCTCAGGAGACAACCCTTACAGATCCTTTCTCTCCTCTCTTTACAACTCAAGACTTGAAGAACAGAAAGAGGAGAACTTTTGGACTTTACACAAATTTGAGCTCTTAGAATCACTGAAAAGATCAAGAATTCGGTGTGGATCTATATCTCTTCAGTGCTGAATGGGTGGGGTATTTATAGGCCCCAACCCAGTTCAAATTTGGAGCTCAAAACGATCAAATCCCGAATTCCGGGATCGGTGGCGGTTGCACCTCTTGATCGGAGAGGTTGCACCGCCGGCGAGCTTCGAGATCGAGCCCAAAGCGGTTGCACCTCTCATCAAGGGCGGTTGCACCGCCGAAGTCTGCTTTCAAGATCGAGCCCCCGGCGGTGCCACCTCTTGATCGAGGCGGTTGCACCTCTCTCGCCTGAGCTCGAAGACCGAGCTTCGGCGGTGCTACCTCTCTGTCGGGAGGTTGCACCGCCCATCTTAGCTCGAAGACTCGAGCTCGGGCGGCGGTTGCAACTCTGGTCGGGCGGTTGCATCGCCCGCTCGCTGGGAGACACAGCCCCCGCGGTTGCACCTCCTGGCCTAGGCGGTTGTTGCACCTTTGCCGCTGGTGCAATCGTGGTCCGAATGGTTAGCTCCATTCGCCCAATTTCAATCTTTTCAAGGGCCCACTTGCCCCAAGATTAAGCTAATGGGATCACCTCCCATTTTCAAGCTTAATCAACGTGCTAACTATGATTAAATCTAAGACAACTTCTGCAGCTTTGCTCCGATGCGTCAATCGCTTCTTCCGGCGAGTTTCCGGCGAACTTCCGTCGATCATCCGATGAACCCTCGGTGATTCTTCTGGACACATCCGGCAAACTCACCTGGACTTTCGACGATCCACTTGGCGAGTTCCGACGAAGCTTCGCTGCAAGCTTACGACTTCTCGGATCTGTTCTCGCGAGAACCTCCGACGACCGTCCAACTTCCGTCGAACTCTCGAACTCCCAACGTGATCATGATCTTGACTCCGGCAACTCCTGCTGCTTGTCTAACTTTCATCATAGTTAATCCTGCACACTTATCTCAACACATAGATTAGACAACAAATGACAATTGACTTCATCATCAAAATCCGAGATTCAACAATCTCCCACTTTTTTATGATGGCAATCAATTGATAATGGAGTTATCCTTAACTCCCCTATCTATATGCCATAGTTGAGATAAGTCAACCTTGAATTCAAGACCTAAAATTCAAGTGACGTATTGATAAGTTAGATCGCTTAAACTTATCAATACTCCCATCATGATACCCATCATGATGTATCTCTTCAAGAATGATGTCAAGGCTTGACATACATCATCAAGTTTGTATGATTGTGTTTGTAACTATTCATCATGTAATCATATAAAGCTCTTGAAGGACTAATACATGATGCACACTTTTGAGATTTTCTAGCAAGTTTGCATTTACTTCACAAGATAGGGATATCAACTCAAGACATAATGCAAACTATAGCACATGTTCATATATCTCTTGGTGATGCAAGGATGACATAACTGTAACATTTTTTATAGCATCACTCAAGTATTTGCAACATGATTATGGCAGTGTTTATCAATTCATATGTTTCTCCCCCTTTGTCATCAACAAAAAGCATGATAGCATTATTAAAAAGCATGGTAGATGTGATTCCAGCAGGTTATCATGCACATAAAGGAAGGCATGACACATATAATACTTTGAATACCCCCCTTTTTTTTTGTTATAGTTCGTTGCTTGAAGGAGGAAAGTCATTTTTCAAAAGTTTTTATAAGAGTGTACACGAAAATCCCATTTTTAGCATTCAAACTGAAAAATGAACTTCTTACATGCATTCGGTTATGAGTAAGCTACTGATTTTTAAAAATATTTGTCACATAATTTCCAACATGTTATTTGATCAAGTGATGCCAAGGCATGCAATAGTAATCAATAATGTCCAAAAAATAATTTTAACTAGATTAAGTATTCGGACACATCAGCATTCCTAATTCTCTTCTTATGAAATCAAATTGTTCTTCACTTAGGGGTTTTGTAAAGATATCAGCTAGTTGATGTTTCGTATCAATGAATTCTATGATCACATCATGATTTGCAACATGATCTCGTATAAAGTGATGTCTGATGTCATTTCATGATGTACACATTTCGAATATTTTAGCAAGTGTAGCATTGCATCACATGGTAAGATATCAGCTCGTACGATGCAAATTTTTATTTGATATCTTGATACAGGGCATATAGCAATGATAGCATTCATATATTAACATCAGTAATAGCAACCATATCAATGTCATATTGCTGACTTATCAACTATATTGGTATGTCGCTTTACATTTTTCAAGGCATAAGGTTTTTAAAACATTTTAGTTTCAGTGCAAAATCCGAGATAAACAACAAGAGATGTTTGTAAATTTGCATATGCTTACAGATCAAGGTAAAGGGTAACATCTGGAGTTAACAACATATCAGGTAACCATATCAAAAACACAGTCCTTCATGATGAGTAACATAAGGAGTTTACAACATGTCAGGCAACCATATCAAAAACAAAGTCCTTCATGATGAGTAACAAAAGGAGTTTACAACAACAGATGTTCATACAAGCTCATTCATGAGGTGGAAGGTTGAAGTGCCTAATTAAAGAGTCAAATTGACGATGGATTTGCTACAGCTCGGTTAGGATTTGATCTTGTCGAAGTTCAAGCCGTTCTTGTCTTTGTTCGAATCGGTCCATCCGAATCCCAATATCTTCGATGGATGATATGTGAATTTGCTCAACCGGATGTGTTTCCTCAAAGGGACAGATCGGAGGAGATTGGGTACTCCTAAAGACTGGTGTTTCCGGCTCGGGTTCAGGTTCAGGTTGAGGGGGATCAGTTCTTCTAGGCATTCTAACCCAGTTACCGTTTCTATAGTGACATCTTAGTCGGTGAAGTAGATTTTTGTTTATTATGCTGAATCTATCTACTTTCATTACTTCTTCTTCTGGTGGTATTTGAATGTCGTAAGCTTTCATTATTCTAGTGATTATACCACCATATGGGAGCATCATATCTTTCTTAGATAATTCTAACATGTTTTGTTAGATAAGATAGCCAAGACAAATGTCATGTCCTTTCATGATTAAGTACATAATTCCTAATTCTAATTGACTCACTTCATCATGATGGTATTGTTTAGGAAGAATTATACTAGTCATGATATGATGAAGTATCTTAGTATTTAAAGGCAGTAGATGTTCACAACTTTTAGGAACAAATGCTATGTTAGGATTGGCAAAGATTGTTCCTAAGGCTCCAACATAGGATGTTCCAATAGTTTCTTCATCCCATGATCCTCTAAAGTAAAGTCCTATGCTTTTCATGGGAATGCCTATTATATCACAAATGAATCTATCAGTGATTGAGATGTGTTGTCCTAAAAGATAGGTTGACATCCTTTCTTCATCATCTATTTGCATGTTATTGTAAAACAATCTAACTAGCCTAGGATAGATGGGTTCGTTGATCTGCAAGATTAGAAGTAGATTTAGGTTTGCAAACCATTGGATAGTCTCTACGTCTCTTAGTTCATTCAGATCTACGTATTTTCCCTTATTGATGCTTCTTAGTTCAAAAGAGAGAAATTTTTCAGCATAGTTTTTGGAATCAAAAAGGGTAAGATCAAACTCTTCTACTAATCTCCTTTTTCCCTTGTCCCTTGAGGATCTTCTAGAACCCATAACTACTACTGTTTAAAGGTGAACAAGAGTGAATGAAGAACAAAATAGAATTTCAGAGGTTCTTAGAGAATACCTTAGTGAAATCTTCAAAATAGGGAGCGATTCTTGATGTTTTGCTCCGAAATGGGAGGTATTTGGGAAGCTAAACGGGGTGAAATGAGGATGGAGGAGGCTTGGAGGAGTAGAGAATGAAAGGTAGGTGAGTTGGGGTCGGTTTCACCGCCGGCCCTAGTGTGGGTTAAAAAGGCAGAGTTGCGGGCGGTTGTACCTCTGGCTGGAGCGGTGCAACCGCTGGCAACTCGTGATGGCTGGAGGTGCCACCGCTGGCTGGAGAGGTGCCACCGCCGGCTGGAGAGGTGCCACCGCCTGTAGGCAGTGAACACCTTATTGTGATTTGATCAGGGAGGTTTTGTCTTGAGGAGAGTTTTCATTAACGTTGCTTACATGATTACGTGTGCGTTTTTATTTCAAGGCAAAAACGCTTGTACGATCAAGATAGAACTTTTAACGTGCATACTCCCAATGTCGTACATGTGTTAGTGATTTTGAAAAGTCACATTAGGTTGTATCCAAATTGCTTTTGTGATTTCATAATTTCCACTCGTTGTTGTATCCAAATTGCGTTTGGGTCATGACTGTCAAGAATCAAGGAGCGTAACATTAATTCTTGCTCGAAATAAGGTTTTAATGTTTTTTTTGCAGAAGGGATGATTTTTTAGTACCCATTTGCTTTTGGGTGTCTTACTAATAGATCTACATTTTTTATCATGTTGCATAGAATTTGTCATGGTTCCTTTAGGAACCCAAATCAATTTGTTTGGACTAAATTTCCTAATGGACAATAATGCGTCCCAGTCCCAACTTGCAACAAAAAAAGTTACATTTGCTTTGATGTCCCACATGTAAGATGGGGCCTTTTACGAAGGTAGTTGGATTTTGGTGAGGACTCCTCACAAATCCAATCCCACTTCTTTTGGGAATATGACCCTTGTTTGTAAGGATCATGTTTAATGACTTGCTACCAACCTCGAATTTCTTCAAGGTGTCCTTCAAAGAGCAAGTTTTCTTTTTTGAAAAGTTTCTAGATCATGACATTTGATACATGAATTTAAACTATCATGATATTCAATTTTTAACTTACTAAAATCACAAGTAAGACTATCATGCTCCTTTTTTTAGCAATTTGTATTTTCTATTGATAATCTTGCATTCATCAAATAAGTCATGGAAGGCATTTAATAATTCATCGAAAGATAAATCAGCATCTAATAAATTCGTTACCTCCTCTCCGATGGCCATTAAATGCGTAATGAGCAACTTGCTTTCGGTGTTGGACTCCTCTTCTTCAGATCTTTCGAGTCATCCCATGTTGCTTGAAGAGCCTTCTTTTTGATGTTCTTCTTTTGACTTGGGGACAATCACTCTTGTAGTGTCCCTGCTTTTTACATTCATAGCAGATCACTTGGTCCTTCTTGGGTTCAAGTTTATTTTTCGCATCATTCTTAAACTTGTTTCTTTTGAAGAATTTCTTAAACTTTCTTGTTAAAAAAGTGCCAAGTCATCATCATAGTCCTCATCACTTGAGTTTTCTCTCAAGTGGTATTCCAAAGTTTTAAGTGCCATATCCTTCCTGTTCTTTGGAAGGATGTCTTCTTGCTCTTCATGAGCTTTGCAAGTCATTTCGTAGGTCATTAATGACCCGATTAGTTCTTCAAGAGGGAAGTTGCGCAGATCTTTTGCCTCTTGAATAGCAGTGACTTTAGGATCCCAACTTTTAGGAAGGGATCTTAGTATCTTATTTACGAGTTCAAAATCCGAAAAACTTTTTCCGAGTCCTTTTAGACCGTTGACGACATCCGTGAAACGGGTAAACATGTCGCCAATGGTTTCACTCGGTTTCATTCGGAAAAGCAGTTTTGCGTCTAAACGAAGTTTTACATCTAAACGCAGTTTTACGTCTAAACGCAGTTTTGCGTCTAAACGCAGTTTTACGTCTAAACACAGTTTTACGTCTAAACATAATTTTACGTCTAAACGCAGTTTTAAACTTTGAAAAGCATTTTATGAATACGCAGAAAGCAATTTGCAGTTATAAATGGAATCAAAACGTAAGCGTAAACTGCAGTGTAAAGATCGTACGAAAACACCGATTTACGTCTGAATGCAGATTCGGAAAGATCAGAACTTAGAGACTCGTTCGTAAATGCGCAGAGGGCAGTAGCAATGTAGGAGGTTTGCAGTAATGATAAAGTGCTCAAAGTAAAAGCAAACCAGAGATTTAGAGTGGTTCGGTCAGTCTTGACCTACTCCACTTTTGGCTTCCTCCTCCGACGAGGTCACCGACGTCAACTAGCTGCCTTCCTTCAATGGGCTTAAGGCTAACTGCCCTTTACAGTTTCTCTCCTTTTGACGGGCTCGGGGAGACAACCCTTATAGATCCTTTCTCTCCTCTCTTTACAACTCAAGACTTGAAGAACAGAAGAGGAGAACTTTTGGACTTTACACAAATTTGAGCTCTTAGAATCACTTTGAAAAGATCAAGAATTCGGTGTAGATCTATATCTCTTCATGCTTGAATGGGTGGGGTATTTATAGGCCCCAACCCAGTTCAAATTTGGAGCTCAAAAGCGATCAAATCCCGAATTCGGGATCGGTGGTTACACCTCTTGATCGGAGAGGTTGCACCGCCATGGCGTGAGCTTCGAGATCGAGCCCAGCGGTTGCACCTCTTGTCGTGGGCGGTTGCACCGCCGAAGTCGCTCGAAGATCGAGCCCCGCGGTGCCACCTCGGACGAGGCGGTTGCACCTCTCTACCCGAGCTCGAAGACCGAGCTCAAGCGGTGCTACCTCTCTCGTCGGGGAGGTTGCACCGCCCGATCTAGCTCGAAGATCGAGCTCTCGGGCGGTTGCACCTCTGGCTGGGCGGTTGCACCGCCGATCTCGGCCGGGAGACACAGCCACGGCGGTTGCACCTCTCGGCCTAGGCGGTTGCCTGCCGGTGTATGCAATCGGGTCCGAATGGTTAGCTCCATTCGGCCCAATTTCAATCTTTTCAGGGGACCAATTGCCCCAAGATTAAGCTAATGGGATCACCTCCCGTTTTCAAGCTTAATCAACGTGCTAACTACGATTAAATCTAAGACAACTTCTGTAGCTTTACTCCGATGCGTCAATCGCTTCTTCCGGCGAGTTTCCGGCGAACTTCCGTCGATCATCCGATGAACCCTCGGTGATTCTTCTGCGGACATCCGGCAAACTCCTGGACTTTGCGACAATCCACTTGGCGAGTTCCGACGAGCTTTCGCAGGCAAGCTTCTGGACTTCTCGGATCTGTTCTTGCATGGAGAACCTCCGACGACCGTCCGAACTTCCGTCGAACTCTCGAACTCCCAACGTGATCATGATCTTGACTCCGGCGCAACTCCTGCTGCTTGTCTAACTTTCATCGTAGTTAATCCTGCACACTTATCTCAACACATAGATTAGACAACAAATGATAATTGACTTCATCATCAAAATCCGAGATTCAACAATTAATGCTTAGTATTAATTGTCTAGATCGAAGTTTGTTTCACATGTGCAGGATTAACTATGATAGAAGTAAAACATGCAGCAGGAGTTGTGCCGGAGTCAAGACCATGATCACGTTGGGGGTTCGAGAGTTCGACGGAAGTCCGGACGGTTGTCGGAGGTTCTACGGGAATAAATCTGAGATGTCCAGGAGTTTGCCAAAGAAGCTCGTCGGAACTCGCCAAGTGAATCGTCACAAGTCTAGGAGTTTGCTGGAAGGCCACCGGAGCATCGCCGAGGGTTCGTCGGATGTTCGTTGGAAGTTCGCCGGAAGCTCATCGAAAAAAGCGATTGACACACCGGAGCAAGTTGTAGTAAATGTCTTAAGAAATATCGTAGTTAGCATGTTGATTAAGCTAGGAATGGGAGGTGATCCCATTAACTTAATCTAGGGGCAATTGAGCCCTTGACAGACCCAAATTGGGCCGAATGGATCAACCCATTCGGACCCAGATTTCCTGGTTGGCGGTGGTACCGCTTGGGCTCAGTCTCCGAGCAAGACTGGGCAGTGGTACCGCCCCTGTCAGGCGGTGGTACCACCTGGGCTCAGTCTCCGAGCGAGACTGGGCTGTGGTACCACCCTTGTCAGGTGGTGGTACCGCCTGAGCTCGGTCTCCGAGAGGTAGTACCGCCTAGTTATGATGGTAGTACCGCCAGGACCCCGGAAATCCAAGAGATGACATTTTTGAGCTCCAAATTCAAACCAGTTTGGGGCCTATATAAACCCTACCCTTTCTTGTATGAAAGGGCACCGAAAGCTTGATCATACTCTGTGATTTTAGAGCTCAAAAGTGTTGTAAAGTCTAGAAGTTCTCCTCCCTCTTTTCTTCCAAGTTTTGATATTTCAAGAGATGAGAGAAAATTCTATAAGGGTTGTCTCCTAAGCCCGTCAAAAGGAGTGAAACTATAAAAGGGTGGTTGGCTTTTGCCTATTGAAGGAAGGCCTCTAGTGGATGTCGGTGACCTCGTCGGAGGAGGAAGCCGAAAGTGAATGTAGGTCACGTTTGACTGAACCACTCTAAAATCTGGTTTGCATTTCCTTTGTGCTATTTATCTTAACTACAAACTACCTTCCTTACTTTATTTCAAATACGTTTCTGTAAGCTTTCAAAGTTATTATCTGCATAAAATGACTTTTACGTCGAAATCAGATTTCAACGTATAAATGCAGTTTTAATCATCGAAAGTTTTTCGCTACACTAATTCTCTCCCCCCCCCCCTCTTAGTGCTCTTGATCCTAACAGAAAATATAGGAAAAGGGCCCCAAGACTATGACACAAACTACTTACACATGAAGGTGGAATTTCCAAGATGGGAAGATGGGGATCCGACCAGTTGGATCTCTACGGCGAAAATTTTTTTTTGTTTTCACAGAACCCCAAAAGAATCCAAGGTAGAAGTGGCCTCAATACAGCTCGATAGAGATGCAATCTAGTGGTATGATTGGTATAAAACTTTCTACGAAGTTCCTTAGTGGGAGCAGTTTAAAAGAGGGCTTTTTGTTCACTTCGACCCATCAGAATATGAGAATGTTGATGGACAGCTTGTCAAAATTCGTTGGACTTCTACAGTGTTAGAATATCATAGTAAGTTTGAAAGATTGTAAAGCTAGAGATTGGTCAGAATGATAACTTTTGAGTACATTTATTGAAGGGCTTAATCTAGTGATTTGATGTGAAGTTAAGGCTCGTCAACCCCGCACCATGATAGCTACGATTTTATTTGCACACCTGCATGAGGAAAAAATCAACATGGAATACCATCAAAACAGAGGTGTCAATAAATAGGTGGGCTGCTTGTGAGCAGCAAGCAGCCCTCCCTATCTACTCCTAGTCAAAATCTTATCACTCGCAGACTAACCCGAGAAGAACTCAAAGAAAGATCAGCGAAGAGTTTGTACTATGATGAAAAGTGGAGTATAGAGCACTGATGTAAACAAGGGTAACTTCTGATAATTAAGTCAATTGGAGAGGAACTAGAAGTTAAGAATGTGGACTTCGATCATGAAGGTATAGATTCTATTGAAGATGTTAGACGTACCATACATACAATGCATGCATTAACCGGTTGCTCTAACCCGTAAACTATGAAAGTTGGCGAAACTCTGGAACATTAGCATTTTATAGTTTTGATTGATACTGGTAGCACTAACAATTTTATGGACAATGAGATGGTTGACCAATTAGCCCACCATATTGAAGGCTATAATAGATTCGAATTAAAGATCGCTGATGGATGGATTTTAACTTATGATAGTAAATGCTTTAAGATAAAATTGATTATATAGGGCCAGGAGTTTCTTGCAATGATTACTACACTAAAAGATAGATCTATTTCTTACACTAGCAAAAAGTGAAAACCATATTTACTTGATCAATGGGTTGTGATGCATTGCAGATAGCCTATGATTGAAGTGCTAAAAGAGAAGCTTCTCGAGTTTGATGCTGCTCAGCCTTGAGGACAAGGCTTATTTGAAGAGGGAGGAATTATTAGGACCCTTTTTCTGAACTTTTGAATAATATTTATTGAGTTTGTTTAGTCCAATTGTTTATTGAGTTTGTTTAATCCAATTAGAGTCAAGATTTATTTAATATTTATTTATTATTAAGAGTCCAAAGTCTTAATGGACCCTATGTGGAACTCTATAAATAGTGATGTAACCCATTCTTTTTTATAATCAATTAATCAGAAAATAAAATATTATTATTCAGTCTTTTGACAAAACTCTAGGAGGTCGATCCCCTCGTAGTGATCATTCACTTTTCTTTTTTTCTTTGACAATAAGATTTTAGGGTCTTATCAATTGGATGTCGAGTCGGAGGGTTCGTCAATGTATCGAAGATTAGACACAACCTATATTTAGAAACAGTCACAAAAGTCAATCAAAATGGGATTATCAAGTTTATCGCAAGCCCTATATATGCATATAAAAGATATAAACAAAATCAAAAAATATAAATATATATAAATATTATATTAAACATCATGTTTATAGTTTTATCCATGACTCTGAGTAGATTAATTATCGACCTTCCAATAAATGCATTATGACCACTAGCAAATATGATCTTCGAACATGGTCCCGAGCCAAAGGTCATATAGGCACTTAGCATTAGGAGAATTTTTTAAAATCAAGGGTCATCTTCTAGAAGGCTTCAAAATATAAAATATTCATGAAGCTTCTAGTGTTAAATCATCACTCTTTTGATGAAGGCATTCGTGACTCGGATCGAAACCGTCATCGTGGGTCGAGTCTAGATGTTCTGTATTTTCTTATTTGAGTATGATCTCTAGATCCCGTTGAAACGATGTCATTTCTCTTTATTGCTTTAGGCATAACATCTTGAGTAACTAAGCTAATAGAGCAATACATTATCATCATCATTATTTGTATATAGATATATGGGTTATTAGTAAGATGCTTTAACAGAAACACTATTTCTTTTGTAAATACATTTATTCGTAAATTCAATTTTAAATAATATCTATCTCATTAATAAGAACATTGAAGTTGGATTTGTTTTTATAAAAAATTTCTGACAAAACTTGTGCGAAGAGGTCATATATTTCTAACGCTCTTCTATAACTATGCACAGAACTTCCACAAGCCTGATGAAATCTTATTTTTAATATATCTTGGCTACTAAAGTTCTTAATTCTTGGTGCAGCCTCACATAACAAGTGACGATTACTTCTTAGTTCCCGATTCCCTGACAATTAGAATTCTGTGGACAAATGCTGCAAAACACACAAAGTTGCAGCAGACATTGTGGTGTTACCAGTAAAAACAAAGTATATCAATCAAGAGAATCCATTTGAATCGTCATTAGGGTTAAGAGTACTGCCAAAGCCCAGGCTTTTGAACTCTTCTTTCTTCTCACCTCTGCCATGTTTAGGCTACTCATATTCATCGGAAGAAGCAACTCCAGGTATGACTTGTTAATGAAGCCATACATGTTCATGCACCATACAACTATGAACTTTGGCATCAAAACACAATGAGCATAAAGGAATCATCTGAACTTACAAAAGCACACACTAAAACACCCATCGATGCAATGAACAAAAGAAGGTAATCTTCTGGATTTACAAAAGCACATGACAGGACACCCACTGATACAATGAACATAAGGTGGGTAATCTTCTGAACAAACAGAAGTATATACTGGAACACCCATTGATGCAATGAACATAAGGTGATCTTCTGAACTAACAAAAGTACATACTAAAACACTCTTTGAAGCAATGGAATAAACGTGACCTTCTTAACCAACAAAAGTACATGCTAAAACACCCATGCATCAGTGAATCATCTAGCTCTTCGCAACCACAGAGAAGGTTAATGATTGGTCAATCTTGCAGTATTAAACAGCATAAAAGGTCACAGAAGTGATACACAATCCATAAGACCATCATAGTAAATTCTGTTACCAGTGTCCATTTCCCAGTCACGCCACTAATAGAGAATAGTTCAAAGGATTTTGATGTTGCAACTTCACAAGCCGAAAAAAAATATATAGTTTCCGTTTATTCTTTGGATTTCTACTTTGAAACCAAAGCAGCAACAAGGATCCCCAGCAAGAGATGTTCATGTTCTTTACATATTTGAAATTTATGGAATGAGAAACGATACTTGATTCCCTTGCACGATAAGTACTCAAGAGATGGATGGAGAAGAAACAGAAGAATCAAACTAAAAATATGTTTCTTTGAGGCAGCTGGAGACTTTCATTGAAGTAATATCCACTGAAGTTTAACACTGGCCAAGTAGACTCAAGCTCAGCTTATGCAGCAACAGCCCTTTGACCATCGCCAGAGGTTTCTGAAACTGCAGTTGAAGCTGCATTGGTTTTCTTGGATCTCAGGTGCTTATCTCTAATTTCATCTTGGTTGATCTTATTCTGTCTGCACTCAAGGCTACAAAAAGCAATTTCACCCCTGCAAATGCAAAGAGAAAGGCAAGTTGAATCAAGTTGCCAAGCATCCAAAGGGGATTACTAAGGAATGTATGCCACAAACAAGTAACATCGTCATCAAGAGTACTACTGCTCTCTGCTGCAGGAAAACTTCAAACATGAAACAAAAATCCTGTGCCACCAGAACCAGCTAAAGTAACATTTATGCAGTTCAAAAATATCAAGTGTGCATTTACTTTTACCAAGAAATACAAGTATTAATAAGAAGTGAGAAAAGCCATAGTGAGATATATAAAAATTCACATAGTGAGATGAAAAGTTTACTCGTCATGAGTCTGCCCATGGGCAGTCCAATTCATAATAACAAGTGAGAAAAGCCAAGAGTTTGTTCGGGGGTTGTAATCAAAAGGTCAAACCTTTTTACCGCTTCTTATTTGATATGGTTAATGCTCACAGGGTGATGAGCATAACCACTTCTTCAAAATTAGATATTTCAAGTTTTATCTTGCTTTCTGACTCTTCAACAGAAATCTATTACTTTCAGGTAACAACTGATGGATTATTTTGTGGCAAATTTTGCTCCATTGTCCAAACTATTAATCGCCATAATCCTATTCTAGTTTTCTCTCAAGTATAATGATGCATATGGAGAAAAGCATAACTCATTCATATTTCGAGACACTTCAAATTCTTTAAGCTTGAATACCTTTTCAGGTGTCACTAGCACATCATATATACATGCATGACTTTAGATTAGTCACAAATCAAATGAAGCAGGCAGCTAAAGGTAGAAATGAACAAGAAACAACCTGTAAGTAATTCAGCCCACACATATGTTATGGATTTTAACTGAAATACCTGCAAAATTAACTTCAAAATATGCCAAAGATCCTACTGAACTTATACATCATGTGAATAACGTGGGCGACACCCACGATATCGATTTGATATGAATATCTTGGTACATAAAAAAAAAATTTAGCACCACTGGGAGTAAAATTGTTAATATATATAAAAAATATGGATGATATAAACCAAAAATACCATAATATAGTTGATTCCACTATTAAACCATGAAAGCCTCCCAAAACTAATGTCTAATAGCACCTGTTGTGATGTCAAGTTTCCCATACACATCATATGCAGACCAATTATGAGCGCCATGTACAGATCCAACGATGTTTTCCACGAGGAATAGGAATAAAGATTAAATCTTCCAAAAATTGGGATGAAAAAAGGCAACATCCATCATGAAGCAACGCAACGGTGACCGCGTAGTCTCAATCGGTGGCATGCATCTTTAGAATTCTACGCAAACATGCAAGATGAGCAGAAAATTAAACGAATGAACTCCCAAAAAAAGGGAACTTTTTTCCTCACCGATAGATGAAGGTGTCGAAGCCAGGGCCAAGGCGGCGATTACAGAGGCCACAGGCCATCAGAAACTTGGTCGTCGTCTCCATCGTCCCCAAGTCACCGAAGCTCCACCGCTGGACGATCCTCGGTGGCCCCTCATCTTCCGGCCCCCTCCGCCTCTCCCGGTGCTGGCATTTGTGGTGGCGGCGGATCCCCTCTCTCCCTTCGGCGGCGGCCGCCACATCCTCCAAGGAGAACTCCGTCATACTCGTCGTTCGCCGCATCGGCTGCCGCGTCCGCTTCCCGAGGAGGATCGCCGCCGCCACTCTCTCTCCCGTCCCCTCGGCCATCTCGTCCTCCCCCACGCAGAGCGGTGACGGAAGAGCGGTAGGCGGTGCCGCAACTCGAGAGACAAAAGGATGGAGCGACGACGCTTTGGCAATGGGTAGTGAGACAAATGAAGCAAGATTAATCCGAACCGTTCATTGTGATCTCTCCGTCGATGAATCCACGTCACCATCTTATTCCATTATATTTTAATTTTTATTCGTAAGAAATTAACAACCCACACAGTCCAGTTTTTAACATCAAATATTTTCATGTTCTTCGCAAACAACACTGGCCAACTACTTCAAAAACATTGCTTAAATTTCACACCTGAAACATTAGTGCCTAACTTAATTAATAATAGCCTTTGTTGAGATTTTTGATTTGGTTAGTATACTATTGCACAAGTAAGAATTTAGGTCTGAGTAAACTTGATAACTATTATTATTGATAGTAAAGTCTGTAAGTATAAATCTTGTTTTCACCTATTTATCCTTTGCGAAAAAAATCTATGATTTCTTTCATCCACAACGAAATCAAACGCTTGATAGGAACATCATCGTCGGCTCCATGTAATCCTTGTTATGTTCCTAACTTTTGAGCAAAAGCACTCAATATCTCCATTGTGTTCTAAATTGCCTCTTGAAATTGAAGATAATAAATCTTTAAATCTTATGTTTAAATTGATGAAAAGCTCTTTGTAGCTCGAAACATGTCTGAAGAGGCTTCATATATATATATATATATATATATATATATAGTGGATAGCAATTGACCAGATAAAATAGACGTGCTACAATATCATCAAGTTGAGTCAAGCAAACGCATCCGTGGCTCACTCAGTATGGCCCTGGTACTGTACTGGTTGACTCCAAGTCAACACCTCCTTCGAGCTGGGATCTACCAAAGACGGACAGGCAGCAGGAAATGTTACCTCTTCCCCGGTAAACAACTACTAATGTCGGTAGTTCCACAGTGGGTAAAGAATTCCTTTACCAGATCTTATCTCTATATATAAATATTCACAGCTCTCAACACACCAAGAACCAGTGAAGGCCATGGCGTTGCACTCTGTGTTTCGGACGTTGTTAGGATTTGCCATCATGATCTCAAGCAATCCCTTCCGCTCCCTGGTTGTAGGAGCCAACTTCTCCTCCGGCAGTATCAAAGCTGTCAATCTTGGAGGATGGCTTGTCACAGAGGAGTGGATTACCCCCAACCTCTTCGACAGCATACCCAACAAGGAGCTTCTGGTAGCCTTTCACTGCCATGACCACTGCCTGTGACATGCATGGCTTGTGATATATCTTGTTTCCATTGTTCGTGTGTCGCTTCATGGTAGGACGGAACCAAAGTCCGATTCCAGTCACTGAGAAGCCAGAAGTATTTGTCTGCTGAAAAGGGTGTCGGCATGGAGATCGTGGCGAATCGATCCACAGCATCGGAATGGGAGACCTTTAAGGTGGATCTGAGTTCCTCGTTTAGTATAATCTGAGTAGGTAAAACTGTGGTTGGATCTAATTACGTCCATTGCATGATGAGCAGCTGTGGAGAGTCGACGAGAACACCTTCCAGTTTCGGGCTTTTGCTGGACGGTTCCAAAGTGTCAGCAATGGTGCTGTCGTCGCGATAACGAAGAACGCAAACAGACCGGAGTCGAAGTTTGTGGTAGTGAAGAACGATCAAAATCCAAAACTTGTTCGAATCAAAGCGTCGAATGGGCGCTTTCTGCAGGTTTTCGTCAAGATAATTATGCTTCTGTGGTTTTGACGATAAAGGAGATTGATGGGTGTCAACGCTGTGCAGGCGAAGACGGAACAGTTGTGACAGCAGACTTCCAGGAGAAGACCAGCCGGGGAAATGGCGATCCATCCGTGTTCTTGATGCAAATTAGTGACACGATTACAGGGGAGTACCAGCTGACGAATGGATTGGGAGGGAAAGCAGCAGAAGTGCTGACAGTAAACATGAAGTACCTTTGTTCATCTTACTTGCTTGATTTAAGTGTGCAAAGTGCTGAAACTGCTGATGCTACAGAGGCACTGTAACACTTTCATAGTCGAGAGACTTCGAGTTCATATCCCAGCATAAGTTTAACATCGTGAGAACCAAAGTTGGATGGTAGATGTGTTAGATTTTATTATTCTAATTAATTGGTTAAGATATAATGATATTTTGATTAAATTTTGATTAATATTATCAATCAATAAAAAAAATATTTCATAAGATAATTTTGATGGAAAAGACTCTATTAATTATTGTCATATACTTTCTATACTTTTTGCTCTTACTTATAAAAGGATAATACCTCTTAGAGATAAAATATTAGAAATTAAGAGTGTAGTTTTATTTTTGATCTCCTTTAGTTTCTATTTTATAACTCATAATAATCCTGTAAATGATAGAAAAAAATAAGAACATTTAGTTCTCCTTCCATATCAACATGATTGTAAATTTTATATTCTGCATTTAGATAAAGATTTTCTGAATAATATAAAAAAATATACGATCTTAATCTTGATCTATTGTTATTTGATTTTAATTTTGATATTAAAATTTTACTGTATAATAGTAATATAATTACAGTTTTTATTCTTAGAATTGATATTAGAGTATGTTGTTTTGAAATCAAATATTTTAAATTATTAAAATATATCAAATCTATTTTGTAAATAGACCTATTTATGTATTAGATTTGTTTATGCATTTCATCTATTTAAGTAATCTATTTATGTTGGGTGACTCGAAACATCCTCGAGTTTGTTCGAGGTTGCTCGGCTGTTTATGCAGCATTGCCATCGGTAGCTTACTGTTAATGGCAATGCTTCTGAGCAATAGCTCTATTGTGGGTGGCTACTGCAGTCACTATGTGCAGCAACCTTAGCGATAGACCTCCGCACTACTACCTGTGGTAGTGCTTTTGTAGGCCGAGGTGAACTAGGATCACTTGACAACCATGCGAGGCTATAGGTGTCACCATGCTACTCCAGGCGATGGTCGAGGTTGCGACGTTGCTCTTGGCTGCGGCAATGGAACTCGGTAATATTGAGCAATGGTGGATGGTATGGCATGGACTGCAGCATCGAGGTGTGGCAGATAGGGATTGAGGCTTAGGTTATGGCACACGATGGTGCTGCTGTTGTCGACAGCACAGTAAGGGACAGTAGTAACTCAACTATGCGTCAATAGTCAGCGATGCACAACAGGATGGATTGTTGAACCGTAGCACAGTGGCGGCTACACACTATGGTAGCTGCTCCGTGGCACAACGACGGACGACTGCTCACTATGGTAGTCGAACCGAAGTGCAACCATGGACAACTGCACAGTATAACAGCCGCTTCGTTGTATAAGTGGTGAACAATTTGCACACTGTGATGGTCGATCCGTTGTACAACAGCGGATTGTGGCGACATCGATGCATAATTGAGTGATGATGGCATGGTCACAGGTTGTGGTAGTGGCAGCTGAGGCAACGTGCGATGGAGGAAGCCACAATGAGAAGCCGACCACAAGGAGAAATCACAACTCTTGTGATTTTAATTATTTAACCCTAATTTTGACTAAATCAAAATATTGATTTTGACCATTTTGACTACTTTTGATAACTATTTGACTTTGACTTTAGTCAAAATCTAATTTTGTCAAATTTTAATTGATTTAATTTTGACTTAGTTTTGATCCCATTTTGATTGGTCAGCGATGCACAACAGGATCGATTCTAACCTATTGCACCTAGTTATTGACCCTATTGACCATCTTGATTTGGTCAAATTTTAATTTTGATTGAGCCCTAAGTTTGGTCGATCCTCACCCTATTTGATTCTAACTATATTTTGACTACTTGATTGAATTTAGATCCAATCAATCTCATTTTTTATCAAATTTAAAAATATTAAATTTTGACTAATATATGACTTTAATCAATTTTAATTTTGACTGATTTAATTAGATCGATGTTTAGTTCAATTCTATGCCTATAAAATTAAATGGGGTTGAATTTAGATTCCATATAAAATTAAAAAATATAAATTATATTTTTTCTAATTTTCTCTTATGATATGTTCATAAAATTTTACCTGTGATAATTAAATTTTAATTATTATTTTAGATATTTATTTAGTTATTCATATACATATATTTAAAATTATAAAATAATATTTATTTTTCACATAAAAGTATTATCTATGTTTTATCATTATTATAATCATCATATGAGTTTTCTTTTATGTGATTAATATTCAATAATAATTATTGTTATTATTTTATTATTATTAAAATATTTGACATAAATTAGATTAAAGAATATTTGATGAATATTATTTGTAACCTATATCCCTAAGTTTTATTGGACTAATAACTATCAAAGTGGCTTAGGCTGATAGATTTATAAGATATAAATTATAATAAATATTTTATAATTTATAAGATATTTTAAACTATATTCTATATTATTATATTGGTCTTGGACAAATAGATTTATAAAATTATATTAACAAATTAGTCTTAAATAATACTAAAAATATTCATAATTATATATATAATTAGAAGATTTAGACAATCATAAAGGAGATTCTACTTCGAATAATTATGTGATGGTATAAGATGATATCATTTTAGATATCCTTATAGTTTATGATTATATACCCAAAGATAGTAATACTATTCTAAAAGAATGGCTTTAGTCCTCCATAATAGTAAAATATTATATGAATACTAGATATATTAATTTTTCACCCAAAGATGAAATAGAGATCATCTCAATAATTCAATATTTACTAAAAAATCAAAATATTAATATTATTTTATTTTATTATAGTAGTACTTCCTTCATTATATTTTTATAAATATCCTTATAATTTTTTGATAAAATTATTATAAATAAATTGTGTAATTTATACTGAGAGTTAGATATTGACAAAGGATAACAAGCTTAACTATTAAAGAGTTCAATGAGAGATAATTAAATAATTAGAAAAATTCTAAAAGGCTCAATTTTAATAATTACTAATAATATTTAGACCTAATTATAGAATATAACAAATGTATTGAAAAATTAAAATATTGATTTAAAATGATTGATTAGTCATTAATTGGCTATAATTGAATATTATAATATTTGAGGAATTCTATGATATATCATTTTGATTGACAAAGTTGCAAAGCTTAAAATATTGGATATGAATGTAAGTGAGTCCTTCATGTATAATTTATTATTAATTTTTTTTATTTTTTTATTTGGTTCATTTAAAATTTGCTATAACATAAATAAAAAATAAGTAAAATTTAAATAAGCTGGCTAGTATTTGTGTTTAAGAAAAATTAAGATTAAAGTAGAAAAAAACTAATAATATTTTAGGTACTACTCAATGAGTGAATAATAATAATAATAGATTGAAGTATAATTTATCAAATAAATCAATTGAGTTTTAAATGCTATATAAATTCATAAAAATAATATTCACATTAAAATACTATTTATATGGTAAGAAAGATAGTGTGAAAATAACTATAAGCTTTGGTTCGAAAGGAAAAATTATAAATTAACCTTTGTATGTTTAAATCAAATATTATAGAAGTTCATTTCTAATACTTGATAAATTGATTCTGACACTTCGACTTATGTTACTAATAATATATAGAAAATCATCTTAACTCAAAACCAAAAGCATAAAAGGATCTTTATTACAAGGAATTATCATAAACCGTAAGTCATAATAGTGAATATTTATCACCTATGCTCAAAGATGATTCATTTGATGTATCTTGAGGATACATGTTATATTCCTATAAATCTAAAAACTTGATTTCTTTATCTATAATTGTTAGGATATTACTTTCTTATGGAAAACTCAATATATTTATGATTCAGTTAGTTGAAATTCTATATGATGGTTTGTATAGAATTAATAAGAATCTTGAGTTTACAACTATCTTATAATTAATAATTAGAATAAAACATAGTTCATGTACTCCTTGAGATTATATATGTTTACATCTACAAGTCACTTTATATTCCTTATTTTGATAAAGAAAGACATTTTATCGCATTTATAAATAACATGCTAAGATATGACTATGTATATTTAATTTATGTAAGGTCTCAAGTTATTGACACATTTAGGTATATATAAATGAAGTCAAGGGATAATTAAATAGAAAGGTTAAAATTTTCAAGTCTAACAGGGTAATAAATTTTATAATAGATATGATGAGTTCAATCATAATTTTGATTTTTTTGCTAGATTCTTAGAAAAGTGAGATATTCATTATGTCTCATCAAATGTGTCATGATAGAACGAGATTGCTAAAAAGCAAAATTGTACTCTTATCGATATAGTTAATAGCATAATGAGTTATTATTTATACCTGAATCAATGTGAGATGAAGCTTTAAAGATAGTAATATATATTTTAAATAGGGTTTTTAGTAAATCAGTTTCATCAATTCCTTTTGAATTATAAATTTATAGAAAACTCAACTTAAGATAGTTATATATTTAGAATTGTCATGCAGAGATAATAGTCTTTAAACCATATGAAAAAAATTAAATTTAAGAACTATTTTTGAGTATTTTATTATTTATCTAAAAAATTAAATATTTATTACCTTAATGATAGTAGTTGAATAAGTGGAAGTAAAAATCTTAAAATTTAATCTTGACATTGAGAAGATATAAGTTAATACTCTTTTATTATTTTATATTTGAGAAGTTATTCATGTTAGGATCGTAATGATACTAAGAGAGAGGGGTTGGGGGGGGTGGTGGGGGTAAATTAGTACTATAATATTTTTTATCCTATTTTAAGTTTGATTGATAAATCCATATCGGAAACGTGTTTAACCAAAAATATTAGTAAGGTTGTGAATAAAACAAATTAGCAAGTAACTGAAAATCAAAAGTAAGAGAAGGAATGTAAACCAATTTATAATGGTTCAGTCTTCTTAACCTACGTTCACTCCTAATTTCTCTTCTCTTAAGGTCATTCGTTTTTACTACCGATCTTCTTTCTAATGGGCAAAGATCAACTACCCTTATTATAGCTTTTCTCATTTTAATAGGCTTTAGAGAGAACCTCCATACTCACTCTTTAATAAGATCTCTCACCTCTTACAACTTAGAATCATCTCTAAACTCAAGAAGAAAGAGACTTAAACAATGCTAAAAAAGAGAGCTATAACTCTTCACAAACTCAGAATTTGATGCTCTATCAACTAAGCCTCAATAGGGTATTTATAGGCCCCAAGATGCTTTAAAAATAAAACTAAAAAATTTAAATACCTAAAATTTTGGGTACTACCATCACAATTTTGAATTTGGGATGATGCTACCGCCATCCTAGGTGGTACTACCATTAGCAGCATTGATAAGCACTATTTATGCTTATCGACTAACTCAAGCAATACCACCACTTGGGCTTGGCTATCACGGACAAAATTATAAACGGAGTATTCGATGTAATACTTATGTATGTCCGTGTCTTTCGATTTTGTTTATGCTTTACACAACATATAAAGGGCTGGTAGTAAGCTTAGCAGCCCGATTTTCTTTGGTTTTGGTGGTCGTCCTTGGCTTAAAAATAAAGGTTGTGTCATGGGGACACTTGTAGGGATTTCGATTTGTAGTGGACCATTTTGGACCATTTGTTGTATGATCGTTCAGTGCTTGTAAAGTCTGTTTGTAATTTATATTAGCTTTGAAGTGTTTACTGAAATGATTGCTTGTAGATCTCAAGCAAGGCGCTTTCTCTAACTCGTTTTCTCTTTTGTATGTCCTAAGGAACCATATGAGGTTTTGGGGAGGCTGACCTTTACAAACAAACACGGAAGGGTGTCACACGACTTAGGCAAAACCAGCTAAGTCCATGACATATGGTATCAAAGCAGGATAAGCACTCATAGAAACATTTGACATATAAACGTAGGGGACCTAGCGGGGCTGCATTGAGGGCAGCTAGTACACGTGACTATTTGAGGGAAAACGAGTATAGAGATGTAGGGAAAAGAAGTCGCTCAGAGAAGCAGGCATTTGAGATTGACATTCAGATGAATGACCAACCCTTCGTGCTAGAGGAATCATGAGAACAAGTAAGATGGGAAGAATGCGTAGCGCACAAAGGTTGGGATGATTGAGTTTGAGCTACAGCTTAATGTTGGCAACCACACTTGATGGTGCTTAAGGCAAGCGAGGCGCTTGGTAAAGGATGAGACCATGCAAAGTGGAATGGGTTGTTCAACGACCGAAAGAGTTATGAAAAGCTCACATAGGTGAGGGGAATTGCTAACTCGAAGAATTTGGTACTCATGCAAGGGCCTATATGCGGATGATAGAATATTCTTAGCCATCCTAAGGCGACCGAAACTTGGTGCTATAGAGCATTGGAACTTTCTCTTTGACATGAGAAGGATACATCAATAGGAGGCTGAAGTGTTCAGCGAGTTCAGTATATTGTTAGGCCTTGAGGGGTGTAGTGAGGGCTGTATTGACATGGAGTCACAATCTAACAAGTGTGTTTGTGGGAGATAAAACAATGCACAGTTTGTTCAGCAAGGCGAAGTAGTCCAAGAGGATGATAGTCTCTGAAACTTCCAGAGAGAAGGAAACGAAGAGAAAAGTTACTCCAATAGGACAGATATCCATGAGGGATAAGTCTCGGCTCTCTAGAGGGAGAATCATATGTAATAGATCGCACATGTTGAGGATGAGTACATCAAAACAACTTCACAAAGCTCAACAAATCGAGCAAGCGGGCGAAGAGTCATCGCATGGTCTCGCTTGAGATAATGTATTGGGGGGATGCATTATGAGATCAAGTAGGGGAGCAACCTAAGGCAACACAAATGAAGGTACACTTGGAATCAATATGGAGATCGAACTCAATGGAGGGCTGACCCGTGGAATGGTAGTGTAAGGACCATCATCAACTCAATGCAAATCGAGGAGCGGAGCAACTTAGGTGTAACTTGGCCAAGTATGTTGAATCTCGAATTTTGATGATAAAATCAATAAGGCACACTTGGAATCGATATGGAGATCGAACTTAATAGAGGGCTGACCCGTGGAATGGTAGTGTAAGGACCATCATCAACTCAATGCAAATCGAGGAGCGGAGCAACTTAGGTGTAACTTGGCCAAGTATGTTGAATCTCGAATTTTGATGACGAAATCAATAAGGCACACTTGGAATCGATATGGAGATCGAACTTAATAGAGGGCTAACCCGTGGAATGGTAGTGTAAGGACCATCATCAACTCAATGCAAATCGAGGAGCGGAGCAACTTAGGTGTAACTTGGCCAAGTATGTTGAATCTCGAATTTTGATGATGAAATCAATTGGTAAATTATTTGACTTAATCTATGTGTTGAGATAAGTGTGTAGGATTAACTACGATAGTAGTAAGACATAAAGCAAATTATGGGTTAGAGTTGAAGATTTGGACGATGTACCAGGAGCTCACTGAGAGTTCATCGGAAGAATCACCTAGAGTTTGTCGAAAGATCACTAAGAGTTTGTCGGAAGATCGCCATGAGTTCGTCGGAAGACTCACCGAAAAGTTCGTCGAAGGATCGCTAAGAGAAAAATCGACATATCGAACTAATTGCTTGCCTTAATGGTAGTTAGAACTTTAATTGAGTTAGGATTGGGAGGTGATCCCACTAACTCAATCAGGGGCCCTTAACAGGGCTGAATGAGCCAAATTGAATAGCTCATTTAACACCTAAAATCACGGTCGGTGGTGGCACCACTTGGGACTCGGTCTCCCAAGTGTTCAGGGCGGTGGCATCGCCTGTAATTAATATCGTCAGCGATGGTACCGCCCTTGTCAGGCGATGGTACCGCTAGAGCTTGGTCTTCGAGCTCTATCCGGCAGTGGTACCATCTAGTGTTAGGTGTCAAGTGGTGGTACTACCCAATAATGATAATGGTACTGCTAATACCTCGAAAATCAGAGAACTGATACTTTTTGGCTCCAATTCAGAAGCCATTAGGGCCCATAAATACCACACCCTTTTCTGCATGAAAGGGCACAAAAGTATTGGTATAATCTTCAATCTTTAAAGTGTTAAATAGTTGTAAAAGTGCTAGAGTCCTCCTCCCTTTCTAAGTGTTGAGATTATTCAAGAGAAGAGTGAGACTTATAAGGGTTATCTCCTAAACCCATGAAAAGGAGAAAGTGTTGTAAAAGGTGGTTGGTCTTCGCCTATTGAAAGAAGGTCATTAGTGGACACTGGTGACCTCGATAAAGGAGGAATCCAAAAGTGGATGTAGGTTATGACGACCGAACCACTCTAAAGTCTGGTTTAAATTTCGTCTTGAGCAATTTACCTTTCTTGCAAGCTACTTTACCTTCTTACTGCTTTCTCTATGCTCTTATATGCTTTCAAGTTAAAATCTTTATGAAACGATTTTCGTCATAATTGGGTTTAATTGAAATGAAGAATTTTGAAACGAGTAATTTTTTCACTACACTAATTCACCCCTCCTCTTAGTGTCACTCTTGACTCTAACAATTGGTATCAAAGCGAGGTCACTCTCATTTGGTTTGAAACCCAAGAGAGATGACATTTATCGGCAACCAAGAGGGTCACTCAATTACACATCCACCCATGTTCAATAGAACAGATTACACATATTAGAAGACTAGAATGAGAATTTTTCTGATTTCTATGGATTTTGAGCTATGGAGTATTGTCGAAAATGATTTTCAAAAGTCTTCTCTTCCAATAAACGATTGGAATGAGTTAGAGAAGAAGACTTTCGCTTTAAACTCCAAGGCTATAAATGTCTTGTTTTGTGCTTTAGATAAAAATGAATTCAATCGAGTATCTATTTGTGAAATGACTTTTGATATATGGCACACACTCGAAGTGACTCACGAAGGCACTAGTAGAGTAAAGAAGTCGAAAATTAATCTTTTAGTCCATACTTATGAGTTGTTTCGAATGAAACCGAGTGAGACCATTGGAGATATGTATACCTGATTTACGGATGTGGTCAATGGTCTAAAACGACTTCGTAAAAGTTTTTTGGATTTTGAACTTATTAATAAAATCTTAAGATTCCTTCCAAAGAGTTGGGATCCTAAAGTAACGACCATTCAAGAGGCTAAGGATTCAAATAACTTTCCTCTCAAAGAACTAATCGGGTCATTAATGATCTATGAGATAACTTGCAATACTCATGAAGAGCTTAAGAACAACCTTCTAAAGAACAGGAAGGATATGATACTAAGAACTCAAAAAGACCACTTGAAAGAAAATTAAAGTGATAAGGACTATGATGATGACTTGGCACTCTTGATAAGAAAGTTTAAAAAATTCATAAAAAGAAATAAATTTAGAAATCATACTAAAAATAAATTTGAACCCAAGAAAGAACAAGTCATATGCTATGAATGCAAGAAGTCAGGACATTTCAAAAGTGAATGTCCCCAAGCAAAGAAGAAATAACCAAAGAAGAAGAAGGCTCTTAAAGCAACGTGAGATGACTTAAGTGCATTTGAAGAAGAGGAGCAAACCAACACCGAGCAAGTTGCTCACTATGCACTAATGGCTATTGGAGATGAGATAAGCAGTTCATTAGATGCAAGTTTATCTTTTGATGAATTACTAAGTGCTTTTCATAATTTATTCGATTGATGTAAATTAGTTAGTAAAAAATATAAATTATTAAAAAAGGAGTATGCCTCTCTTGTTAGTGATTTTGATAGACTAAAAATTGAGTATGATGATAGTTTAGCTCCTTCCACAAAATGCGATCAATTAGAAACACTTAGAAAGGAAAACTTGCTACTCAAAGAAACATTAGAAAATTTTGAGATTAGTAGCAAGTGCTTAAACATGATCCTTGTCAATAAGGGTTACGTTCATAAAAGAAGTCGAATCGGATTTGTGAGTAGCTCTCACCAAAATCCAACCACCTTTGTTAAAGGCCCTACCTTGCACATTTCACCCTAAAACAAATGCAACTTTTGTTACAAATTTAGACATGTTGCGTACAAATGTCAATTTAAGAGATATAGTCCACATAAATTGATTTGGGTTCTTAAAGAAACCTTAAATGACTCAATACAACATGATAAGTTGTATAGATCGATTTTTAAGGCACCCAAAGTCAAATGGGTACCTAGAAATCACCCTTTTTTTAGAAATATTTACCATCACAAGCTAGAAGCAAGAGATGGTACCTTGATAATGGATGCTCTGGGCACATGACTGGAGATCCATCTCAATTCTCTAAGCTCACTAACCTAGACGAAGGATATGTCATATTCGGAGACAACAACAAGGGTAAAATAATTGGTAAATGAACCATAGGTAACAAATCCAACTTCTTTATTGAAGATTTGTTATTGGTTGATGGCTTAAAACATAACCTTTTGAGCATTAGTCAATTGTATGATAAAGGATACATCATTAGATTTGAATCCAATGCTTGCATTATTGAAAAATCACACAAAAACATATCTATGATTATCCTAAAATAAAATAATATATACACTATCGACATTGATGATCTTTGTAATAAATTATGTTTTTCGATTTTAAATGATGATGCTTGGATTTGGCATGGGAGATTAGGTCATACTAGCATGAAACTAATCTCTCAAATCTCATCTAAAGAACTTATTGTTAGGATCGGAGCGGCACTAAGAGGGGGGGGGTGAATTAGTGTAATGGATTAAAACTTAAATTTTAATCAATCTTTCGTTCGATAAGAGCAGAACTTGAAAAGCTTAACTTGAAGGCGTATTCTTAAATATGCGCAGCAAAGGTAATAAGGAACTAAAACATGTAAGAAGGCTTGCAGTAATGTAAATAGCAATAATGAAATGCAAACCAAAGGATCACGCCGATTTTAGAGTGGTTCGGTCAAATGACCTACATCCACTTGCGAGGCCCCTCTTCGATGAGGCTCCTACCTTCCACTAGCAAATCTCTTGAAATGGAAGGGCAAATACCCCTCTTACAACCTTTTGCAAATAGTTCAACCTCTTACAAATTTTCAGCAAGAAAGGAGGAGAACTTTCTAGCAAATTGAAATCTAGACTTGCTAACACTTTCTAAGATTTTTCTCTCAATCAATTGCTACTCAAAAAGTTGTAATCTCAGCTGAGATTTGAGGGGTATTTATAGGCCTCAAGAGGATTCAAATTTGGGCTCCAAATTTGAATTCTCGTGGAGTTCCCGATGCTGGCGGTGCCACCGCCTGTCAATGTCAGAAGCTGACAGTGTTGGGCGGTGCCACCGCCTAGCTCTCGGGCACTGGGCGGTGCCACCGCCCAGCTCTCGGGTGCTGGGCGGTGCAACCGCCCAGTCTGGCAGTGCCACCGCCATACTCTTCGGTTGATTGGTTGGGCTTCAAACTTAGCCCAAACCAAGTCTAATTTTGGGCCCAATTGGCCCCTAATCAGGATATAGGATTATTTCTTAATCCTAATCCTAATTACATGTTAACTACTTAACAAAAACACATCCTAAGCAAATTTTCAACTGCGAACGTCGAGTCTTGTTCCGGCGAGCTTTCCGACGAACTTCTTCCGACGGGCTCCCAACAAGCTCCCGAACTTGTGATGACTTTAATGAGTAACCGAGCCTTCTCGGTGATCTCCGTGAACCTCCGACGATCTCTTCGGCGAACTTCCAAAAATTCCGACAGGTTCCCGATTTTTTCTCGGTTGGTTCCGGCAGCATCTCCGACGATTCTTCGAACTCTTAAACGTCCATCGAACTTGACTCCGGTATCCTTGCTTTGTGTTTTCTGGTTATCGTAGTTAATCATGCACACTTAACTCAATAATATGGATTAGATCAAATAACCCATCAATTGATTTTATCATCAAAATCCGAGATTCAACACTTATAAGAGGAATTCCTTACATTAAGTTCGTTAAAAATAATGTTTGTGATGCATGTCAAATAGGTAAATAAATAAACAGTAGTTTCTAACCAAAGAACCAAATAAATACCTCTAGACCATTACAATTAATTCATATGGACTTGTTTGGATTAATTGCTACGTCAAGCCTAGGAGGTAGCAAATACGCCTTTGTTATCGTGGATGATTATAGTAGATACACTTAGACTTACTTCTTGGCACTCAAAAGTGATTGCTTTAGGTATTTTTCTAAGTTTTGTAAACTTGTTCAAAATGAAAAGGGTTTTATGATTTCATCAATTCGAAGTGATCACTATGGTGAATTTCAAAACCATGATTTTCAAGAATTTTATGAATTTAGTGGATACAACTATAATTTCGCTACTCTAAGAAATCCTCAACAAAATGGAGTAATAGAAAGAAAAAATAGAAACTTATAAGAAATGACTAGAACCATGTTAAACGAACATAGCCTACCCAAATATTTTTGGGCTGAAGCCGTAAATATGATATGCTATATCATGAATAAGGTTCTAGTAAGACCATTACTCTTCAAAACTCCTTATGAGTTGCGGAACAATAAAAAACCTAATGTTTTATATTTTAAAGTTTTTAGATATAAATGTTTTATCTTGAATGAAAAAATTTGTCTTAGGAAAGTTTGATGTAAAATCCGATGAAGGGATTTTTCTTGGCTATTCTTCTATTTCTAAGGCCTTTCGTATCTTTAACAAAAGAACTTTGGTTATAGAAGAATCTATTCATGTTGTTTTTAATGAAGTTTTTAGAGTTAAGAAAAATGATTTTGATAATGATCTTAATTTTGATGCTTTGAATTTAAATGAAACCCTTTCTCCAATATAGCAACTTGGATGCATCTTCTTCCGAAATATCCTTACCCAAGGAATGGAAGTATATAGATGCTCATCCTAAGGAGCTAATCATAGGAGACGTATCAAAAGGGGTTCAAACTCATTCTTTTCTTAAGAATTTTTATGCCAACGTTACTTTTCTCTCCCATATTGAACCTAAATGTATTGACAAGACCTTGAAAGATGATTCATAGGTTATTGCAATACAAGAAAAGTTGAATCAATTTGAGAGAAATGGGGTTTGAAAGCTTGTTCCGAGGCTAAATGACTATTTAGTTATTGGTACTAAATGGGTCTTTAGAAACAAGCAAGATGAATTTGGTATCGTGGTTAGAAACAAGGCTAGATTAGTGACTAAGGGTTTCAGCCAAGAAGAAGATATTGATTATGAAGAAATCATCGCTTCTATGGCACGATTAGAAGCCATAAGGATGCTCATTGCCTATGCTATTAGTAATAATTTTAAGTTATTTCAAATGGATGTTAAAAGTACTTTTCTTAATGGTTTTATTTTTGAAGAAGTTTATGTTGAACAACCTCTCGGATTTGAGAATCATAATTTTTCTAATCATGTGTTTAAATTGACTAAAGCTCTCTATGGATTAAAACAAGCCCCAATGGCTTGGTAAGAGAGACTTAGCTCATTTCTTATTTAAAATAATTTCTTTAAAGGCAAGGTCAATACCATATTATTTATTAAAAATTTTGAAAATAACTTTCTTATTGTTCAAATTTATGTGGATGACATTATTTTCGGTTCCATGAATGAATCTTTATGCAAATCATTTGCCAAAAGTATAAACCAAGAGTTTGAAATGAGTGAATTAACTTTCTTTTTAGGCTTGCAATTCCAACAACTTAATGATGTCATTTTTATGAGTCAAACAAAATATGCATTATACTTGCTAAAATGATTTAAAATGGATTAGTTTAAAGGCTATCAATACTCCAATAAGTATCTCCACTAAGTTAGACATTGACGAAGGGGGAGAAAGCTTTGATTAGAAAGCTTATAGGGGTATGATAGGTAGTTTACTATACCTCACTACAACTAGACCAGACATCATGTTTAGTGTAGGACTTTGTGCTATGTTTCAATCTAACCCTCAGCAATCTTATTTAAAAGCTGTCAAAAGGATTTTTAGATACCTAAAAGAAACTCCTAAACTAGGATTATGGTATCCAAAATCTAAAAATTTTGAATTGCTTGGTTATGCCGATGCTAATTTTGCTAGCTGCCAAATAGATAGAAAAGGCACATCCGGAACATGTCAATTTTTAGGACATGCACTTGTCTCTTGGTCTTCTAAGAAATAAAACTCAGTTGCATTATCTACAACCGAAGCTGAGTATATTGCAGTAGGTGTATGCTGTGCTCAAGTTATATGGATGAAAAACACTTTAGAAGATTATGGAATTCACCTGAAGAATATACATATAAAGTGTGATAACACAAGTACAATATGTTTAACAAAAAATCCTATTCACCACTCTAGAACTAAACATATTGACATTAGGCATCACTTTATATGAGATCATGTTAATAATCATGATGTAATCTTAGAATTTATTGACACAAAACATCAATTGGTTGATATTTTTACAAAACCTTTAATTGAGGAACAATTTGATTTTATAAGAAGAGAATTAGGCATGATAAATTTCTAGGATATATTAGTTCCTCTTTAAAATTTTCTCTAGATTTTCTTATCGAATTCTATCTTACAAGATCATTCACTTAAATCATGAACTTATAGTGTGCGTAATGAGTCATATGAACTTTATCATATGAATTTTATAAGATGTTTACGTACGAATTTTATATGATGCATGAATTTGTGGTGCGAATTTTCTCCTCTTACAAGAATAGAATTTATGATGTTTGTGTAAATAAGTGTGTGCATCTCATAATGATAAAAATCTTGCAAAGAAGGAACCACACAATATAAGCACCACACCTCAATGCAAGCAGTGCTCACTGCTTGTAGGCGGTGGCACCGCCCAGCTGGTCATGGGTTGTAGGCGGTAACACCACCCAACTGGTGGTGCCACTGCCCGTAACCTACCCTATATAAAGAACAAGTTAGGGTTGGCGATAGAACTGACCCTAACTCATTCTACCCTTTCCAAAGTGCTCCAAACCTCTTGATCTTCTTCTCTATAGCAACTCAAAGAATCCCCATTTTTTTGCTAAATCAAGGATCAATCCCAAACACCCTCTTGGTGATCACAAGAAGGAAAAATTATAAAGGTAATCCCTAAACTAAATTGATTACCTCTTTGCATTATGTATTCTTGCCTCTTATTTATCTTCATAATTGTAGTCTTCATGACTTCTAGAAGATCCTCAATGGACAAAGGGAAGAGGAGATTAGATGAAAACTATGACTCCCTACTTTTTTATTCCAATCAATATGCCCTTAAATTTCAAATCATAAAATCTAGAAATGTTCACAAGGGTAAATATGTTGATTTAGAGGAATTAAGTGATTTGGAACATATTCAATGGTTTGTTAATCTAGATATCTTACCAATCCTTCAAAAACATGAACCTATCTATCCTAGACTTGTTAGATTGTTCTATAATAATCTGTATGTTGATGAAAATGATAGGGTCTCCACATATCTCTTAGGATGTCATATACCCATTACGGATAGCGTAATTTGTAGTCTCATAGGAATTATGGTGAAAGAAAGAGGTTGTTATTTTAGAAGCCAATGGGATGAAGCATCAGTTGGGACCACTTATTCTAAAGCCTTAGGAACCATCTTCGGTAATCCTAATTTGTCTATTCTTCCAAAGAGCTGTGAACATTTAGTATCTTTCAACACCAAAGTACTTTATCATATCTTGATAAGTATTATAATTCTAAAACAATATCATCATGATGAAGTTAACTTAATGGAAATAGGAACGATGTATTGGATTATGAAAGGACATGAAAATTGTTTTGGCTACCTCATATAACAAAATATGATTGAACTATCGAAAAAGGATATGATGCTTCCATATGGTGGCCTGATCACAAGACTAATCCATATATATGACATAGATATCCCACCTGACGAAGAAGTTATGAAACTGGATAGATTTAATGTCATAAATAGAAATCTACTAAGATTATTAAGGTGTATATTCAGAAATGGGATATAGACTAGATTGCCTAGAAGGACTGATCCCCTTCCACCTGATCAAAAACCTGAAACACCAATATTTAGAGATAATCAATCTCCTCCTACTGGTCCCTTTGAGGTAACACTTCCAGTAGAGTAAGCACCTCCCTCATCTATCGACGACATAGGGACTCAAATAGATCGATTTGAACAACGTCAAGATCAACTTGAACAACGTCAAGATCAAATTTTAACTGAGTTGTAGCAGATTCATCGATAGCTTAATACCTTGTTTAGACATTTTGACTTGCCACCACCTGAGTAGCAATGTATGTCTTTTTTTTTTTTTTGCTAATGACAAGGGGGGAGAAGTGGATGAAATCGCTCTCTTTTATGTTGTAATCTTATGTTGCTTACTTTGATGGTGAAATTCCATGCTTACTATTTTGATAGTGAATTTGTGCTTACTTTAGTGCTGAAAATTTCTATAATATTGTGATCTCTTTAATACTAAGAATTTCTAATATTACCATACAATGATGCAATATCGAATTCTTAATATTGTAAACTTTTGCAATAATGATGATGTTTCATGCAAGTAGTGATGAAAGGCTATGCCGAAATATTTTATCATGCATGAAGTGATTGTGCATTTAATATCTTGTTGACTTGAAATTATGATAATGCATAAATGCATGTGATTTCTAATAATGATTAAAGCTTGAATTCAAGTTTGTATGGCATATAGATAGGGGGAGTTAAGAATAACTCTTTCACTAATTGGTTATCATCATCAAAAAGGGGAAGATTATTGAATCTCAGATTTTGATGATGAAATTAATTGGTAAATTATTTGACATAATCTATATATTGAGATAAGTGTGCAGGATTAATTATGATAGTGGTAAGGCATAAAGCAAATGATGGGTCGGAGTCGAAGATTCGGACCATGTACCGGGAGCTCACCGAGAGTTCGTCGGAAGAATCGTCTAGAGTTCGTCGAAATAATCACCAAGAGTTCGTTGGAAGATCATCGAGAGTTTGTCAGAAGATCGCCATGAGTTCGTCGGAAGACTCATCGAGAAGTTCACCGAGAGAAAAATCGACATACTAGACTAATTGCTTGTCGTAATTATAGTTAGAACTTTAGTTAAGTTAAGATTGGAAGGTCATCCCACTTACTTAGTCAAGGGCCCTTAACAGGGCTGAATTGGGCCGAATTGAATAGCCCATTCAGCACTTGAAATCACAGCTAATGGTGGCACCGCTTGGGACTCAATCTCCGAGGTGTTCTAGCTATGGTACCGCCTAGAGGACAGTGGTATCGTCAGTAGTTAATACTGTCAATGGTAGTACCGCCCCTGTCAAGCGGTGGTACCACCAAAGCTCGATGTCCGAGCCCTATCAGGCGGTTGTACTGCCTAAACTAGGCGGTGGTACCGCCCAGTGTCAGGTGTCAAATGATGGTATTGTCCAATAATGGTGATGGTGTTGAATTTCGTATTTTGATGATGAAACCACTTGATATGTGTTTATAATTTAAACTGCATTTTGAGTGATGCAGGTCTACTCGATCAGGATTAGACAATTAACGCAGGAGGAATTGACGTTGCGCCGGAGGAGATAACGTCAGGATATTGGACGGCAGAAGGCTTCGGACGTCGGGCATCGGGCCAAGGAGAGCGGAATTACGCCAAGGATATCGGGGTTGCGGAGATCAACCGCCGATTGGGCAACAAGCCGTAAGAGAGGACGATGCGCTGAAGAATCGGACGAAGCGCCAACCAATGACGTGCCGGGCAATGGAATGTCAATTCGCGGTGTAATAATTGTCTAGATCGGAGTAGAGTTTTGGCTTATATGTGCAGGATTAACTACGATAATGATGAAGACATAAAGCGAAACAAAGTGTCGGAGTCAAGCGCAAAGGATTTGTTGCGAAGTTCGAGAGTTTGACGGAAGTCCGAAGGTTCATCGAAAATCTTCGGAACTAGCCGAGAATGAGTAGGGAGCTTGCTTGGAGGTTTTTCTGAAGCTTCGCCGGAAGGTTCGTTGGAAGTTCGCGAGCTCGCCGAAAAAGATCGAGCTTGCCGAAGAAGCTCGTTGGAACTCACCAAGATCAAATCGTGAAGTCTAGGAGCTTGCCGGGAGTCCGCAAAATGGTTTCCGAGAGTTTATCTGAAGACCGTCCTGAAGTTCGGCCTGAAGCTTCACGGGAAGAAGTCTTGACTTACGAACTTTGTAATAGCTTAGAAAATGTCTTTAAATTCGTATTTAGCACGTTAATTAGGGTTAGGATTAGGTGTTAATCCTATAACCCAAGTAGGGGTCAATTGGGCCCGAGTTCGGACTAGTTTGGGCCAAGATTGAAGCCCAACTAGTGGGCTGAAAACACTGTAGGCGTTGGCACCACCTGGGTTGGGCGGTGGCACCGCCCAGTGCCCGAGAGCCAGGCGGTGGCACCGCCTGGGCTGGGCGGTGGCACTGCCCAGTGCCCGAGAGCTGGGCAGTAGCACCGCTTGGGCTGGGCGGTGGCACCGCCTATCACTGTCAGCGCCTGACACTGACAGGCGGTGGCACCGCCTATCACCGCCGGACGACATCGACAAAGCGGTGGCACCGCCATCGACAGCAAAGGGCACCGCCAAAGATCGAACTCCACGAGAATTCAAATTTGGAGCCCAAATTTGTATCCTCTTGAGGCCTATAAATACCCCTCAAATCTCAGCTGAGATTACAACTTTTTGAGCAGCAATTGATTGAGAGAAAAGTCTTAGCAAGTCTAGTTTTCAATTTGCTAGAAAGTTCTCCTCCTTTCTTGCTGAAAATTTGTAAGAGGTTGAACTGTTTGTAAAAGGTTGTAAGAGGGTATTTGCCCTTCCATTTCAAGAGATTTGCTAGTGGAAGGTGGGAGCCTTATCGAAGAGGGGCTCTGAAGTGGATGTAGGTCATTTGACCTAACCACTCTAAAATCGACGTGATCTTTGGTTTGCATTTCATTATTGCTATTTACATTACTGCAAACCTTCTTACATGTTTTAGTTCCTTATTACCTTTGCTGCATATTTAAAAAATATACTTTCAAGTTAAGCTTTTCAAGTTCCGTTCTTATCGTTTAAAGATTTATTAAAACCGAAGTTTTAATCCGCTGCACTAATTCACCCCCCCCTCTTAGTGCCGCTCCGATCCTAACAATTGGTATCAGAGCGAGGTTTTTCTACCTTGGTTTAACACCCAAATAGAAATGGCTCTTTACGGCTTTCAAGAGGGTCACTCTCTCATTTGTCCTCCCTTTTTCAATGGGACGGACTACACTTATTGGAAAACTCGAATGAGAGTTTTCTTACTTTCTTTGGATTTGAATTTACGGCACATAGTCGAAAATGGATTTGAAATGTCTTCTCTTCCAATGAACCAATGGAATGATTTGGAGAAGAAGATGTTTTCTTTAAACGCAAAGGCTCTGAATGCCTTATTTTGCGCTTTGGACAAAAATGAGTTCAATCGGGTTTCTTTATGCGAAACGGCTTTCGACATATGGCACACTCTTAAAATCACACATGAAGGCACTTCTAGAGTTAAAGATTCGAAAATCAACATTTTAATGCATGATTTCGAGCTTTTTCAAATGAAGCCGAGTGAAACCATTGTTGACATGTACACCCGTTTTACGGATGTCGTCAATGGTTTACAAACTCTTGGCAAATGTTTCTCGAATTTTGAACTTGTTAGTAAAGTTTTACAATCACTTTCTAAAGTTTGGGAATCAAAAGTTATGACAATACAAGAAACAAAAGATTTAAATATTTTTCCACTTGAAGAACTTATCGGCTCATTGATGACATATGAAATGGTGCGCAATGCACATGATGAACACAATGAACACTTGAACCACCTTCCAAAGAATAGGAAGGATTTGGAACTCCAGACAAATGAATACCACTTGAGCAATGACTCAAGTGATGAGGACAATGATGAACTTGAACTTCGAACACTAAATCTTAATAAGTTTATTAAACAAAAATCTAAAATAAACAATGAACTTGAACGGAGGGAGATGCCAAAGAAAAGGAAGGCACCCAAGGATGAATCAAGAACTTCCAAAGGTGAAATGGCGAATTGGGCTTTGACGGGCTTCGACACAAGGTAAGTAACTCAACTCTCTTGAATTATTTTGAAATTACTTAAGTTTTTCATGAGTTCTTAATTTAGATAGTAGGAATAGGAAATAAAAAAAAAAATTCAAAAATTATATCATGTTTTTCTTTTTTAGCATCTTTGAAAAAAATTAAAAATTTAATCAATGAAAAGTATATTGCTAAGGTTTCATGCATGTTATGTTTTGAAATGTTGAATGATGTATGCAGTATTATGGATTATAGTTATATGATATGTGATAATACTTAGGATTAATCCATGCATGTGTATTTTGATGATTTTATGTCATGCATGAGTTTTTGAAGTAAATGTTGATTTGATACTCTCATTTTGGATTAACATGTTTTTAGTTTAATCATTTTTATGACGAATTAAGATGACATTCTCATGACATATTAAGATGACATAGTGCATGTACATCTATGTATGAATTTCTTGATAGTCTTTTAATGATAGATGTGATATCATGATGTTTTATTTTTTATGTGTTTGGGCTTGACGGCTTTATAACGAAACTTATGTTTTGACTTTAAATGATGATACAATGTTTTCACAAAAAGACTTGAACACTCTCACATGAAATCAATTGTATGAAATGGAAATAAATTTTCTATTATATTGAGATTAATGAATTTATTTTACCAATCTTATGAATCTCATGAAAATAAACATGATGAATATTTTATAAATGAGTTGTCTTATAAGATTTTGCCTTTACATCTTGAACTTTAATGCTTATATTGATTTGGCATATAAAGACTAAGGCATGCTCATAAGAAGCAAATCACATGAATAGAAATTTATAAAAATGAAATGTAATCCTTTATCTTATTGATTTCTACATAAGAGACCAATAAAACTATCTATGCCATTTTGAATCTCTTGAAAGAAATGTTGAGATTTTGATTATTTGGATGATTTGAATTTGAATGAGTTTTATTCAAAATCATGATCTTGATTCCGTGATATTTACAAATTAAGATTTATTATGAATCAAGATTTTTTCATTAATCGATCTCCTAAGATTTTCTTTTGATTATTTATGAGTAGGTTTTTCAAAAAGAAATCATGCCTTTTGGTATTCATATGTTCTAATCTTTCATGATATGATTTTTATATAATTCCTTGTATTCATGAAATGTTTATCGCATCACCCAATTACTTTCTTCTTGATATTCCTTATGTGGTGATTAAAATTATGCATGAAATACTCTTGATATTATTTTGATGTATACAAATGAAAAGTTATAATCATAAATGATGGATGAAATTTGACAAGTTAATATCTTCATGATTTGAAATATTTATACTTTGAAATTATGCATGCAATTGCTTTGTATTGTGATGATATATGCATCATGAATACTTTATTATCATACATGAAAATAGTGATAAACATTTTGAAAATAAATGTTTGTTTCATGTTAGATGATTTTACATCATGTGCATGATGAGTTATAGTGATGATTGAAATAATGATTGAAATGCGTTAAATGATGAATGTTTGGTATCATGATCAACATGTTGATAAATGCTTGAAAATTTTAATGTTTGAGTATCATGTATGATATGCTTATTAATCATGATTGATTTATTTTTCGGTATCGTGCATGAAAAATAAGGTTATTGAAATTGTGTATGTTTTAATTTGAATATATAATGATGCATAAATAAGAATGATACTTACCTTTGTCATAATATGAAAATTGATATAAGGGTCTTCCCTTCTTTTTGACAATGACAAAGGGGGAGCAAGAATTTCTAGCGTGGACATCATGAAAAGAGGCAAACTAACTAGCTTGCACAATTCAAGATGAAAGCAAAAAATTACACTTCTCAAAAGAGAAGATGCAAATGTAACATTTGTCAAATTGTTTGCTTGCCTCATGTAAAATATTATCTCTTGCTAGTTTGGCATTTTTGCTAGCTTGTATGTTGCAAAACTTGATCACTTTTTCAAACATTTTGCTAGCTTACACTTTGCAAAGAAAGCAAAAATGACACTTCTAGAAGAAAGAGCTTGTTATTTTGAACATCACAAGCTTGCCTATCTTAAGAAACAAAAATTGCAAAAGTGCTATCTTGCCTATCTCAAGAAGCAAAACTTGCAATTTGCACATTGCAATAGGAAGCAAGAATTATGAGCTTACACAAGAAAGCTATCTTACATTTGCTTTCGAAATTTTTGCTAGCTTGTATATTGTGAAACTTACATATCGTAAACATTACTAGCTTGTAGTCTAAAGAGAAGCAAAAAGTTGCTATCTCAAAAGAAGCAAATGTGCTATCTTGCCTATCTTAAGAGGCAAAAATGCTAACTTGCACATCTAGCAAAACTTGACAAATTTGCATATTTCAAGAAGCAAGAGTTGCTTTCTTAAACATCTCAATATTGCTAGCTTGCATGATGTAGAACTTACTATCTTGAACATTACCAAAAGTGCTATCTTGTATGCTGTAAAACTTACATATCTAAAACTTGATAGCTTGAATGTCCTAAGCATGATGCATTACTTGCTAAATTTTCTAGCTTCAAAACTGCATGATGATAAAACTTAATATTATGTTTTTCATGCAATGAGTTGAACTTATATTACCCACACAAAGAATTATGGTACTTCTCCTTTTTGTTGATGACAAAGGGGGAGAAGTATGTTGATGACATAACATGTGATGCATAAGTTTTATACATATGTTCATGATGATGTGTTGCAAGTATTCATGATGAATATTGCAATGACTTGAATTCTGCTTGAATTCAAGGTTCTATCAATATGGCATATTGATAGGGGGAGTTTGTTTAAACTCTGGGAGTTAAGGTTAACTCCGTCATCAAGTGGTTGTTATCATCAAAAAGGGGGAGATTGTTGAATCTCGTATTTTGATGATGAAATCACTTTATATGTGTTTATAATTTAAACTGCATTTTGAGTGATGCAGGTCTACTCGATCAGGATTAGACAATTAACGCAGGAGGAATTGACGTTGCGCCGGAGGAGATCACATCAGGATATTGGACGGCAGAAGGCTTCGGACGTCGGGCATCGGGCCAAGGAGAGCGGAATTATGCCAAGGATATTGGGGTTGCGGAGGTCAACCGCCGATTGGGCAATAAGCCGCAAGAGAGGACGATGCGCTGAAGAATCGGACGAAGCGCCAACCAATGACGTGCCGGGCAACGGAATGTCAATTTGCGTTGTAATAATTGTCTAGATCGGAGTAGAGTTTTGGCTTATGTGTACAGGATTAACTACGATAATGATGAAGACATAAAGCGAAACAAAGTGTCAGAGTCAAGTGCAAAGGATTTGTTGTGAGTTCGAGAGTTCGACGGAAGTCCGAAGGTTCGTCGGGAATGCTGCCGGAACTAGCCGAGAATGAGTAGGGAGCTTGCCGAAGGGTTTTTCGGAAGCTCGCCAGAAGGTTCGTTGGAAGTTCACGAAGCTCGCCGAGAAAGATCGGAGCTTGCCGAAGAAGCTCGTTGGAACTCACCAAGATCAAATCGTGAAGTCTAGGAGTTTGCCGGGAGTCCGCAAAATGGTTTCCGAGAGTTTATCGGAAGACCGTCGGAAGTTCGTCGGAAGCTCGCCGGAAGAAGTCTTTGTTAGGATCAGAGCGGCACTAAGAGGGGGGGGGGGTGAATTAGTGCAACGGTAAAGTATGATAAACTTTCGACGATTTAAACACTTTCGGAAACTTCGTACGATAAATGCAACGTTTCGTTTGAAACCGTTTCGATTGTGTTTTAACTTGAAGGGATACGTAAGAAGGAGACAAAGAAGTAGAGCATCAAAGTGCAAATGGTTTGCAGTAATATAAATGACAATAAGTAAATGCAAACCAGAGAAGATGGTAGTTTATAGTGGTTCGGTCAATCGTGACCTACATCCACTCTTCCGATTCCTCTTCCGTCGAGGCCACCGGCATCCACTAATGATCTTCCTTTACTAGGCGAAGATCAACCTCCTTACACCCCTCTTACAACCTCTTACAAGTGGTTCACCCTTTTACAAAGATTTCAATGAATAGAAAGGAGGTGAACACTCAAGCTATTGAAAACAAGACTTTTCCTAAGGCTTTTCTCAACTTCTAGCTACTCAAAAGGTTGTGTCCTCTCTTTGAGAAATGAGGGGTATTTATAGGCCTCAAGAGGATTCAAATTTGGGCTCCAAAATTTGAATTCTCTTGGAGTTCCGATCTTTGGCGGTGCCACCGCTTTATCGATGTGATTGCCACCTTGACTCTCGGGCAAAGGCAGGTGCCACCGCCCTGATGTTTTCAGCCCACTAGTTGGGCTTCAATCTTGGCCCAAACTAGCCTTTCGGCCCAATTGGTTTCTACTTGGGTTATAGGATTAATACCTAATCCTAACCCTAATTAACATACTAACTACGAATTTAAAGACATTTTATAAGCTATTACAAAGTCTATAAGTCAAGACTTCTTCCCAACTTTCGGCGTCTTCCGATAAACTCTGGAAACCATTCTCAGGACTCCTAAGCAAGCTCTTAAACTTCAATTTTGATCTTGGCGAAGTTCCAACGAGCTTCTTCGAAAGCTCTGATCTCTCTCGGTGAGCTCCGAACTTCCCACAAAACCTTTCTTTATGAGCTTCCAAAAAACCCTTGACAAGCTCCCTACTCATTCTCTACTAGTTCCCAAACATTCCCGGACGAACCTTAGGACTTCCATCGAACTCTCGAACTCCCAATGAATCCTTCAAGGCTTGACTCCGCTTTTTATTTTTCTTTTTATGTCTTTCTCATTATCATAGTTATTCCTACACACACAAACTAAAACTCTACTCCGATCTAGACAATTATTACAACGCTGAATCGACATTCCGTTGCGACAGACGTCATTGGTTGGCACTTCGTCCGATTCTTCAACAAGATCGCCCTCTTGCGGCTTGTTGCCCAATCGGCGGTTGACCTCCGCAACCCTGATATCCTTGGCGCAATTCCGCTCTCCTAAGCCCGATGCCCGACGTCCGAAGCCTTCTGCCATCCAATATCCTGACGTGATCTCCTCCGGCGCAACGTCAATTCCTCCTGCGTTAATTGTCTAATCCTGATCGAGTAGACCTGCATCACTCAAAATGCAGTTTAAATTATAAACACATATCAAGTGGTTTCATCATCAAAATACGAGATTCAACAGTCTTGACTTACAAACTTTGTAATAGCTTAGAAAATGTCTTTAAATTCGTAGTTAGCATATTAATTAGGGTTAGAATTAGGTGTTAATCCTATAACCCAAGTAGGGGCCAATTGGGCCCGAGTTCGGACTAGTTTGGGCCAAGATTGAAGCCCAACTAGTGGGCTGAAAACATCAGAGGCGGTGGCACCGCCTTAGGTTTCGAGCCAGCGGTGGCACCGCTGGGCTGGTTGGGCACTGCCTAACACTGTCGGCCGACACCGACAGCGACGGTGGCACCACACCGCTTCTCGACAAAGGCGGTGGCACTTGCCAAAGATCGTGAACTCCACGAGAATTCAAATTTAGAGCCCAAATTTGAATCCTCTTGAGGCCTATAAATACCCCTCAAATCTCAGCTGAGATTACAACTTTTTGAGCAGCAATTGATTGAGAGAAAAGTCTTAGAAAGTCTTAGCAAGTCTAATTTTCAATTTGCTAGAAAGTTCTCCTCCTTTCTTGCTGAAAATTTGTAAGAGGTTGAACTGTTTGTAAAAGGTTGTAAGAGGGGTATTTGCCCTTCCATTTCAAGAGATTTGCTAGCAGAAGGTGGGAGCCTCATCGAAGAGGGGCCTCGCAAGTGGATGTAGGTCATTTGACCGAACCACTCTAAAATCGGCGTGATCTTTGGTTTGCATTTCATTATTGCTATTTACATTACTGCAAACCTTCTTACATGTTTTAGTTCCTTATTACCTTTGCTGCGCATATTTAATAATACACTTTCAAGTTAAGCTTTTCAAGTTTCGTTCTTATCGTACGAAAGATTTATTAAAACCGAAGTTTTAATCAGCTGCACTAATTCACCCCCCCCTCTTGGTGCCGCTCCGATCCTAACATATGGTACCGCTAGTATCCTGAAAATCGGGGAAGTGATACTTTTTTGCTCCAATTCAGAAGCCATTGGGGCCTATAAATACCACATCCTTTTCTGCATGAAAGGGCATGAAAGTATTGGTATAATCTTAAATCTTTGAATTGTTAAAGAGTTGTAAAAGTGCTAGAGTCCTCCTCCTCCTTTTCTAAGTATTGAGATTATTCAAGAGATGTGTGAGACTTGTAAGGGTTATCTCCTAAACTCATGAAAAGGAGAAAGCACTGTAAAAGGTGGTTGGTCTTCGCCTATTGAAGGAAGGCCATTAGTGGACGTTGGTGACCTCGACGGAGGAAGAATCCAAAAGTGGATGTAGGTCACAATGACCAAACCACTCTAAATTATGGTTTGCATTTCGTCTTGAGCAATTTACCTTTCTTACAAGCTACTTTACATTCTTATTGCTTTCTCTACGCTCCCATATGCTTTCAAGTTAAAATATTTACGAAATAATTTTTGTCGGAATCGGATTTAATCAAAACGAAGACTTTTGAAATGGGTAATTTTTTCGCTACACTAATTCAACCCCCCTCTTAGTACCGCTCTTTGATCCTAACAAAGTATTCAAGGCGCATGAAGGGAGCCAGCATAAAAGATGGAATATGGAGCAAATGCACAAAGCTTTCCTTTGATAGAGGTGAAGGACATGAACTCTTGTAGAGGCAAGATATTGTATCATTTAATCTCCTATGTTTCTTTTTGCTATTTATAAAAAGAAGATATTTGATGAAATAAATCATGTCTTGTGGAATTTACGATTTGATATTATTATATTCCATGACATGATGTGTAAGATCTAACATGTATTTGTATTCTTCCACTCTACTTCTTCCTTGTTTACAATAACAAAGGGGAGAAAGAAAATTGCTAGCTTAAATGATAAACTTAGATATGTTAGATCTTCCAAATGCATAAATTCTTCTTATATATTTGTTGGACTATGAACTTGATCTCTTAAATTTTAGACTTGATCTTACATTTTTGATGATTGAAATAATGATTGGAATATTGAATGATAATTTGGAATCATACATTTTATATTTTGGAAATATTCATGATGAAAAATTGTTTTGAAATTCATGACTTGAATTTTCATCTATGCTATTTACCTTTGTCATGATTTAGAAATTGATGTAAAGGAAAAAAGAGATACAAAATTGTATTCTTTCCTTCTTTTTGACAATGCCAAAGGGGGAGATAGCTAGCTTGCTAGCTAGCTTGCACAAGTCAAGAAGATGCAAAAACTTGCTTGCTTGCTTGCACATCTAAAGAGAAAATGCAAACGTACTTCATGTAGCTTACTTCATGTAAAATATTGTATCTTGCTAGCTTGATATCTTGCATTACTTTTCAAAAACTTTCTAGCCTTCATACTTAAAAGAGAAGTAACACTTGTCAAATTGCTAGCTTGCATATTGTAAAATAATGAAAATTTTGCTAGTTTGCACTTTGCAAAGGAAGCAAAATTGGTACTTCTCAAAAGAGAAGAAAGAGCTTGCTATCTTGAACATCACTAGCTTGCCTATCTTAAAAAGCAAAAATACAAACTTATAAAATTTACAATCATGCACATCTTTAAAATTAATAATAATTTGGTGATTATGCACGTTGTAAAGTGATATAAAATTGCTAGCTTACACACTTCGACAAGAAAGCTATCTTGCATTTGCTTTCGAAATTTTTGCTAGCTTATATGTTGTAAACTTGCTATCTTACTATCTTGCATATCTAAAACTTGAAAGCTTGCATGATGTAGTACTTGCTAAATTTTTTAGCTTACAAATTGCATGATGATAAATGCAATGTTAGACGTTATATCTCAAACACTTGATAGTTGGACTTCTCCTTTTTATTGATGACAAAGGGGGAGAAGTATAATGTTATGAATAAGTTTATAATAACATATTGCTTAGATTTTTAAATCTAAGAATTCTATCAATATGGCATTTTGATAGGGGGAGTTTGTTTAAACTCCGGAAATTAAGGTTGACTCCATCATTAATTGGTTGTCATCATCAAAAAGGGGGAGATTGCTGAATCTCGGATTTTGATGATAAAACCAACTGATAGTATTTATGATTTGATCTACGTTTTAAGTGACGTGGGATGCTTCGATCAGGGAGAGACAATTAAAGCAAGAAGAATCATGTTGGGCCAAAGGAAAACATGTCAGAAAATTGGACGTTGGGCCGGAGGATCGGTCGACATATCGATAGAAGACTTCGGACCATGGATTCGGGCATCGAGCCAAGAAGAGCGGATATTGCACCAAGGATATCAACTAGCTGATTGGGCAATAGGCCGCAAGATCGGACGATGCGTCGAAGAATTGAACGAAGCGTCGATGGACCAATGACATGCCGAACAACATGATTCATGCTTAGTAATAATTGTCTAGATCGAAGTATATTTTTGTGTGTGCAGGATTAACTACAATAGCGAGACATAAAGCAAATTGAAATCCCGGAGTCAAGAATGTAATTTCGTTGGGAGTTCAAGAGTTTATTGGAAGTCCGGACGTTCGTCAGAAGTTCTACAGGAATTGACCGAGAAGTCCTGGAGCTTGCCAAAGAAGCTTATCGGAACTCGCCAAGAAGATCATCGTGAAGTCTGGGAGTCCACCGGAATATTGCTGAGAGATCATTAGAAGTTCGTCGGAAGATCGTCGGAAGCTCGCTAGAATAAATTGGACTTATCTTGCTTAGAATATGTCTTAGGAATCGTAGTTAGCATATAATTAGAGTTGAGATTGGGAGGTAATCCCATCAACTCTGTTAGGGGCCAACTGGGCCCAAGTTGGACTAGTTTGAGCTAAATTCAAGGCCCAACTAGGGTGCTGAAAGCCTGGTCGACGGTGGCATCGCTTGGGGAACAGCACCCCAGGAAATTTAGGCGGTGGTGCCGCCCAGCCTGGGCGATGGTACCACTGCATTACCAACGGTGGTACCGTCCCTATCAGGCGGTGGTACCGCCCAATAGCAGATCCTGCGGTGGTAGTATCGCTCAGGAACAGCAATGGTACTGCCAGTACCCAAGAAACCTAGGATGAGACCTTTTTAGGCTCCAAGTTTGAATCAACTTGAAGCTTATAAATATTTTTCTCATCCCTGGTTAACTAACACAAGCACAGAGAGTTTAAAAGTAAGAAAACGATGTAGAAATCTCTTTAGAAATCCCCTCCTCTAGCTTAAACTTAGAATTATGTTTAGAGAGGAGTGTGTGCTTGTAAAGGTTATATCCTAAACCTATGAAAAGAAGAAGAGGGGTGTAAGAAGGAGGTTGATCTTCGCCTATTAAAAGAAGATCGATAGTATATGCCAGTGGCCTTAACGAAAGAGGAATCGACAGAGTGGATGTAGGTCACGACGACTGAACCACTATAAAAATCCGGTTTGTATTTTTTTTAGTGCAATTTATCTTACTGCAAACCTCCTTACTTTCTTACTACTTTCAACATGTTTATGAATACTCACCCCCCCCTTTTAGTGCCGACTCATTCCTAACATATAATCCATAATTTATAAAACCTATACAATTTATAATCATATATCACATCACTTAATGATTCATAAAATTCAAAGCCAACTCAACTAAACCATAACCACATCATAAATCCAAGTGTAAGAATCTATATAATCACAAAACTAATATGTACCACATGTTTATATCTTATACAAATTAAACTTAACATTCCCAAAATCCCGACTTACGAGGTACTTTTCAAAACTTTTACAAGATACATCAATCCAGATTTGTCGTTAATATTTCATTACATACAAAATGTACTTATACATCAACAACCTATCAACTACAAAAGATTTGCCCCAAAATCTTCTAGTTTTCCACTACTTCAGTCCAATTTAAACATTTTAGCAAGTGACAAGCTATCCTAAAAATTTTATATAGTAACGGAGTGAGCATTTAAAGCTCAATAAGCAACTAACGTATCCATGGCAACGAGGATAATTTCAAACAAATAAGGTATCAAATTACAAGGTAGGGATATAAGAGTTCATAGATAGTCACTCATCGAATGCAGAATTACAATATCATTTCATTCAAAGCATGTTTTATTCATAACAATTAAGGTAATTGAAGTATATCATTGGCATAAGAAATATTTTGGAGTATATCCATGGCATATGGAATATTTCAATGTATATCAAAGACATATAAACATTTCGGAGCATATCAAAAAATAAATATGAAACAAAAGCTCAAATATCACATATGACATTGCATTCATTTCATCTTATCCAAAGCGTGCATAGCAACACATAACCAAACCTTTGGATATCATATCAAACATATAAACGGTGAAGTGGGATCATAAGATAACATGGTTCATCCATTTCTGAATGACTACTAAACATAAGTCTCCTATGTTTGGGAGCTTTATCTACCCATGTCTGAGTAAAGTCATAGGGGTCCGACAGAGCATCATGGGCTCTAAGCATAACTCTTTTTACCATTTCTAGCAAAGGTTCATACTATCCTACAAACACTAGATTACAAAATGACATTGTGAATAACAAAATTGGCACATATCAGAAGCACATGCGAAACAACGGAATGTATGTGCCTATACAAAACATTATGATATAAATATAAAGTTTACATAACAGATTCAGATATACAAATAATTGAAGGACAAAAGTATATAAGATTTCAAAGTAATAATATAAAGCTTAACTAAAGTAAGGATTTTAGTAGAAATTATTGAATCTCGTATTTTGATGACGAAACCACTTGATATGTGTTTATGTTTTAATCTGCGTTTTGAGTAATGCAGGATGCTTCGATAAGGATGAGATAATTAAAGCAGGAAAAATCATGTTGTGCTGGAGAAACATGTCAGAAGATTGGACGTCGGACCGGTGGATCGGTCGACATATCGACAGAAGGCTTTGGGCCGTGGACTCGAGCATTGAGCCAAGAAGAGCGGGTATTGTGCCAAGGATATCGGAGTTGCGGAGTCAACTGGCCGATTGGGCAATAGGCTGCAGGAGAGGACGATGCGTCGAAGAATCGGACGAAGCGTCGATGGACCAATGACATGCCGGACAACTTGGTTAATTGCTTAGGATTAATTATCTCGATCGAAGTTTTGTTTTACATGTGCATAATTAACTACGATGGAAGTAAGACATGCAGCAGGAGTTATGCCGGAGTCAAAAATTATGATCACGATGGGAGTTCGAGAGCTCGACGGAAGTCCGGACGGTTATCGGAGGTTCTACGAGAACAAATCCGAGAAGTCTAAGAGCTTGCACAAAAGAAGCTCATCGGAACTCGCCAAGTGGATCGTCGCAAGTCCAGGAGTTTGCCAGAAGTCCACAGGAGCATCACCGAGGGTTCATCGGATGATCGACGGAAGTTCGCTGGAAGCTCGCCAGAAGAAGCGATTGACGCACTGGAGCAAGCTATAGTAAATGTCTTAAGAATTATCATAGTTAGCACGATGATTAAGTTAGAAATGGGAGGTGATCCCATTAACTTAATCTAGGGGCAATTGGACCCTTGAAAGTACCAAATTGGGCCGAATTGATCAACCTATTCAGACCCAGATCTCTCGCCCAGAGGTGGCACCGCCTGGGTCGGCGATGGCACCGCCTAGGGCTCAGTCTCCGAGTTCTGGCTGGGCAGTGCAACCGCCTCTGATAGTGGTGCAACCGCTTAAGCTCGGTCTCCGAGCTCTGGCCGGGTGGTGCAACCGCCCCTGACAAGCGGTGGCATCGCCTAGAGGCTCAATCTTCGAGCTCTGCCAGGTGGTGCAACCGCCCTAGTCAGGTGGTGCTACCGCCCTAGTCAGGCGGTGTAACCTGGGTAAAACACACAAGCACAGAGAGATTAAAAGAGAGAAAACACTGCTGCAATCTCTAGAATTTCCCTCCTCTAGCTTAAGTGTTAGAATTCTGTTTAAGAGAGGAGAGTGAGTGCTTGTAAGGGTTGTCTCCTAAACCCAGTAAAAGGAGAAGAGGGGTGTAAGAAGGAGGTTGATCTTCGCCTAGTAAAGGAAGATCGTTAGTGGATGCCGGTGGCCTCGACGGAAGAGGAATCGGAGGAGTGGATGTAGGTCACGATTGACCGGACCTCTATAAACTCCCGTCTTCATTGGTTTATATTTTGTTTCTTGCTATTACCTTACTGCAAACCTCCTTAATAGCTTACTGCCTTCTGCACTTTTACGATCGTGTTTCAAAGTTTAGTATTTTCTGAATCGTGTTTAGACGTAAATCAGTTTTATCGTACGAACATCATATTTCAGTTTGCGCTTACATTCTGATTTCCATCATAACTGCAAACTGCCTTTACAGATTCGCTTTAACTGTATCTTGCTTGATCACAAGTTAAAGTGATTTACGAATCGACTTTTCTACCGAAATCGCTCTTATCGTACGAACGCAGTTTTAATCATCGAAAGTTTTCTACTGCACTAATTCACCCCCCCCTCCTCTTAGTGCCCTTGATCCTAACAGAAATCAATTTTCAAAGAAATGAAACAAGAATAGGTGAAATCGACCAAAGCTCAATTTTGATAGAATTTGAGTGGTACATTGCATAAATTATTTGGATAACTAATTATACTCCAAATTATACAAATTATGTGTCATTCAAAATATGAATTAATCTAGTTTTAGATAAATTAAGTTTTGTATGAATTGGAGTTTTGAACAAGGAGTTATAAATAGTTTAGTAATCAAAGGTCAAAGAATATTATCTCTGTTTTACAGAATTCTATACACAGAAAGATATATGAGTATAGTTCCTAATAAATTATTTTTCATATTTATTAGAGTTTCCAATAGAGAGTTATAAGCAAGAGAATACTGAAAGGTTAGAATCAACAATCTCTATGTTATAGGTAATTAGACTCCAAATGTATCAATTTTGGTGTCAAAAGAAAGAGCTTGAGTTTAATTTTGGATAAATTTGGTTTCTCCTAAATCCAAAATAGTTGCAGAAAGTTATTGCTAGAAAAATACAAAAAGGTCAAATCTAAAAAAAAATTCCATATTCATAGATTTATTTTCAAACGATAGAAATATAATGTATAAAGCCAAAATCTTTTAAAATTTTTAGAATTAAGATGAAATCAGAGATCAAGATTTCTACAAGAATGGGTTAGAACACTTGCCATAAAAAATTTGATTCCCAAATGTGGAGAATTGATGTAAAACCTCAAGCCAAAGCAAGCTTCTTCTTCTTCTACTTCAATTCATCTTCCCTTCTCTTCTCAAGCCTATGCTAGTTGCAACTCCTTTGTTAAGTTCTCTTTTAGTTTCTCCTCTAATTGCATTAGGTTTGGCTAATATAAGAATTGCAAAATGACAAGCATGCATAAAAGAAACTTAGGTGTTATCTATAGAACAAACATAGATGACACCATCCTTAAGTTCTTGTGACATATGTCCTTTTTTTTAACTTAATATGAATCTTTGATAAATCATATCAATTTTCTAAGATTCATATTTAGGTCTCTAGCCATAATTTTTTATTATTAACTTATTTAATATAAAAAATTATTAAATAATCCTCATATTTACAAATAGGTCCTTACATTACAAACAAGTCTTTACAAAACTTAAAAAAATGAGGGATGTTATACTCTTCTCTCCTAAAAGAAAAGTTTAGTCCTCTAAATTTATCATACCTCCTTCGACGAAAAGGTGAGAATAAGTTTTCTTCATTTCTTCCTCTAGCTCACAGGTTGTTTCCTCCCTAAAACGATACCTTCAAACCACTTTAACTAGAGGGATGACTTAATTCCTCTCTAGAAAAGGTGAGTAAGCTCCTCCATACGAGACAAGTCTTTATCAATCACAATCGGCTCATACTTAATGATATGAGAGGGATCAAGTATATACTTTCTAAGCATTGAAACATGAAATATATCATGGATAAGATACAATGATGGTAGCAATGCAATCTTATAAGCGATAGAACCAATTCTCTCAAGGACCTCAAAAGGTCCAATAAATCTTAGGCTGAACTTTCCTTTCTTCCCAAATCTTACAATGCCTTTGGAAGGGGAGACCTTTGTTGAATCTCGAATTTTGATGATGAAACCAATTGATAATGTTTATGATTTAATCTGCGTTTTGAGTGACATAGGACTAGTTTCGATCAAGAAGAGGTAAATTGATTGAAATAGGAAGAATCGAATATTGGACCAGAGTTGAACATGTTTGGAGATTGGATGTCGGGCCAAAGGATCAGTCAACATGTCGGTAGAAGGCTTCGGTCCGTCAATTCGGGCATCATGCCAAGAAGATTGGACATTACGCTAAGGAGATCGGATGTTGTGAGAAGACAATATACTGATTGGGCAACACACCGAAGGAGATGACGATACGTTGAAGGATCGAATGAAGCACCAAAAGAACCAATGTCATACCGGACAACATATGATTTGTGCTTTGTAATAATTTGTCTAGATCGAGTTAGATTAGGTCTAATTGAGTTTTTTTTAAATGTAATCAAGCTAACTCAATTAGGAGCCTACTGAGCCTAAAGTGAAGCTATTTTGGGCCAAGAAAAAGGCTCATTTAGTAACCCAAAAGTTGGGTCAAGGACTGATGGTGCCATCACTAGGGGCTCAGTCTCCAAGATGTTAGGATCGGAGCAGCACTAAGAGGGGGGGTGAATTAGTGCAGCGGATTAAAACTTCGGTTTTCTAAAAAATCTTTCGTATGAAGAGAGCGGAACTTGACAAGCTTAATCTTGAAAGCGTATTCTTAAATATGCGCAGCGAAAGTAATAAGGAACTAAAGCATATAAGAAGGTTTGCAATAATATAAATAACAATAATGAAACGCAAAACCAAGGATCACATGATTTTAGAGTGGTTCAGTCAAATGACCTACTCCACTTGCATGAGGCCCCTCTTCATGAGGCTCCCACCTTCCACTAGCAAGTCTCTTGAAATGGAAGGGTAAATACCCTCTTACAACTCTTTACAAGCGGTTCACTCTCTTACAGATTTTCGAGAAGAGATGAGGTGAACACTAGCAAATTGAAAAGAAAGCAAGCTAACACTTTTCTAAGATCTTTCTCTCAAACTCTTGCTGCTCAAAAGGTTGTTTTCTCAGCTGAGATTTGAGGGGTATTTATAGGCCTCAAGAGGATTCAAATTTGGGCTCCAAAATTTGGGCTCCAAAATTCAAATCCTCTTTGGGTTCCCGATGCTGGCGGTGCCACCGCTTCAGCCAAGCCAGTGCCACCAAAGCTCCGGGTGCTGGGAGGTGCCACCATGCCTTCGAGGTGTCACACTTGAGTGGCACCGCCTGGCTCTCTAGTTCACTTGGTTTGGCTTTCTTTTTTAGCCCAAACCAAATCTGACTTTGGCCCCGATTGGCCCCTAACCAGGATATAGGCTTATCTTCTTAATCCTAATCCTAATTACAAGTGAACTACATAACAAAACACATCTTAAGAAATTTATTAACCGCGAACGTCAAGTTTTGTTCCGACGAGCTTTCCGACGAACTTCCTTCGACGGGGTCCAAGCACTCCCCGAACTTGTGATGACTTTAAAGAGTAGCTGAGACTTCTCGGTGATCTCTGCGAACCTCCGACGATCTCTTGGCGAACTTCCAACAGGTTCCCCGTTTCTTCTCGGTTGGTTCGGTAGCATCTCCGACGATTCTTGAACTCTTAAACGTTCATCGAACTCGACTCCGTATTTTTTTGCTTTGTGTTTTTTCTATTTATAAGTAGTTAATCCTGCACACTTAACTCAATAATATGGATTAGATCAAATAACCCATCAATTGATTTTATCATCAAAATCCGAGATTCAACAATCTCCCCCCTTTTGATGATGACAATCAATTGATGACGGTTAAAAACATAACTCCCCTATCTATATGCCATATTATGAGAAGATAAAACCACTTGAATTCCATCCCATTGGATTCAAGCATAACCCATAAGTTCTAATCATTAGAGCTTATCGTGATCCTCTTTAAACAATAGTGAATACAAAACTTCTATGAAAATCATAAGTTAAATGAAAAGGGACAAATTTTACTACGACAGAAGATAAAAACTTTCAATATATATTTTATGATTTAGATGTATGGCATGCTTTCAATATGATCAATCAATCTTGTGATATTTTCAAGGATTTTGCAAGGCATATAAGTCAATCATATCACACAAGTTTTTGTAATCCATATAAGTCATGCTATCATTATGGTGTAGGGACAATTTAACATGCCTAATTCCCTTCTAATGAATTCAAATTGGTCTTCATTCAAGGCTTTTGTGAATATGTCTGCTAATTGATGCTTCGTGTCAATGAATTCTAGAACAACATTATTGTTAAGGACATGATCGCGTATGAAATGATGCCTAACGTCGATGTGCTTAGTTCTAGAATGCTGAATTGGATTTTTAGTAAGACATATGGCACTAGTATTATCACATTTTATGGGAATATTTTTTAAAGTGAATTCCATAGTCTTCCAATGTATTTTTCATCCAAACAACTTGTGCACAGCATGCACTCAAGACAATGTATTTAAAACTTCCATGAGATAGTGCTACTGAATTTTGTTTCTTGGAAGTCCAAGAAACAAGTGCATGTCCTAAAATTGGCATGTTCCGGATGTACTCTTTCTATCTATCCTACATCCGCCAAAAAAATCGGCATCCGCGTAAACCATTAAATCAAATTTTTCAGATTTTGGATACCATAATCCTAAATTTGGAGTTCCTTTAAGATACCTAAATATTCTTTTAACACTTTTAAGATGAGATAGTTTAGGATTTGATTGAAACCTAGCACAAAGTCCTACACTAAACATGATATCTGGTCTAGTAGCGGTAAAGGTAGAGTAGACTACCTATCATTCCCCTATATGTTTTTTTTGATCAAGTTTTCACTATTTTCATCCATATCTAACTTAGTCAAGTACTCATAGGGGTGTTTATTGCTTTTGAATTATCCATGTTAAATCGTTTTTAACAATTCTAATGTATATTTAGATTGGTTAAGAAATATACTATCCTTAAGTTGTTTGATTTGTAATCCTAAAAAGAAAGTTAATTCCCCCATTAAACACATTTCAAATTCATGACTCATAGATTTGGCAAATGATTCACATAGTGATTCATCCGAAGAGCCAAAAATAATATCGTCAACATAAATTTGTACAATAAGAAAATTATTTTCAAAATGTTTAATAAACAATGTAGTATCAACCTTGCCTTTGGTAAAATTATTTAAAATAAGAAAGGAACTAAGCCTTTCATACCAAGCTCTAGGAGCTTGTTTCAAATAGAGAGCCTTAGTCAATTTGAATACATGATTAGGAAGAAGAGAATTTTCAAATCCAGAGGTTGTTCGACATATACTTTTTCGAAATAAAACCATTCAAGAAGGCACTTTTGACATCCATTTGAAATAGTTTAAAATTATAACTACTAGCATAGGCAAGGAGCATCCTTATGGCTTCTAATCGAACCCACACGGGAGCTTGAAGGTTTCTTCAAAATCGATACCTTCTTCTTGGTTGAAACCTTTGGCCACTAATCTAGCCTTGTTTCTAACCACGATACCATTTTTCGCCTTGCTTGTTTCTAAAGACCCACTTAGTACCAATGACTAAATGGTCACTAGGTCTAGGAACAAGCTCCCACACCTTTGTTTCTCTCAAATTGATTCAGTTCCTCTTGCATTGCAATAATCCAAAAATCATCTTTTATGGCCTCGTCAATGCACTTAGGTTCAATTTGAGAGAGGAAGGCGCATTAAGCATAAAAAAATTTCTTGAAAGAGGAACGAGTTTGAACCCCTTTAGATGTATCCCCTATAATTAGCTCCTTTGGATGAGCATCTATATACTTCCATTCCTTAGGTAAGGAAATTTCTAAGAAGGTGCATCCAAGTTGCTATTTTTTGGAGGGGGGTTCATTTAAATTCAAATTATCAAAACCAAGATCATCATCAAAATCATTTTTCTTAAAATTTGAGACTTCATTAAAAACTACATGAATAGACTCTTCAATTACTAAGGTTCTTTTATTAAAAAAAACCCGAAAAGCTTTGAAAACGGAAGAGTAACCAAGAAAGATGCCTTCATCGGATTTTGCATCAAATTTTTCCTAAGGCATCCCTTTCATTTAAAATAAAAGCATTTACAATCGAAAACTTTAAAATAGGAAATATTTGGTTTTTGTTATTCCATAATTCATAGGAGTTTTTGATAAGGAAGGTCTTATTAGGACTCTATTCATGATGTAGCAAGTCAGTATTTACGGCTTCCATTAAAAAATACTTGGGTAAACTATGTTCATTTAACATAGTTCTTGCCATTCTTGTAGGTTTCTATTTTTTCTTTCAACTACTCCATTTTGTTGGGGATTTCTCGGAGTGGAGAAGTTATGATTGTATCCATTAACTTCACAAAAATTTTGAAAGTCATGGTTTTGAAATTCGCCACCATGATCACTCCGAATTGATGAAATCATGAACCCTTTTTCGTTTTGAGTTTACAAAATTTAGAGAAACACTTCAAATTTGGGCTCCAAAATTTGGGCTCCAAAATTCAAATCCTCTTTGGGTTCCCGATGCTTTGGCGTGCCACCTTCCAGCGCTTCAGTCTTTGGAGGTGCCACCACCATTTCAGGGAGGTGTCACCGCCACCACTCAAGTCTTTGGTGGTGCCACCTGCTCTCCTGCTCACTTGGTTTGGCTTTCTTTTAGCCCAAACCAAATCTGACTTTGGCCCCGTTGGCCCCTAACCAGGATATAGGCTTATCTTCTTAATCCTAATCCTAATTACAAGTGAACTACATAACAAAACACATCTTAAGCAATTTATTAACCGCTGAACGTCAAGTTTTGTTCCGACGAGCTTTCATGAACTTCCTTCGACGGGGGTCCAAGCACGCCCCCGAACTTGTGATGACTTTAAAGAGTAGCTGAGACTTCTCGGTGATCTCTGCGAACCTCCGACGATCTCTTCGGCGAACTTCCAACAGGTTCCCGATTTCTTCTCGGTTGGTTCCGGTAGCATCTCCGACGATTCTTCGAACTCTTAAACGTTCATCGAACTCGACTCCGGTATTCTTGCTTTGTGTTTTCTGTTTATCGTAGTTAATCCTGCACACTTAACTCAATAATATGGATTAGATCAAATAACCCATCAATTGATTTTATCATCAAAATCCGAGATTCAACACAAGACATAGTCTCTGAGATTATATCAAGCGGTAGTACCATCAAACTAGGCAATGGTACCGCCTAGTGTCAAGCAGTGGTACCGCTAGTCTGGGTGGTGGTACCACCAGACTAAGCGATGGTACCATCTAGTGTCAGTGCTAAATGTGGTAGTATCTCCCAACACAAGCGGTGGTACCGCTAGGACTTTTTGACTCGATGTGATTTTTACGTACACACTAATTTACCCCCCCTCTTAGTGTTGACTCGATCCTAACATTTAGCATCATAGCAAGGTTACTCTCGATGTGATTTTTACGTACACACTAATTTACCCCCCCTCTTAGTGTTGACTCGATCCTAACATTTAGCATCATAGCAAACGTTGCTACCAAGGAAGTTAAGGAAAACAAAATCGGTGCAAACCCTACAACATGATGGCAAAGGCCATGCATAGGAGTTGCAATCTATCTTTCAATCGACCAAGGGAAACCTTGGAGAACACAGAGGTGTTAAAGTAGTGGGTTGAAAGGGGCGAGGAAGCGATGATGAGTCCAAAGGGGCTTAGCTACCCAAAACCAAGCATCGGTTAGAATGGATATAGACTCAAAGGAGTGTCATAGTGCCACAGAGGCAGATCTACCGGTCACAAAGAAAGTGATATAGATGTGAGCCAATAGATAATAGGGCTGTGAGCATGGTAGCACCATGATATCGTAGAGACGGGACTTCCAAGAAGTCATCGATCCCTTGCTCTCTTGGAGGGAAAGCGCTTAGTCATGAAATGGGCCAAGGAGATAGAGAATGCAGAGGCAAACTCCAAGTATAAAAACAAGACTGAAGGGCAGAGGCCAGGGAATTTCGTAAGACCGGTGTCAACGAGCTTCTCATCAAGATAGCCAAAAGTGGAGGACCTTGGGTTGATGCAAGAGTGCTCGACCAAGGAACGAAGTAGGCAGTATGCAGTGTTGTACCTTTCCGACTCAGAAGAGTAGGCGGCAAAGATGATGGAGAAGACAATACAATCTTATAGGCGACTAAAGCTATTAGAGACTAACTCCAAGTTGGGGCGAAAACTTCTTGCATTCCATAAGTTCGAAGGCATTGAGAAGGTGAATCACAATAACTAACTTAATGCAAAGAGTGTAAACACTTTGAGAGCTTCAGAAGTATAAGCAAAGAGCATATGAAGGCTAATAATCAGCTTAATGCATGGAGTACAACCCTCAAGGAGGCAAGCGAAGTTAAGTAACTTTTGCCTTCTCAACTCTTAAAAGAATGGGCGAAACTGAGTACATCAATTCTCTTATCTATCCAACAGAGGAGCTCTATACAGGTTCAAAGACCTTTCAAAGAAATCTGCTGGAAGACAATAGTTATCAAATCATCACCAATTGTGATCAGTGCTACTAAGAGTAGATTATCTATTTCATTGCCCAATAGAATGTCAATCGAAAGCGAAAGTGATGCGAACCTACTTGAAAGTGACAAGTATGTGAAAGAAGAATACCTCAATTCTCTTATCTATCCAACAGAGGAGCTCTACATAAGTTCAAAGACCCTTCGAAGAAATCTACTAGAAGACAGTAGTTATCAAATCATTACCAATGGTGATCAGTGCTACTAAGAGTAGATTGTCTGTTTCATTGCCCAATGGAATACCATTCGAAAGCAAAAGTGATGCAAACCTACTTGAAAGTGACAAGTAGGTGAAGAAAGAGTCAATGGGCAAATTTTATGAAGGAATGAACCAAAAACTTCAAAAGTTTAGGAGGCGATGCTCGTTAAAGCTCCAATAGGTATCCACCCAACTCAAGCGGCATGAGGCAGTTGAGAGACTAACGCATATTAAGGATGGTCTTTTCCTTCAACTAAAGGATCTGTATGAACTAATAGTGATCAACACAACTCAACCAATCTCACACTAAAGTCAGAGTCATTGGCGAGTTGAAGCAGCATGGCGGATTAAAAGTTCGACTACTCAACAACAACAGTGGAGAGCAACTAGGAGCCAAGAGGCGCATTGTAGTTGGACTAGAAGATTAAAGACTCAACAAAGGTAAGGAGTTACAACATCAGCAAGGGCTTCGACGATGACATCGAAGGAATAAGTGGGGGAGAATGTCATGGACAAAATTATAAATGGGGTGTTTGTTGGGAAATCATGGGGGGCGACATCATATGCGCAATGGAAGAACAAGAAAACAAAAATCCCCGATTCCCAAAAAGATGTTCGTCGTCGTGCGAAGATTGATGCGTAAAAATCCGCAAAACACAAAACTACGTATAGAGATTGTGTTACCTAGGGAGATCGTATATCCCTGTTTCCTTGCAGATCCTTAGGAGAGGGTGAAGGAGGTCAAGCGTCCTCCTCTCTAGCGATCCACACAAGGGGGTTGCGGCGACCCTCCTCAAAACTCCGTGCCTCCGAGGGTGGAGAGGGAGAGGAGAATAGGAAAGGCAAGCAAAGACTCTAGCCTATGAGGTCAGTGAATCCCTCCTATTTATAGAGATCCCGTGTCAAACCCTAATGGGTCCTTCCCTAGTGGGTATTGGATCTGCATCCAATAAGACAAAGGGCTCCGGCCGGATATCTCATATCCGAACCTCTACTCATCGCAATGCCTACCATATGTGTGTGACCCTCTAGGCCCAATATCGAGCTGGCCGTGAGTCATACCTGTCGAACTCCTTCTAACTTCAAGAATTATTATCTCAGAATAATTCACTCGACTCATCGACTACTGGGGCGTACTAGACCACTCACGCCATAGTCCCCTTGGCGATATAGGGGAATCCAATCCATTGGACCCGTCTGTCCTCGCCACCATGTACTTATAGTCCCTCATCCATCTAATATCCCGAGACCGTATATCGAGCATGGTGTTGTCGGGACCCATACGGTTTCTACTCGAAGTCTCGCTCTAATCGGATTCTCCCGAGAACTCTTTCTCTCAACCCGAATGACCATGGCCGGGATTTGTCCGAGCAAAAACACATGGGATATTCCTCTCATGACGCCAGAGTGGATGATCCTCTATCGACACTCAATAGCCCTCGTAAGGTCGACTACCACTCCCAATGACCAGTTGTACTAGATCCGGGACAGCCAAACCTATAAGTCTGGTATCAAAGAGTGGAGCACTTATACAGACATCCTTGGTGTCTCAAGTCTAAGGACCAGATACACCACTAGGACTACGGAATCGTTGTCCGACAATAAGGCATCATCAACCATCCAAAGATTCCGTAAGCGGATCAATCAAAGAACTCATTCTCCACGAGCACCAGATCAGTATCCCTAGTGTCCCTACACGAAAGCAGCTATGAGACCAGCTGCATCCATCATATGGACGGTATACAGCACACCAGTCTATCCGGTTATCACGATGTCCCTCTCGAAAATAACCTATGACCGGGATTATTTAGGATATGTGTTTAAAGGTGAATCGATCTCATTATTGTGATCTCATCACGATCCGATTCCCATTGCACAAATCCAAGGACATCACAATATATATATGCATTTATGCAATAGTTATAAAGTGATATACGTCAAAAATATAATAAGCAAAAAGATTCTCAGTATCAAGTCACACGTGCCATCACTCACGCGTGATTGGCTTTGTTGGGCACCTATGACTAGCAATCTCCCACTTGATCTAAAGTCAATCACCTATATGTCTCATCTCCATCGGACTCGTGACGCTTCAAAGACAATCGAGACAACGGCTTTGTCGGTGGATCTGCAATGTTATCTTCGGATGGAACTCTTTCCACTTTGCTACATCTCCTCAAGTTACGATCTTTCTTATAAGTGGAACCTCCTCGAACACTTCATGAGACCCGGGTTCCCTTTATTTGAGTAATCACCCCATAGTTATCACAATATAAGGAAGTCGACTTGTCGCTATCTCAGATCGACTCCCAAATCTGTGATGAACTTCTTCACCCGGACTCCCTCCTTTGCTGCATCGATGCAAGCAATGTACTCTGCCTCTGGGTCGAAATCAACAAGTGGTATCTTGCTTGGAACTCTTCCAAAGACACTTGCTCCTCCATTCAAGGTGTACACATACCACGAATTCGACTTGCTATCATCGACATCGACCGAAAACTTGAGTCAGTAGCCTTCAACCTTAAGGCTATTACCTCCATATACTAGTAAAAGATCCTTAGTCCTTCTCAAGTACTTAAGGATACACTTTACTTGCTTTCCAGGTGCTCCAAGCCCGGATCCGCCCTAATACCTTTCGTGACACTTAGAGCATGCGCTATATCGAGCCCAAAGACATAGCATGGCATACATGATAGACCCTATTCTTTGAGGCATAAGGTATCATATCCATGTTCGCCCTTTCTTCTGGAGTCTTTGGGGACTTACTCGTAGAAAGCGATATCCCATGTCTCATCGCTATGAGACCTCTCTTGGAATTTTCCATGCCAAACCTTTTGACAATAGTTTCTATGTACCTGGACTGGGACAAGCCAAGCATCCTCTTGGATCTATCTCTATAGATTTTAATCCCCAAGATATAAGATGCTTCCCCTAAGTCCTTCATGGAGAAGTGTCTAGATAACCAAGCTTTTACTGTGGACAACATTCCTATGTCATTCCCAATGATGAAGATGTCATCCACATATAACACCAAAAAGGTGATAGCGCTCCCACTTACCTTTCTGTATACACAAGGCTCATCTTCGTTCTTAACGAAGTCATAAGATCTGATTGCCTCATCAAATCTTATGTTCCAACTTCGAAGCTTGCTTTTAGTCCATAAATGGATCTAAGCAACCTACACACCTCATCCAGGGCAGTTCTTGGACACGAATCCCTCAAAGTTGCATCATATACACCTCCTCCTCGAGGTTCCCGTTGAGGAATGCGGTTTTCACATCCATCTGCATGGATCTCATAATCATAGTGTGCTGCAATAGCCAATAGAATTCTGATGGATTTTAGCATTGCTACTGGTGAGAAAGTTTAAATCAGTAGTCAACACCTTGCCTTTGACGATACCCCTTAGCCACTAGCCTTGCTTTATAGGTCTCTACCTTTCCATCTACTCCGATCTTTTTTCTTAAAGATCCACTTGCAACCGATGGGTACAATACCTTCCTGGCACATCAACTAGGTTCCAAACCTTATTGGAGTACATAGAATCCATCTCGAAATTCATGGCTTCTTTCCACTTCCCTGAGTCTATACTCATAATAGCCTCCTCCTCGTAGGTCCGAGGATCAATATCCTCTACATCCTCTGCTCTAATATGTCCCACATATCTCTCGGAGGATGGGATACTCTATCGGACACAAGTAAAAGTTGATACTTGTGTATTAGGTACCCGAATGACTTCTGGCAGAGTGGTGCTTGAGCTTGGTTCTCCAACCTCGCCAATTCTATCATTCTCCCACTGTCTCCATCAAGAATGTGTTCCTTCTCAAGGAACACTGCTCTCTTAGCTACAAAGACCTTTTGATCCTCGAGATGATAGAAATAATACCCACAAGTTTCCTTGGGGTATCCCACAAATTTGCATCGCTTTGTCCTTGATTCTAACTTATCGGGGTTGTGTCTTCTAACATGGGCAGGGCAGCCCCAGATCTTAACAACCTTAAGATCAGGCTTCTTCCCTTTCCATATCTCATATGGTATAGACACTACCGACTTAGTTGGAACTCTGTTCAGAAGGTAAGCTGTGGTTTCTAAGGCATATCCCCAAAATGAGATGGGTAGGTCAGCGAAACTCATCATGGACCGTACCATATCTAATAATGTACGATTTCTCCTTTCAGAGACACCATTGAGCTGAGGTGTATAAGGAGGTGTCCATTGGGATAATATCCTATGGTCCTTGAGGAACTGAGTAAACTCTGTACTTAAGTATTCACCTCTTCGATCTGATCGAAGAGTTTTGATACTCTTTCTAGTCTGGTTCTCCACCTCATTCTTATATTCTCTGAATTTCTCAAAGGCCTCAGACTTGTACTTCATTAAGTACACATATCCATACCTTGAGAAATCATCAGTAAATGTAATGAAGTAGGAGTAACCTCCAATGGCATGAGTTGACATGGGTCCACATACATCACTATGTATGAGTTCCAACAACTCATTGGCTCTCTCTCCAGTTCTACTAAATAGAGATTTGGTCAGTTTTCCACGAATGCAAGGCTCACAAGTCGCATATGACACATAGTCGAATGGATCTAGATATCGATCATTTAGCAACTTTTGAATCCTTCTTTCATGGATGTGACCTAGCCTACAATGCCACAGGTATGCACTGTTCAACTCATCTCGTTTCCTTTTGGACATATTTACATTCATGATATGTGGAGTGGTGTCTAACATAAATAAACCATTATGCAATATTCCTTTCATGATGATCTTATCATCTAATAATATCGAACAATCATTGTTCTCAAAAATAAATTTATATCCACTAACTGTTAAACATGAAATGGAGATAATGTTTTTGATAATAGAAGGAACAAAATAACATGCATCTAATGCAATAAAAGCTCCACTAGGCAGATGTAGGGCGACCTCGCCAACAGCCTAATACAAGAACTTTTGCTCCATTACCCATCTTGAGGTCCATCTAGCCTCTCTCAGAAGTCTCCTAGGCCTTGCCGTAACCCACCAACGAATTTGCATATATGATAAGCACTACCGGTATCCAATACCCATGTGTTATCATAAGAGTCTGACAAATGGAGACTGATCATGAATGTACCTGAAGCTTCATCAAGCTTTTGTTTCGCCCTTTCTGCAAGGTACACTTTACAGTTTCTCTTCCAATGCCCATCTTTACCACAATGGAAGCACTGGCCTTTGTCCTTTGCTGGGTCTTTCTTAGTAACTTTGCTTTACCTTGTTTGCCCTTGCCCTTTCCCTTCTTAAGGAACCTTTCTGCTTTCCTTTTCTTTCTGGTCTCACCAGTGTAGAGAACTGGCTTCTCTTTCTTAATAGTACTCTCTGCCTCCCTCAACATATTGAGGAGCTCTGAGAGAGTCACCTCAAGCTTGTTCATATTAAAATTCATTATGAACTGTGAAAAAGGAATCGGTAGGGATCAAGCACAATGTCCACACACAAGTTATCCTCTAGGACCATTCCTAGACCTGTGAGTTTCTCTATTCACTCAATCATCTTTAGGACATGGTTCTGAACCGTGTCCCCTCACCATCCTAGCGGAAAAGGCTCTTGGATATCTCATATCGTTGAGTCCTTCCCTGTTCCTCAAACAATTTGTGGACATGTAGGAGAATGGATCTAGCATCCATCTTTTTCATGTTGTCTCTGTAACTCGAGTCATAGAGCCCAACATATAGCATTGAGCAAGAGTGGAGTCATCAATGTACTTCACGTGGCGAAAAATCTCTCATCCTCGCTTGCCCCTTCTTGAAGTAGGCATCATCAGATCAAGGACGTACACGATTTTCTCCGCCTGTGAGAACAATTCTCAAGTTACTGAGCCAATCCGTATAATTTGGACCAAGAAGGCGATTGACATCAAGTATGCCACGTAAGGGATTTAAAAGCGACATTTTCTCAAAATAAAGATGTAGCGAAATGAATAACATGCAGATTTTGCAAGAAATAAACTATCAAGATATGGACTTCTATCTTAATATGCTCCCACTATTTTACTAACGAGTCACGCGACACCCTCAAAGATGTGAAATGGAAGTCTCCAAAGAGACTTCTAGTGGGGATCGAGGATCCAATCAGCGTCTTAGAGTAACCTCGAGGGACTCGACCAATCACACTAAGCCTAAAAGGTAGGCAACTCTTGCCGATCATAACTCCTTGTGATTCCCGGCCCTGTTTCGGCCTCCAAATTACCATGGCCTCGAGGGACTCGACCAACCATGATGCTTTCGGTTAAGTCAACACCTTCGTTACAAGATGAGTCTGATTTGATGATATACCCTCGAGGGACTCGACCAAGCATTCCATGCCCTCAGTCACCGGTGACATCTCTATGTCGTAAGCAAGATAGCGAATCGCGATATAGGTGAGTCTCGAGGGACTCGACCAACTCAACCTACACCGAATCTCCTCCTACTCATAACGATGGAAGGCCACGGGGTCAATCTAATTGCCTCACGCTTACCGAATTTAATATTATCGAGAGATGTTTCTATAATTTGGTCTTCTAATATGACATGTCACACATATACATATTTAATATATATCTACATCGCATGCAAATATATATACATATCTAGTATGTGTATAAGCAATCACATCGATGATCATGGACCATAGCCTAATATGATTAGGCCCCGAGCCCATGAGGGCCTAATCACTCACATCAAGATCTATGTGTGCAACGGTGCATCTCCATGCCCTTGTGATCGTCCATCTCGCCCTCATCGGTTCTGTCGACATCTTGATGCATCTCCATGCATCAAGATCGTCCGTCTCGTGGGTCCCGCTTATCGCATCCACGCTCCCCTCAGCTAGCCTCCTCATGTGATTACAACTTAATCATAGGCACGCAGGAGCCCAATAAACGAGAAATATAATGGAGGTTCGCAGACCTCAATAATAATAATCACAAGTACACACATCACACGGTCCATGATCATTCGTCCACACATCATACATCACATGTATAAATAACCATCATCATGTAGGACTACTAGATAATAATAAAAATAATAATCAACTAAACCTTTTAATTAATTAATATTTTTCTGAAATCAGGGACATGTAGGGAATTTCTCAATTCCTAAGGGTATTTTCGTAATTTGGACAAAAGACGAAACCCAATTTCTCAAATTCACAGGGGGCAAAACTATCCTTTTGCCCAAAACCCTAATTCCCTCTGCTGTTGCCCGGCCACCCCACCCTTGGCTCAGGCGGGCGAGGGCGAGGGTAGTGCCCTCGCCCGGTCAGCAGGATGCCATTGGGGCGTCCGTTGCCGGTGGGCGCCCCCCGCGCCCGCCCCCGCGGCGGTTATGCCATGCTGAGGCAGCCATGAAGCGGTCTTGCCTCGTCAAGGCGTCGCCTCTGTTTTTTTGTTATGGGAGCAGCGACCACACCCGCCACCGCCGCCCTAAGGTTTCCTCAAATTGCCGTCTTTGCCCGTTGTCACGACAAACTTCTAAACAGGGTGTTTGATGTAATGCTTATGTATGTCCGGTGTCTTTGGTATGTTCATGCATTGTACAAAGATGTAGGGTGACGGGCCGAAGGCTTGATAGTCCCATTTTAGTTGGGTCTGCGGCAGCTTTAGGCTTGTAAATAAAGGTTGTGTCATGTGGACACGCGTGAGAGATTTTCTGGCCAGAATGGACCATTTTACCCTTTGTTGTGCAACTGCTCGTTGAGCTTGTAAAGTCTGTTTGTAATTTGCATTGTCTATAAAGTATTTTTCGAGATGTTTGCTTGTGGATCCCGAGTGAGGCCTTTTCTCCGTCCCCGTTCTTTTGTGGGACCTAAGGGACCATGGGAGGCTTTGGGGGGTCGACCCTTTGCGACGGACACGCCTAGGGTGCCGCCGACGACTTAGGCAAAACCAGCTAAGTTCGTGACGATGGTATCGAGCGGGACAAGCACTCATAGAAACACTTAGCATGCAAACGTGGGGGACCTAGCAGATCTGCGCTGAGGATACCAAAGACACGACGCCGACCGCTTTGGGGGAAAAACGGGCATGGAGATGTTGGGAAGAGGAGTCGCCGAGGAGCGGCATCCGAGATTGGCATTCGAGGAATTGCCAACCCTTCGCTAAGAGGCACCACGAGAACGCACAAGCTTGGAAGAATGTGAAGCGCACAAAGGTTGGGATGGTTGAGTTTGAGCTGACTACTCAACGCTGACAACTATACTTGATGGTGCTCGAGAGGCGCGGCAAAGCTTTGGTAAAGGATGAGACCATGCAAGGTGGAATGAGTTGCTCAACGACCAAAAGAGTTATGCAAAAGCTTACAGAGGTGAGGGGAATTGCTAGCTCGAAGAATTTGGTACTCATACATGGGCTTGTATGTGGACGACGGAATGTTCGTGGCCATCCCAAGGCAACCGAAACTCAGCGCCATGGAGCATTGAAACTTTCTCTTCGGCATGCAAAGGATACATCCGTAGGAGGCTGAATGGTGCAACTAGTTCAGCATGTTGCTAGGCCTTGAGGGGTGCAAATGGGGACGATTGATTGGGAGGAGTCACCTAGCAAGTGTGTTTTGCAAGAGGCGCGAACAATGCACGCTTTGTTCAGCAGATCGGAGTAGTCCAAGGGGATGGTGGTCTCCAAACGAAGAGAGATGTTGCTCCAATGGGACAAGTTATCCAGAGGGATAAGTCCCGCTCTCCGAGGGAGAATCATGTGGGACGGACCTCACAAGTTGAGGAGGAGTACCTCAACAAACAACAACTCCACGAAGCTCAATGGTGAGCAAGCGACGAGGAGTCGCCGCGATGATCTCGCTTGAGAGAATGCATTGGTGGATGCATTGCGAGATCAAGTGGGGAGAGTGACCCAAGGCAACACAAATGAAGGCACACTTGGAGTCGATACGGAGATCGGACTCAAGGGAGGGTCGACCGGGAATGGTGGGCTGAGGGCCACCATCAACTCAATGCAAAAGCGAGGAGCGGAGCAACTTGGGTGTAACTTGGTGAAGTACCCAAGCCGCTTGAAGGGAGCCAAAGATAAAAGTTGGAACATGGAGCAGAGGCATAGTGCTTTCCTTAGACAGAGGTCAAGGACATGAACTCTTGTAGAGGCAAGAGTAAGATCATGTTGTTCCATGGGTCCTTCATTCCGACGGAGCGGACTCATCTTGCATGGTGCCAAAGACGAAGGAGCTTCGGGCACATGCACCTTATCTTGGAGGAGCATTTGATGGAGGAACTAAAGCGACTCAATTTATGGAGGCGGTTGGGATCGAAGGCCTTAGCACGGGGCAAGAGGACGCAGAGGCAGGTACTCTTGAAGAATATGCCACAGTGTTGTTGTCATTCAAGTTGCTATAAAGGAGGCGGTGCAGCTTGCCAAGATTGTGCCGGTAGGGGTAGAGGCCCAGATCCGCATTAATGGTGCACTAATTGCAGCGAAGTCGGGGACTTTGGGAGCTACTAGGCGACGGATCTGTCCTAGAGCGGTGCTTCATCGTGGTGTGACCCAAGAGTGGGTGGATGAAGGTCGATTGCCGAGGAGCCAACAAAATCGAAGGTAGAGGAGACCCCGCGATGTATTGGCGAGGCCACACATGGAGGGTTCACAATTCGAGTTTTTTCCACAAGGATCGAATGCAATAGAGATGTCATCGAGGCTTACATGGTGCAGCGGATCGTGGTGGAACAGTTCGCGGCAATGCGATTCACACGACTTTGCCCCGTGAGGGACTAGATCATCTGGAGGTATGATTGGGAGCTATTGGAAGCTCCACTTCGGTGAACAACACGACGGCAAGAAGGGCTATGGATTCAAGGATTGAAAGCCATGGTACCGCAGAGGCGGGTCTTCCGTCGCGTCATTTTTTTGCATCGGATGAAAGCCCCGGTCATCAAAGATATGGGGGCTGTGTTCCACTAAGGGAAAAGTTCGAATGCAAGTACCAATGAGTCCCATGGGAGGGACTTGATCATACAAAGTATATGATCGAAGCAACCGGAGAGTTGGACTACTCCAGAGCTCATATTCGCTAAGGGAGCCCGACAAGTCGGAGGACAAGGTCGAAAGTAAGCCGAGCGTTGCTACCAAGGAAGCTAAGGAGAACAGAATCGCTGCAAACCCTACAACGTGATGGCAGAGGCCGCCGTGCATGGGAGTTGCGCCTGTCTCTCCATCGACCAGACGGATCGCTTGGAGAACACAGAGGTGTTGAAGCGGGGGGTCGAAAGGGGCGAGGAAGCGGCGACGAGTCCAGAGGGACTTAGCTACCCAAAAATCAAGCATCGATTAGAATGGAGGTGGACTCGGAGGGAGTGCCACAGAGACATTTCTACCGATCGTGAAGAAAATGGATGCATATCTGAGGCTTACGGATAGTAGTGCCATGGGCATGGTAGCGCCATGGTACCGCTAGAGGCGGGACTTCCGTAAAAGTCATTGATCCCTTGCTCTCATGGAGGGAGAGCTTGGTCGTAAAAGGGGCGAGGAGGTGGAGCATCGCAGAGGCAAACTCAAGCACCGAGACAAGGTCAAGGGCGAGGCCAAGGAACTTCAGAAGACTGGTGTCAATGAGTTTCTCATCAAGATAGTCGAAAGTGAAGGACTTGGGTCATGCAAGAGTGCACGACTAAGGAACGAAGTAGTCAAGAGCTGTGTTGTACCTTCGCTACTCGTGGGAGTAGGCGGCGTGGTTGATGGAGAAGACGGTACAATCCCACAAAGCGACCAAATCTATTAGAGAATTACTCCAAGTTGGGGTGAAAACTTCCTGCATTCCGTAAGTTCAATGGCATTGAGAAGGTGAATCACAAGAGCTAACTCAACGCAAGGAGTGCAAACACTTCAAGTGCTTGAAGTGTGAGCAAAGAGCAAAGGCGAAGGCCGAGAACCAGCTCGATGCATGGAGTACAACCTCGAGGAGGCTGGGTCAAGTAAACCTTTACCTTCTCAACCCTTAAGAGAATGGGCTTAAACCGAAAATACCCCAATTCTCTTATCTATCCAAAGAGAGGAGCTCTACAAAAGTTCAAAGACCCTTCAAGATAATGGAAGACAATAGTTGTCAAATCCTCACCAATGGTGATCGAGTGTTCTTGAGTAGATTATCCGCTTCATTTCCCAACGAAATGCCAATCGAAAAGCGTAAGTGATGCGAACCTACTTGGATGTGACAACTAAGTGAAAGAAGAGTCAATGAGCAAATTTTGTGGAGGAAGGACCCAAATCTTCGAAGTTTGCGAGACGATGCTCGTTAAAAGCTTCAACTAGCATCCACCCGTTCAAGCAAAGATGAGGCATTTGAGAGACTCGGCGCAGAAGGATGGTCTTTTCCTTCATTTGAAGGATCCAAGAATCAACAAGGATCAACACAACTCAGCCAACCCCACACCGGAGTCGAGTCATTGGTGAGTTGAAGCAAAGATGGCGGATCAAAAGGTTCAACTACTCGAAAACAACAAAGGAGAGCGAGTTGGGGAGCCAAGGGACGATCATTGCGGTTGGAGCGTAAGATTGAAGACTCAAGTAGAGGCAAGGAGTTGTAGTGTCGACAAAGGCTTCGACGAGGACGTCGAAGGAATAAGTGGGGGAGAATGTCACGGACAAACTTCTAAACAGGGGTGTTTGATGTAATGCTTATGTATGTCCGTGTCTTTTTGGTATGTTCATGCATTGTACAAAGATGTGGGGACGGCCGGCGCTTGATAGTCCCATTTTAGTTGGGTCGGTGGGGTCGCTTTTAGGCTTGTAAATAAAGGTTGTGTCATGTGGACACGCAGAGAGATTTTTCGGTCAGAATGGACCATTTTACCCTTTATTGTGCAACTGCTCGAGCTTGTAAAGTCCGTTTGTAATTTGCATTGTCTATAAAGTGTTTTTTTTTCGAGATGTTTGCCCCGTGGATCCCGAAAGGCCTTTTTTTCTGTCCCCGTTCTCTCTTTTTGTGGGACCTAAGGGACCATGGGAGGCTTCCGGGGAGGTCGACCCTTCCGGACGGACACGCAAGGGTGCCGCATCGACTTAGGCAAAATCAGCTAAGTTTGTGATACATGGCGCCCTCGCGCCTCGGGGGGTCACCGTCGATATCGCCTCTACCCGCTGGCTGTTAGCCCCCACGGGCCGTATAAGTTCGCTGCCGTATTGCACGACCGGTTGTTCTTGACGTACAGTAAGCTGCGATGCGCCGGCCCAGGTGCTCGGTCACCGCTCTGGTGGGTCAGCAGGCATGCAGATCGAGGGCAGCAACCGTTGCTGCCCTTCCTGCGCTTTACGTCAACGATTTTGACGTCAATATTCTTCCTAAACACAACACACGCGGTTCAAAACCAATCATTCGCACGAAACAACCCGGCTCGATACCACCGTTGGGAAATCATGGGGGCGACATCATATCGAAGGCGAAGAACAAGAAAACAAAAATCCCGATTCCTAAAAAAGATGTTCGTCGTCAAATGCGAAGATTGATGCGTAAAAATTCAAGAAAACAAAAACTGCGTTTAGAGATTGTGTTACCTAGGGAGATCATATATCCCTGTTTCCTTGCAGATCCTTAGGAGAGGGTGAAGGAGGTCAAGCGTCCCCTCCTCTCTAGCGGTGATCCACACAGCAGGGGGGTTGCGGACGACCCTCCTCAAAAAACTCCGTGCCTTTGAGGTGGAGAGGGAGAGGAGAATAGGAAAGGCAAGCAAAGACTCTAGCCTATGAGGTCAGTGAATCCCTCCTATTTATAGAGATCCCATGTCAAACCCTAATGGGTCCTTCCCTAGTGGGTATTGGATCTGCATCCAATAAGACAAAGGGCTCCGTCCGGATATCTCATATCCCAACCTCTACTCATCGCAATGCCTACCATATGTGTGTGACCCTCTAGGCCCAATATCGAGCTGGCCGTGAATCATACCTTTCGTAACTCCTTCTAACTCGGTGAATTATTATCTCTGTAATAATTCACTCGACTCATCGACTACTGGACGTGCACTAGGCCACTACGCCAGTAGTCCCCAAACGATCTGGGAATCCAATCCATTGGACCTGTCATCCTCGCCACCATGTACCTATAGTCCCTCATCCATCTAATATCCCGAGACCGTATATATCGAGCATGGTGTTGTTGTCGGACCATACGGTTTCTACTCGAAGTCTCACTCTAATCGGATTCTCCCGAAGAACTCTTTCTCTCTCAACCCCAAATGACCCCCGCCAGGGATTTGTCCGAGCAAGAACACATGGGATATTCCTCTCATGACGCAGAGAGTGGATGATCCTCTATCGACACTCAATAGCCCTCGTAGGTCGACTACCACTCTCAATGACCGGTTGTACTAGATTTGGGACAACCAAACCTATAAGTCCGGTATCAAAGAGTGGAGCACTCATCTGAGGACATCCTTGGTGTCTCAAGTCTAAGGACCGAGATACACCACTAGGACTACGGAATCGCCATTCGACAATAAGGCATCATCAACCATCCAAAGATTCCGTAGCGGATCAATCAAGGAACTCATTCTCCAATGAGCACATGTCATCAGATCCCTAGTGTCCCTACACGAAAGCAGACTATGAGACCAGCCGTGCATCCATCATATGGATGGGTATACAAAGACACCGTCTATCCGGTTATCACGATGTCCCTCTCGAAAACCTATGACCGGATTATTTAGGATATATGTTTAAAGGTGAATCGATCTCATTATTGTGATCTCATCACGATCTGATTCCCATTGCACAAATCCAAGGACATCACAATATATATATGCATTTATGCAATAGTTATAAAGTGATATACGCCAAAATATAATAAGCAAAAAGATTCTGTATCAAGTCACACATGCCATCACTCACGTGATTGGCTTGCTGGGCACCTATGACTAGCAGTGTTCGATGTAATATTTATGTATATCCATGTCTTTTGATTTTGTTTATACTTTACATAGCAAATAAAGGGCTAGTAGTAGGCTTAACAACCTCATTTTCTTTGGTTTTGGTGGTCGTCCTAAGCTTGCAAATAAAGGTTGTATTATGTGGGCACTTGTGGGGATTTTGATTTGTAGTGGATTATTTTGGACCCTTTGTTGTACGACCGTTCAGAGCTTGTAAATTATATTTATAATTTACATTGGCTATGAAGCATTTACTAAAATAATTGCGCGCTTTCTTTAATACATTTTCTCTTTTGTAGGTTCTAAGGGACCATAGGAGGTTTCGGGGAGGTCGATCTTTACGGACGAACATACAAGAGTGCCACACGACTTAGGCAAAACCAGCTAAATATGTGACCTGGCAGTACCACCACCCATGCCTGCATTAGGTCACTAGTTTGGTCTTTAAATCGGCCCAATTGAGCTCGAGTTTAAGCTCATTGGCTTTCTTGATAAGTTGGTATGGTCTCAACTCAATACCAACTCAATTTGACCCAGAAATACTTTGATTAAGACTTTATAATCTAACCACATAAACCACATATCTGACATAATTATGAAGCTTTCAGTACATTATACGCCATTCTAACATATCATCGATCTTCCGGCACTTCCTCCGAACTTTTGATACATCGTCCTTTCTTTCAACATATCGCTTGATCTATCATTATGTGACTTTCCCATAACATCCGAGCTTTTGGCACAATATCTGATTTTTTTAGCATGATACTCGAACTTCTATTATGAAATATAATCTTTAGTACGTCGACCAATCCTCCTTTATGACAAAAGAAGACAATCATAAACTTTCTTCCCCTCCTTGAAAAGCATAAAAGAATATTCTAAACAAAGAGAAAGGTAACTCCTTTAAGAAAAACTACTCTAATATACATTTGGGACTTCATAGTACTAACTTGAGCGTTAGAGGGATTGGGTCAAAAAACCTCTCCTATCCTCGATCATGGTGCAGGTGGTGTCTCAAAGCCACCTAGATGCCATCTCGAATCCATCTCGGGAGCATAATATTTTTACCTCAAGGAGACTTCGAACATTCCTACGCACAAGGGAGTTGACCATATCGAACTATTCAAGATGTCAATGATATTTTCCCTCAATACTTAGATATGCCAAGTTAACCTGTCAAATAATATTTTCTCATTAGACCATCGATCATAAAACTAATATTATATTTTATTACATAATAAATGAGCACTTAAGGTACATATATGTCTATAAAAAGAAAATTACACACACCTTGATATTATCTTTTGCACCGGTCAATTGTTTTCTATCCACGAATTAAAGTGAGATACGAGATAAGTGATAATCGATATTTTATCTCTTGTGCTAGATTTGATCATTCAAATCAAAACTGAACTGGGTCACCGTTCGTTATGATGGGGATATAAACAAGAATAACCTTTGTATATGAACAAATACTAGAAGACCATAATACGCAGTGGAATTAAATGGAACCACAATCAAATAGAACACCAAGTTATATGTGGAAAATCCCTTCAATGTGAAGGGTAAAAAACACGGGGCAAACTAGAGATAATCCACTATGAGAATAATGAATATACAAATCTCAATCTCTTGCCCTAAACCCTAGCAACAATCACAAGAGAATAACTGGGATACAAAGATCACGTCACTGCCTACAATATCTAAAATCACCCCAAGTAATCACAGCAAGAGTCTACTATAGATTTGATCTAACTTGAGATGAAAACACTGCTAGATGATTAAGAACAGCCTCTCTGCGTTGTCCTTATCTTCTTCCCTTTCTTTTTCTTCCTTTCCTGCCTTGTTTTCCTCCTTTTCTTTGGAATCTTGTGCCTATTTTCTTCTCCCACGTTGCTGCCCTATTTATGTCTTTTTCTGCCTCCAAAACGCAGCCACCACACCCTTCCTAATGTTAATTAGGGTTAGGTTAAGAGGGGGTGTGGGCTATGGGCTGCTCAAGCCCACTATGGGCTGAATCTGTGGGTTGCCAACCCAACAACCTCCCCCTTCAGCCCATAAGGGAGGTTGTTCCATGACTCCTCAATGTGAAGCCATGCCGACTAGTTGTCGGCATATCTCTTGCCTTTCTTTTGGTAAGGTCTTCATTTCATTTGGTAGTAGTACCAAATCATAAGTGTGGTTCTTCTGAAGAGCATCCATCTCTTCCTGCATAGTAACTAACCACTTCTCTTTCTGCTCACTTTCAACTGCTTCCTCGTAACTCTCTGGTTCACCTGCATCAGTAAGCATCACATACTCATCTGTAGAGTATCTTCTGGAAGGTTGACGTTGTCTAGAAAATCTTCTCAATTGAGGTTCTGCTGAAACTTGCTCTCCTACTTCTTCTTGCTCAACATGTCCTGTAGGTAGATCAACATCAGGCTCTACACTATCTTCCTGCACATCTCCCCCATCACCCTGATATATTGGAGGAATAACCAGGTCATAATCTGCTAATCCTTCTGTAGAAGTATTGGCTGGTGCCTTCTTCATCAAATCTTCAAAAGTTTGATCCTCAAAGAAGACTACATCTCTGCTTCTAAACACTTTCTGCTTTTCTGGATCCCAAAGCCTGTAACCAAAATGATTATGTGAGTAACCAAGAAAAATACATTCTTTAGTCTTACCATCCAGCTTGGACCTCTCATTATCTAGAACATGTGCAAATGCACGACAACCAAACACTCTCAAATGCTTGTAGGAAACATCTTTCCCTGACCATACATGCTCTGCAACATCACCATCTAGGGTTGTATATAGTGATAAGTTGATCACATCAAATGCAATCCTCACAGCCTCATCCCAAAACATTTTGGGTAGCTTAGCCTGTAAAAGCATACATCTGATCTTTTCCATGATGGTACGGTTCATCCTCTCTGTAATTGCATTATGTTAAGGTGTACTAGGAACTGTCATCTCATGTTGGATCTCATGTGACCTACAATAGTTATTAAACAATCCTATATACTCACCACCATTATCTGATCTTATGCATTTTAATTTCCTTTCTATCTCCCTTTCAACCCTAGCATGAAACTCTTTGAAGACATTAATCACCTGATCTTTAGTCTTCAAAGCATAGGTCCAAACTTTTCTGAAAAAATCATCTATAAAAGTAACAAAATAAAGTGCACCACTTATACCAAGAACATCAACAGATCCACTAGGAGTTTTTGTCCTCAAAGGACTACATACATCTGTATAAATACGGTCTAAGGCATGCATTTTTCTAGACAAAGTAGGACTAGCAAATGAAACTCTATGTTGTTTACCTGTGAAATAATCAATACAATGGTTCAGATATATACCTCTAAGGTCTGATAATACCTTTCTCTTAGAAAGAGCTTGCAGCCCCTTCTCGCTCATGTGTCCCAGTCGCCTATGCCACAACTCCTTGCTGAAGTCTTTTTCTATAGCATTTAACTGCTCACCATAAGCTTTAGCCTGCAACCTGTACAAAGTATGACATTTCTTTCCATTAGCTATAACAAAAGAACCCTTACTAAGCTTCCATTGCCCTTTATGAAATCTGCTATCATAGTCTTCATCATCTAGCCTTCCAATTGAAATTAGATTCAGCCTCAAGTCAACCACATGCCTCACATCCTTAAGCACCAACTTACAGCCAAGGTTGGTCTTTAAATGAATATCACCCATGCCTATGATGTCTGTTGTGTCATAGTTACCCATCTTGACAACACCAAAATTTCCAAACCTATATGTGGTAAAAAACTCCCTCCATGGTGTAGCATGATAAGAAGCACCTATGTTAATCACCCACTCAAGATCCTGACACACACAAGAAAAAATATCATCAGAAGGAGATAAAATCAAATAATCACCACCCTACATTGTAGCTGTGATATTATCTTTTGACTCTATAGACTCAACTTCTTTTCCCTTTTTCTTGCTCTTCTTAGGTTGCTTACATTGGTTCTTGTAATGTTATTTCTCACCACAATTATAGCAAACAATATCTTTTCTTGATCTTAACTTGCTTCTACCCATGCGTGAACTGCTTCTAGACTTTGATCTTCCTCTGTTCTCTGAGATAAGTGCATGTGAATCATTCTGAGATGTTGCCGAACTCTTTCTTCTCAACTCTTCATTCAACAAATTGCTTGTTACTTGACTCATATTGACAACACCATCTGGCGCAGAATTACTGAGGGAAACCACCAGTGTCTCCCAACTTTCTAGTAATGAACTGAGAAGTAACAATGCCTGCAACTCATCATCAAGAGACATTTTCATAGAGGATAACTGGTTAGTAATACTTTGCATTTCATTCAAATGTTCAGCAATAGAAGCACCCTCTCTATATTTTAGATTCACAAGTTTTTTTATTAAAGAAGATTTGTTGCCAGCTATTTTTCTTTCATAGAGACTTTCCAACTTTTTCCAAAGAGAATATATAGAAATTTCAGTAGAAACATAGTGAAAGACACTATCATCAAGCCACTGTCGAATAAATCCAATTGTTTTTCGATCTAACCTCTTTCACTCATCATTTGTCATAGTTATAGTTTTTGCACTATCCCCCTGCAAAGGCCATACAAATCTTTGCAATACAAGATATCTTCTATTCTTGGTTTCCATATCATCAAATTGTTTCCATTTAAACTAATCATACGAGAAACATTACTGGCCTCCATGTTTAAATACAAAATTAAATCACCAAAACCCTTTGCTCTGATACCAGTTGATGGCGATATAAACAGGAATAACCTTTGCATATGAACAAATACTAGAAGACCATAATATGCAGCGCAATTAAATAGAACCACAATCAAATAGAACACCAAGATATACGTGGAAAACCCCTTTAATGTGAAGGGTAAAAACCACGGGGCAAACTAGAGATAATCCACTATAAGAATAATGAATATACAAATCTCAATCTCTTGCCCTAAACCCTAGCAACAATCACAAGAGAATAACTAGGATACAAAGATCACATCACTGTCTACAATATCTAAAATCTCCCCAAGTAATCACAGCAAGAGTCTACTGTAAATTCGATCTAACTTGATATGAGAACACTGCTAGATGATTGAGAACAGCCTCTCTGTGTTGTTTCTTTCTCTTCCTTTTCTGTCTTGTTTTCCTCCTTTTCTTTGGAATCTCGTGGCTATTTTCTTCTCCCACGTCGCTATCATATTTATGCATTTTTCTGCCTCCAAAATATAACCATCACACCTCTCCTAATTTTAATTAAGATTAGGTTAAGAGGGGGTGTGGGCTATCGGTTATCCAAGTCTACTATGGGCTGAATATGTAGGCTGCCAATCCAACACAGATTTGAAATTAGAATCGGAACCCTTTAGATAAATAAAAATCTAAATGGTCAAATGTCTACTCGAATCAGAATCATTAATTTCCTAATCAAAATCAGAATCATCGATTCTTATTCTAAAATCGAAATCACCTGGAATCCAATTTAGTTCAGTTCCTTGGTAGAACGGGAATCGTTTTGAAACTATGATAGTTCAAAAGGTCAAATATTGGATATATTTTTCTAACCCAAAGTCAAGTTCTTCCTCATGCAACCAAACTTGTATCCCTATTCATAAACCGATCGAAAGTAACGTTAGAAAATAAAACGGCAGTGCCACAACACAACACAAAACTGGTCCGAGAAAGACACCGTGGAAGCCACGAACTTGGACAAGTCGAAGGCATCTGGAGACAGCCCAAGACAGCTACTGTTTGCTGCTTCGATGGCCAATCCGATTGGTTTGGTCTGCGGACTCGGTGTTGCGGGTCAAGATCACGCAGTCCCAAGACAACTACTGCCTACTCGTGCAGACTTTTCCACGGTATCACGCACCTCTTTGGCACGTGGCTTCGTGGTGTGGATGTCGAGTGGGTGTCCTCCCACCCACCATTGCTTTCTATGCTTCACCAGCAATGCTTCTGTCTCGAGTCGTGGGCGAAGTGGCGACGAAAGTGACGACTTCCAGGTGTCTGCAGCAGGTGTAAGCTGTCTTGACGCTCGCCACGTGAAGAATGGCCACGGACGAACGGTCTACGAACCACGCACGCGCAAGACTCTGTCGTTTGCTGGTCTAACTGGCACTCCGACACTTGGTAGATAGCCCGTAGCCGCAGACGGTAGAACAGTAGAGGTGGTGATAGGGGCAAGATTGTCCATTCACCGTCGACGCAAGAAACTTGACCACTGTATCCAAACTGGCGTATGACGACAAAAAGCCGTACAAAATATTTTTCGAATTAGGAATTTTGGGAGAATATTTTTTCTACAGGCTCGTGGAGGATTGTACGACGGTGTTGGCAGGTGTTTGACTTTCTCTCCCCAATTCCTCTCCGGTTTCGGTGTCTCAGGCCCGAGCTAACTTCGTGATCAGAGAGATCGATTTAGCTCTCGTCCACAGATAAGATCAGATATATTTGGTCCTGATATGGATTTAGAATCAACGGTTCTGATTTTATTTTTAAAATCTATAAATTTATTATATCAAATTTGAAATTGAAATTGAACCCGATTCTGATTTAACTGTCTATCTTTTTTTTTCTTAATTTTTTTTTTAGTTAATTATTTATTAAATTATTAGAAGCGTCATATTGGTTATTTAGAGGAAAATTCAAATTCTAAGAACGAAAACGAAAGAACTCGTTTCCAGTTCGATTTCAAACTGGTTTCAGTTTGAATCGTGATCGGATATAGCTCCATCCTCTGCCTCTCATTTCTCATCCCATCGTGTGATCGAACTCTAAAGATGTCCGACTCACCTCCTTCGTTCATCTCAGCTCTACATCAAGTCGAGGCGATTGAGAGAGAGAAAAGTATGTGGGGAACCTTGACTTGCAACAAGCAAAGTTTGATTTAGGTCAATTTAGTGGCCCCCCAATGCAAACGATCGTGTCTGAAGCAAGGCCGAACAGCATGAAAACGTCCGACCCGACCTAAGAAGTGACATTTGTACATCAATCTTTGTGCCACACCAACCTATAATCATCAATCTAAAAAGTGCTCGAAGATGATGATGATAGTAATAACAATGTTGATGATGATTCCAATGCAATTCTGCTTGATGGGTGCAACAAACTTGTTGATGGTTCAACGAATACTGAGAGGAGTTGGGAAGAAGGGTTGGGATATGGTGGTGGAAACGTGATCATGTCAAGTTGTGGAGCTGATCCAAAATCGTTCCACCAACCCAAACCCACCTCACTGATCTGTCACCACTAATATTAAGCTTGCAAATCGTTGAAATCTCTTCCTTCTTAAAGAAACTAATTAAACCTCAGTCTTCTTCAAGAAAAAAAAAAAATTAGTTTATAAATAAATATTTTTAATACTATAAATTATATTTATATAATCGAATGATCATCGAAAGGATTTGAACTCACGATGGATATTGATTAGAAAAATATATAGTATATTTAATAGGGTTATATTTAACAGAAAATATGGATTTGAGGATGAGAAATGAAATAGCATAGAATAAGAAATTCTACCAAATTGCATTTCATGTGCATTCCAAGCAGAACAGAAGAAAGAAATCATGTGATGGATGAGTTAACAACGAATTAGTGGCAAAAAAGCAAAAACATGGTTGGATTGGAGACAAGTGTTAATGGTCGCTCGATGCTTTTGAAAAGTAAATGTCGCATAGAAGAGACATTTAATGTTGAGATGAGATAGAAAAAGTCAAACAACGGAAACAAAAACCTTTCTTAAATCATGTCATGCTTGATGCTCTTTTTCTTGTCTGTCCACATAAGGTACAAAACTCCAATTTTGTGTTCTCAGCGAGAAAAGTGGCATGCTGAATTCAAATAGAAGCATCATTCTTATAATAATAATAATAATAATAATAATAATAATAATAATAATAATAATAATACTAATAATAATAATAATAATAATAATAATAATAAAGAGAGAAAGCAAATAAAATAAAGTAATATGTAATGTTATCTATGGGTAATTAACTATCGCTCAGTACCCACAGATATCAATGATCGGGGATTTGGAATCGCCAATTCACATGTATTATCACTTCACTTGTTGCTCTCAATCTCATTTTGGATCAATCAACCATATATTATCATCAAAACCCTCGTTAATTTACCTCATCATTTCTATATAATCTTGAAGCAAGTTAAGACTTTGGTTGGCCCACCTCCTCTGAAATCTGTGGAGGATCTTTGTAGTGGAACTGTGAGCTCAATTTGTCCTCT
>LS990922.1:40553685-40596185 GCA_900464855.2 Musa schizocarpa | reverse complement strand
ACTATCAAAATTTTTACCAACTAAACTAGTCAACAAGAAATGAATTATTATAAGAGGGAGAGTTTTGGTTCTTAAGCCTACTCTGTTTTTCCTTTCCTAAAGGAAACGAGGATTTTCTATCATATACAGCTTTTCTATCCCAAAAGGTTAATAATAAAATATAATATCTATTATATACTTAGTGCAAGGTCAAATTTTGATTATTCATCTAACTTAAAAAGATTAAAGATGATCTCAATGTCATAAGCTTTAAGAATATTATAGTAAAAAAAATATTACTTTAGATTGATAATTGGGAGAGCATAAAGATTTATCCTAGAATGTGATCCTTCTTTAAGTGTCAAAAAGTTAGTGGTCTTATAATCTATCAAGAGAGACATTAAGATTTGAAAAACAATTTAAATTAAAAATCTTTTTTCCTTGCAAGCTTGAATTGAATTGTTGTGGTGACTTGTTAAAAAAGAAATATGATATTGTATAGAAATTAAATTTATGAAGTATAAATTACACTATTTTAAAAAAAATATAGGGTGCTAAGGGTTAATGTAGATTATTAAAAAAATTCAAGAAGATATATTTTAAATAATATTTTTTTGATGATGGTGTACTAGACCTATGGATTATATTTTTATATCTAAAACATTGGTTAAGTGATGTGGATCAGATATACTTATCAAAGATTAAAAACTTAAATCCTCATCCGACATATTTTGAAATGTATTAATTAGTTTAGCTAATAAAATTTTGATAAATTATTTACCTAAAATAAAAAAAGAAACCAGAGTTAGAAATATAGATATCTTGGACTATGGATTAGGCATGACTTTTCTTAGATTTGAAGTGAGACATGATCTAATTATTTATAATCTTAATACTTGGACCATTAATACCACCTATTCACTAACGATGCGATATCTTTCTCTAATGGCAAGTAAGATATCCACTGGATATCTGATACCACTGAGATGTGCAATCTGTGGGAGTAAAAAATAACATCTATTTGGAATACCAAAAAAATTTGATGCTTCTTCTCGAGAAAAGACACCAACTAAAGACAAAAAGAATTAATTATCCACAGGGATTTTGTTGGGGAACAAAAGAAAAAGTTAATTATCCCAACAGGCAACCTTGTCGTTGTTCCTCAACATTATGACCCCACCACAAAGCATCTACTCATATCGTATTCTGTCTTCCCGTCCACGTTCCGATATTCATTCAATTTTAAATATTTAAATTTATTCATTTATATATCCTATATATATATATGTATCATATATAAATATATATGTATTGTATATATATATATGGAACTTGACCTGGCGCCCTCAAATAAGGCATGAGAAGTGGGATCCACGGGATCAGGAGAGTGTGCCGAAGCGGGTGAATTAGGGAACTACGTGGAGTTAGGATCCCCAAATTCTGGTGTTGTCACCACATTGTAGGGTAACCGCTGAGCTAACACAAAAGAAACACCCCCTCGACCTCGAAGCCAATCGCAGACTCCGCGAGTGACTGTATAGGGAGGGAGGAGAAAGAGGTGGATCTGTCGTGAGTCGTTTCTCACTCTCTCTCTCTCACGCACACACTAGAAAACAGAGCGTCTTTTTACGGCTGTGGATAAGAAATAGAGAGAGATCAGGGGGAGGGAGAGAAGGGAGGGAAGGAAGACGATGGAGACGAGCGCTCCGACAAGGAAGCCGCGGGCCTCAACGGATGATCCGCTGACTTGATCGGAGGCGCCTGCTTCCCGCGGACCGCACCAGGTACGTCTCGTGTCCCGCGGAAATCCTGTGGTTGTCGTACTGCGTTCTTGATGTTTGGTCTCTGATCGCAGACCGTGCTCCAACTTTTTTGTTGTTTCTTTCTGGCAAGGACGTTTGCAGTTGTCGGATGAGGTCCACGAGGTGCTGCTCGGGGGGGCAGGTCACCGAGGAGGCGGCCGAGAGCGTCCTGAAGAGGTGAGATCTGGTTGTATCCAGTCTTGACTCCTTTTTGATGCAGAATCCTGTGAAACTAAAAGGCGTTTCCTCGGCGATTCTTCGACATTCTGCTCTAATTTTTGCTATATCCTATATATTTGTACTAAAAACTTCTGGAGATTTCTGCTCAACGAGACTTTTGACATGTATGGTTTCAATCGACTCAAAAGATGGAGTACATTGCTTCACAATTCGCTTCAGTTTTCATATGTGTAATCTGTCGTTTCGTGGACTTGAGATGCTCAAGGAATGATATATCTTAGTCAGAATTTTGCCCAAGTATGGGGCAATTGCCTCTCCATTTCTACAATCCGGCAAATGTTGTTGCAGGGATTTTCTTTTAATTAAGTTGTTCTAGGCGGTGCCTCATTTTGGATGACATATAATGCATTAAGTTTCATGTCGGAATAAGATTAGGTATTTGTTATGTACCTGGAGATCGGTATGGCTTGGTCCTGTCCCGAAAGTGCAAGGTCATCCACGTGGATTCTTAGGGCAAGGACGTTAGATGAATGAAGTTCGATCGAGGATTGGCTCTTGGGCCCCTGTTGCGTCTACGGTGCCAAGTTGAGGGGGGACTTGAGTTGTGCCTCTTACGCCACGTTCCTACATGACAGGTCGACGTCGGGAGTGAGATTCCTGACTCGACTCCTCCGATGATTAAGTCAGTAAGTGGTCTTTGTGGTGAAAAGAGTTCGATCCCCATCTCTGGGTCGGGGGTCGGCTTTTGTACCTACGGGGCCGATCCGAAAATGCGTGGGTCGTTAATGCCTGCCGTTGGCCTTGTTCGGCGTGACGGTGAGAGTGGCCGACCCGTATGCTCTTGACAACACGGGTCAACCTGTGCGGACCTCTACTGTGCGGCGCTGACCTGCACGGTCCGAGCAGCACGAAGTCAATCGTTCGCCGTCTGCCAAGTCAGCCTTTCTTCCCCTCGGACACGTGTCGGGTCATTCCACATCGGCTCCTTGTGGCTGCCAGGTGTCGCTTTGCAGTTGGCGTGGGGACATTCCCTATCAGTATTGAATCGTATGTGCTTTGTTCATTCTCTGCATGAAGGTTCTAGAATAGGAACATGGTTGATATTGTGCATAATGCAAAAGCATATACGCTCGTTATAATACATTTATATGCATGTATATATGCTATATGTAGAATCTAACTTATGAAATGTTTTGATTCTATCAGTTTCCATCTCAGCAAACCTTGCTCAGGTCCCTAATTAAAAGAAATGATTGGTAGTGTCATTTTTTTTGGGCTAACATTGAAGATGTTAATGTAGGATGAGTAACAATGTTATTGATAATAGAGGAATAAAAAAGAAAAAGAATAGAAAAATAGTAGCCGAAAAATAATGAAAAAAAGAAAGGGATAACTATCAAACTTGCTCTGGCTCATCAACTCTCAAGATGAAGGCCTTACACCTCCGATACGTGGGCGATTGAATCATATCATCGAAAACATAATTGTGACATTGCATCACTCACACACAAGTTCGAACAAAAATAAGATTCATTGATTCATCTCTATTTCATGCATTATAATATTCTAACCCCTTTTGATAGGCTCATGCACAATATTAAAAAGGAAATCATAGTATAATAAAAATTGCAATTGCATCAACTTAAATATACAATCTATTGCTTTCCACGAAGAAGATAATATTATTGACTTGATTTGAAGGATAACCTTCCTTTGTTTGACGATATTTTGATTGATAGACTTCCATATTTGATAGTAGAGATAAATCTTTAAAATTTTCCATCAAAATTTATAATCCTCGATCAATAATAAATTTTATTTCTTCCACTCTTTTTTGCATTTGTTTCCCTTTTCTTTGCCTGAGTAGATGTTGTCATATGATAATTTATGACATGTGCAAAATATCTCTAACTAATAAAATTTATTCAAATAACATATAAACTAAATTGCTCCTTATCAGATGCTCTATTAGACTAGGTTACAGATGCAGTAGTTATCTTGTTAATTTTTTAACTAGCAAAGTTTAGTTCATTGTATAAACTCAGAAAGCAGTTTTAGGACAGAAGTATTACATTTTTTATCCATGGTCTCGTATCCAACTTCACATCTAAACCCACAATGAAATTAGTTGCTGTTCTGAGTGCTGAAAAATCTCTAAACCCTGATTTTTATCTTCAGACTTGTTTCTAATTTTAGTAATTTTCATTTTTACTTCCATGGCCAAGTAGATATATGTTACTGGAACAACAAAAATTTGTTAATTGTATTTGCAACTACTTGGGTATTTTCTAGTGAATTCTCTAGTGATGCGTTTATCAAAAAAATATATTGCAATTAATTAATATTGATTTTAGTATGCTCTCCTTGCTTAATGAAATCAAGCTCCTAATTTTTCTTTGAATGATCAAATAATCCAAAAGTTTTTGGCACTAATAATGTGCTTCTTTCTCTAAATCAACAAACAATATATGCAATTAGTTAGATCTCACAGTGCCAAATGAAATTGCTTCTCATAAAAAGCTAACTTCACTTGATGAGGTAGCAAAGCAGCAGGAACTAAGTGGGTCTTTCCAGAGTCAGAGAACAGACTGAAGAAGCAATTATCTGTGCAAAATGCATAAAATTAAGTGGACATGGCATTTTTGCTACTCTTGAAGTTCCACCTTGGCTGTGAGAAGCATGGAATTTAAATATGAATTGACAAGGACATCAGAAAAACCACTCTGAGAAACTCACAAACAAAGTGAGTTTTTATTTGTTCTAAATATATGTACACTGTCTTTTACGTTGCCATGCACAATGCTTATGTATCTTTTGGTGTTAGCTCTGCAAAAGATGTCTTATTCTAGCTTGCTATTTTTGATCCCGACAACTTATTTTTAATATCTAATTTAGCAAAGTTTTGGTAGATATTGGACTTATCTTGGTCTGTAAGACTATTTGAATGAGGTTCCTTTTAACTTCAGCTACATGCTGAAAATGTATTTGGCTCGCTCATTTGTTATGGCAAGGAGAGTTGCATGGGACTCATATTCATGATGTCAACACAGAGAGTTGGATATGGTCATGTCTAAGAGAGCCAAGTTTAGGTGAAATTTTTATCATCTCAACTCTTGGATTGTAGATATTTGGGTTTGTTAATATACAGTTTCTAGATTTGTTTTTGTGCGATGACATAAATTTTGATCTCATGGTGGATATACAGTTTCTAGATTTGTTAATATTTTTGATCTCATGGTGGATGAGATGACATAAATTTGTATTAATCAGGATATCATTACAAGTAGTTTTGGCTGAAAATTCAAACTCAGGACCTTTTGCTCTAATGCCATCTTAAAATTTTATCGATGTCCATAGATGATATATGATCTTAATTTATATTCTTAACAAAACATCCAACTTCGTGTATGTAGATTGGATATATATCTTTGTGCTCTTAGTTCTAATTTTGACGTCCCATCTATCATCATGCTGAATACATTTTTTATGCTCAACTAGTGTTGCATCCTTGTTTAGAACTGTGTTTGATTACATGAATCTCTTCTATTGATAGCTAGAAGCACGATTGATTCCGCTTCAGTAGCTTGTCATTTTAACGATTGAATAACAGTTCCATTGTGCTTGAGTCAATTTCTGCAACTACTTTATGATCCTAAGTTTTTTTTCTTTTTCTCTGGAGCTCTGCATGTGTTTAAAATGTCGAAGAATTGCAGGCACCTGAGAAAATTCGTACCCATTAAGTGGGAAAAATGAGTGGCAATGACATCATCAACGCAACAAGGCTCTGTGGAGAGAAACACTTGGTATGGCAAAGCTAAAACAGATTATTGCAGTTTGTCTTCTCTGACATGTTACCCTCTTTTCTAATGGTGGCCTCCATGCTTGGGTTCGAAGTTGCTTACCTTGACTGTTTTAGGAGAGCTTTATGCTGTTGATGATAAGTGGTTTGGATATTATAATCAACCTTTGATGATTAGTGGATTGGAATAATCTTCATTTCATGTATTGACTTGGTTTGGATCATGATTCCTATGGCATGCATGATGATCAAGGTGAAAGTATTAGAAAAAGAAATGGGCATTCTCTAATATGATCACTAAATTTTAAATGTAGGTAAATTTTGTTGTCGATATATTTCAAAGATAGTCTTCTAATTAGTTTGATTCAGACAATTTAACCTCATGGAATCAAGAGCAGAAACTCCAAACAAAAATCTAATCTTAGCTTGGATGAGAATGAAAAGAGATGGCAAGAGTCAATTAAAGTTTGAGTGGATATGGTTAAAAGGGGTATGAGTTATAGTTAGTAATTCAGTTAAATTTCTCAAAAGCAGCATTATATATGAAACACTTGAGATATATTCTTAGCACAGCAATGCTAACTCTGAGCACTAAACAAGAGATTCTAATTGAAAGTAGCATGGCTGCTGAAAATTATGTTGATCTTAAAAACAAGCACAGCATTTTTTGTCAATGCTACCTTCAAGAAACGTATTGACAATCTTGAAATTAGTGTAGTAAAATCAACAGCAAATTAATTACTATCTGTCATGTGGTAAAATAGGCATGCAAAGATTAGCAAATAGCATAATATGTTCAGATATGTCAATAAGTTACTTATTGTATTTGGAATACTAATGTCTCAAATTAATAATGTTGTTTCACACACTACTTGAGATTGCAAGTATCAAGAGGGCTTAACAATAAAATCAGTCTTTACTTTTTTTTTTGGGTGCATATAGAGAGTAGTGATCCCCACAAATCAAATATTGTTGCTTTGCAAGTTGAACAATCAAGAGTACAACAGCAAAATCACATCCTTAAGAATAAGTTTAACAACTCCTAAAAAGGATATTTTTATTGCACAATTTAAGGAGATTTTTATGAAAATTTTACTACTGTTCATTATGGTCTGCTCAGGAATAGCCCTCAATTAAACAACTCCTAATGTTCTTTAGCCATGATGTTGCAAGTGACACAAATGAGTTAAATCATTTCCTTATAGCTTCCCTCTTGATACATGAATCCAAGAATCGTTTATATTAGTAAAGGAAGCAAGATTTAGGATAAGTATTACTTGATGATTTATTTGGCATAAACAAGCAAGGAATTAAGGATCTGATAGAGAATATACATGTAATGTTGCGTCAGGATATATATATATATATATATATATATATGATTGACTCAAGATTGTGTGAAATTATATGATAATTATAAAAGAAAATATAACATGAACAAAGATATGCTATCAACAAGGTTTTTCAAATATTTCAGCAACTTAGCTCAGATTTTTCCCAAATATCTCAGAAATATCCGGTAATTTTCCACTAGAGAACGAGTCAAGTATAACCACCCCACCATATATTGCTGCTAATTAGTAGGTAAAGTAACTTAGACCTGACCGTTACTCATCCACAAGAAACAGAAACATCTTCTTCCCTATCTCCTAAAACTTCCCAAAACAAAAAACAAAAAAGCCCCCAAGTAAGAAAGTCAGCGTTCGCTGTGGGGCTTATACAGAAGAAAAATGCTGTGGTGGAGTTACAGTGTAGAAGCCCCCGCCTTCCCTTTCCGATGATGCCTTGTTTCCCAATCGTATATATAAAGCCGCTATAAAACCCCTCGGTGTGTATCCCCCCCACCCCTTTGTGTTCTCCTACTCTGCTTTGTGCTCTGCAGATCCTAATGCAATACCCCGACCCGTCCCATCTCCTTCCTCTCGATCCCCTTGCCGTCCCCGATTTCCTCTTTCGCCTTCCCCATCCCCTTTCTTGATCGATTCTGATAGGTTTCTGGGCTGTTCGGAGGAGGAGATGCTGGAGGAGGAGGAGGAGGGCGGCAAAGAAGCCATGAGGATGGGGAAGCAAGAAGAGAGGGAGATGGAGATGCTGTTGAACGAGATCCCCCGTGCTACATCCCCTCGTCTTTATCATCAGCATCCTTGTCGTCGTCGCCATCATCGTCTGTTCCATAGCGATGCTTGTGGCGGCGACGGTGACATGCACGCTACCCATGGTTTGTACCTTGCCGGCCTCGACGAGTTATCATCGCCTTTCCATGGGCTTCGTGATGTCCATGGCTATGGGTGTTTGTGCGGTGGCAGCCCTGCATGCCTCCCGCCCCCTCCCTCGGTGGGGTCATCGTCGTCGTCGGGGTCGGGATTGCTCTCCGGCAGGCTCTCCCGGGTCGTCGATGAAGTCGTTCGACAGCGCACGCCCACTGATTCGCAGGACCGGATGTTCCTGGAATTTGGCTTGCTCGACGAGCTTAACAATGTCCACCTCGGAGTCGATCCAAATTTACCAATTGGTCATCGACCGATGTCGGCGTCGATGGAACAGAACATCTCAACCAACCCTTCTCTGTTCCAGAATGATTATGGCGATGATGTACCGATGGAAAGCTTTGTTCAGCGTGGTTATGGTGCTTGCTGCCATTCCCTTCTTCCAAACTCTCTGATGTTTAATGTAGATAAGAAACCATACTTGTCTCAGTTGCAGCAGCATTGCCCTGTAGATGCAGATTTAGTTGACCCATATTTTGAGAATTTCCCTTATGGAGCAACCGAATTGGTTGCCGGTGGTACTCTGGGAAGAAATTCTCACTATAAGGGAAATTTTGGTGGAGGTTTTGCTTCCCCTATTAATCGTCCTTACCCATTTTCTGATGTCTACTTCTCGTCGGAGAAGATTAGAGTAGATTCCAACTGGGATGCCTCAAAGTTACATCACAGCTTTCAGGTGTTGAATAGACCAATGAAGTCGCCCCCTGTTAATGTAGGACCTCAGTCGGTGAGGCTCCCTAGGAACATGGAGGCATTTGGATCTGATGACAGTTTAGTTATACAGGGGAAGGGCCTCCATTACGTGAGGAACCAATGGACTGATAACCTGAAGGGGACTAAAAGATCACAGTTTGATGGACAGTTGCATGCACAAAGTATGCTTCTGAATCTTCCACTGAAGTATGATAATCTGATGGGCGTCAAAGGATGTACATACTATATTGCAAAGGATCAACATGGGTGTCGATCCTTGCAGCGGAAGCTTGATGAAGGGAAGCATCAGATTGATATGATTTTTAATGGTGTCATTGATCATGTTGTAGAACTTATGGTCGATCCCTTTGGGAATTATCTCATGCAGAAGCTACTGGAAGTATGCAGTGAAGAACAACTGCTGCAGATTCTCCTCTTGTTGAAGGAAGATCCAGCTGATCTTGTTAATATCTCCCTAAACATTCATGGGTAATTACAGCTTTCTCATCGCCTACCAATATTAATTTATTTCATTTTGGATCTTTCATTAGCATGCATGGTTTCTAGCAGTAAGTTGTTCTGCTAATGTTTAAATGTTTGAATCCTTACTTTCTAATAACATTATTTGAATTCATTTCTCAGGACAAGGGCTGTGCAGAAATTGATAGGTAGCCTTAAAACTAGGCAGCAAATTGCACTGGTCATCTCAGCCATAAAACCTGGGTTTCTAGATCTAATCAAAGACTTAAATGGCAGCCATGTGCTTCAACATTGCTTGGAGTCTTTTAAGGTGGAAGACAATAAGGTATTGGTTACTTGGTCCTAGAAAAATTTTCATGATTAATCACTCCAAACTTTATTCCTATCTATGTAATTAAGATAGCTAGCTGGCCATTAACCTTGCCATTTACTTTGACTTTGTTTAATCTATTTCTGAAAATTTTAAATGGTTTTCATAAAGTATTTGTCAAATGTCTTTTTTGTATTTCCAAATTCTTCTATCCTTTCAATATTTTTGTTAATCAATGTTCATCTTCAACCAATACTGTGTAAAAAATTCTTTTCGATGGTTGTCTCTTAAAAGAACCTTCAAGCAGAGCAACTGGAGTGCATTGTTTAATTAACTGCTATATACCCTTGTTGAATTCTTTATCATTTTCTCTTATTGTGAACATTGCAAATGTTGGTTTCTCATTTCTTGATCATTTGTTCTGTTCATATTGCTGTTAGTTTCCTTACAAACCTAATTGTTAATTGTTCCAATTGATGCAATTAGATACTATTACCTCTTAGCATTTGATATGTATGAAATTGTGGATTTAGGTGTATTTGGAACTCTTCTCATCAAAATTCTTGTCATTGGACTTGTCCTGTTTCTTTAGATACCTCTATCATTTATGCTTCAGATACATGTTTGTCTCCCATGTTAGTCTTGCTGAGGAGAATACAGGCTTCTATCTGTACATTTTTTAAATTTAAGTTCCACAGAAAAGGTAATAACATTGTTGGGCTTATGACCACCCTACATATGCAGGATTTCATAGTACTTGAGGCAGCAGTATTGTATTGTACTCTGTACTTTGATTCCAGGATATCTATATTTACATCAAAGATAAATTGTATTGATAAGACATTTATGTGTGATCTGACCTTGTATACAAACATTTGGTTTTCCCCAATTAAATTTCATTTAATAAGAGCTGGATATTGTCTTTTTTACTAGTGAAAATTTGATCGCATCCTATTTTGTAAACCTGGCTGTTACTTTCTTTGTCAACTCTTAGCGACCACATTATTGGTACTGATTTGGTGTAACATTACACAGATAAATTCTTATTGTTGATTATATACTGAGATCAACGTATACCACGAACATGAGCTTGTTATATGCAATATAACAAGAGAAATGATACATGTATGAAAACAACAGAGTAGCAAACTACAGTTGAAAATTTTCTGTGGTTGGCTTGTACTTGTATTTTCACCGTGGGAATATGAGCTGTGAGAAAGTGAATATTCTTGGTTCATGTCAATCTAAAAGTCCTGCAGTGACAAAGGCAATCATATATAGTGTTCCCAATGAGTGATTCCAAAAAGATATCGTTTTTGGGTGGTGGACTGTGAGTATGGAAGGGAAAGTATTGCTGAAACTAGTAGTGGAATACCTTCAACTTTTTGTTTATGTCTAAACAGAATTACTTGCCTAATCATTCTGAGATTTAAGAATTTCAAAAATGGTCAATGAGAAGCAGAACAAGAAGCAAGCATCATTTCTCAGTTGGCAGATTGTTGATATAGCAAGCATTAGCTGTTCTTTTCAAGAAGTGAATGCATCTTATTCTGTTTATGCATGAATTAGACTAACTGTATGTCATTCTAAGTGTTTGTCTGCCTTTATACAGGTGTCTGACTATATGCACAGTGGAATGGTCAGAAAATACAAGCAATACTATAAGAATATTGTAAACTTCAATATAAAGTTATAGATAGAAGATGTTAGGAAGTTAATTAGGTTCTAACTTTTACTACTAGAGAACTAGTTAGTTGATGTAGGGCTCAATAGCTTAGGGTCTTATATATGAATGTTGGTATAAGTCGTTTTGAATTCAAGCCATTTTATGGTATATGATTGTTTTGTGGAATTTTCAAATGAACTATTATCATTCTTTTTAGCAAGGTTCGTCTTATCGATTCGTATTGGTATATCGATTGGTTGATCGTATAGTACATAACTACATATTGCTTTATATCGACGTATCATGTGTTCGTACGGTGGGGCATACTTATGGCATGAAAAAAGATTGAAAATAGCTTTAAAAATTCTTAAAAAATAGAAAAAAAATTGAAGTTAGAAATAAATAAAAAATTAGTATAATTGTAACAAAATAATCTAAATTAGGAAAGAATAGTGTTTTATATTTTTTTGGGATTTGAGGAGTAGTTTTGTGATACTTTTTAGATTGTTCTTTCGTTGATATTGAATTATATATAAAGAAATGATTTAAATTATTAAATTATTTGTTAAATAATTTAAACTTTAAGATTCAAATGAATTAAGTAATTGATCAATGGATATACTTGGTTTTACTATTAAGAAGAATGACGGGATTCCATAGGTAGTGGATCGAGTTCCTCGATCCTATATATTGTGTATATTAATTTGATATGTTTGTCGGACCTAATCTTGAAATTGATCTTAGGACATAGTATATTAATACACTATATGTCATTAGTGCATCAATGTGGTGATGTTGTAGTTTGATCGTTGTGATCCACACGTGTCTGAGGCTACTCTTGAGGCAAGTATAAATGTTTCATGTATTAGGGTGGAGCATAAATAATGTCTTCACTTCTACTTTTGTTATTGATCTACTGCTCCATATCATAAGATTGATAACCATACTGTTGCTCAGAGAAGAGTGACCACCTATCACATTGACCACTTTTAATTTAGGTGTTAATCCCCCTTAATTAGTCTTCTAAACTTGATCCAATCTACAAATTAAAATTTTGTGGAGTTCCGAGAGAAATATATGAGTGAAAAAGTGATTGAGAGAGTAGATGAATTAGAGAGTGTGAAAGAGGAGAAAATGAGGGGTTAGAAAGAGTTTAAAAACCCTTAGATTAGGTTCAAACAGTCAAATGGATCTTTTAAATTCAACAAATCCTAGTCATTGATTGGTATTAATCGAAATTTGATCGTTAATGGTTGGATTTTGATCGTTCTAGTTGGTATACATTTTGTTTCAGGTGATACAGGGTCCCTTATTATGGATTGCTCGGTACAATATATTCTGCATGTCGGTCCCCTATCGGATCGGTATGTATCGTATGTACTGCCCAATATAAGTCGGCATGACGAACCATGCTTTTTAGTGGTTGTTTGGGATGGTTATAGAATTATATATCTGAGTTATTTTGATGTAGGAAGTTTTACTTTTTTTATATTTTGGTTTTGAGAAGTTGTTGGTTTTCGGTTATAAGAGTTCTGATAGTCTTCTTTGGTTTATTTTGTGAAATCATGTTTTTTTTAATAATTGGAGTTGTCCAGAAGTTACTCCTAGCTTTATTTAGGATTTGGTAAACTTGCTTTAACAAGGATATAAATAAAGGGCCATACAATTAACTGGTAGTTGGTATTATTTGTCAAATTAAAGTTGAAATTTCTGACTTTCAGTTGGCTGGTACCTTGATTGGTATCTGCTTTTATTTATCTCTTTTGGTCTGTTTATTCTCTCATGGTTGTCATTATCAGCTTATAAAATTAGCGTAAGCAATAAACTCATAATTTCTTCTGCTTCTAGATTTTCTTTCTTTGTTTACTTGGGTTTATTTATTCTTGTGTGATTTACTAATTTCAACAGTCATATTATGTGGCAGTTCATTTTCAATGCTGCTGCAAAGCATTGTGTTGATATAGCAACACATCGACATGGCTGCTGTGTATTGCAAAAATGTATAGCTTATTCAACTGGAGAAGATCAGGCAAAGTTGGTTTCCGAAATTTCCGCTAATGGCTATGAACTTGCTCGAGATCCTTTTGGGTAAATATTTTGCCCTGAAACCTTACCTTCCAATTTTAATTGAAATTTGTAAAACACATGTGAAACTATAACCATAACTTGCTTTTTTGAAATTGTACAGTAACTTTTCATCTCTGTTTGATTATCTCTTTCTCCATGAGCCACAAAGTACTGTGATGAATCCAGTTTTTCAGCATATATTTTGGGGCTCTATTTGATACCTGTCTGGCTATCTGATATTATTTTATATAATGGATCAGCTGTTTAAAGCAGTCTGCAGTTCGTAACATAATTCATAACTGTTTTAAGTTTTACAAGCGTATACTCAAGTCCTTGAGGCAATTTATAAAGTGGTTATATGCTTTCATTAGACTCATCATTGTTTATCTGATCTCTGATCTTGGATGATTATTTTGTTGCCACAAAGTATATATAACTTGTGTTTTTGGGTGCATTGTGGAGTAAGTTATTCTCAATAGTGACCATTTGTCAACTAACATCCCTATGATCATCAATGGTGTTCTCTTGAGAAAGCCTGCAAATTCATAAATTTTCATCTGGACTTTTGCATGTAGCTCTTAGTGTACTGAACCTTATGTTGAATCTTACTCACATTAACCCATCCAATTTTACATGCCGAAAAGAGTTCTTGGGAACTATTGAGATAAAGGGCAAATAGAAATAGAACATATTGCTTTTTCTATCCATTTCCATTGGCAGTAATGGTTGTTCATCTGATTGACTTTTTCAGCTGGACCATTTACTGGGTTATGCTTTTTCACCATAAATTGTTGAAGTCTATAGCATTATGTATTTGATTGTTGTTGTATTTAATGAACTAGAAACTAGTGCCTTTTAACCTTGACAATATTATATGCTGGTAAGAAAAAACAGAGATGTTAATATTATTTGCATTTTAGTTAGGTTGAGTAGTATGGTATTTAAACATTAATTTTTGAAAATTGAGGTATATTAGCATGTGATTTGTTTTATTTTCACTGAAACAGAAGTCCCAATGGCATCTAATTCTTTTGAACGTGTTCTGCATAGAAATTCTGTAATTATGCTGCCTAGACAGTCAACTTGGTTGTGGTATTCTAGGGCATAGAATGGAGCTGTTCCTGGATTTCAAGTTTTTTTGGTGATCTAAATGATTTATGGAATATTCTTCTTCAACACTCATTTCAAGTAACAGTCCAAAATTACTTTTAGTCTGTTGAATCTATTGCTTATATTTTCTGTATCAATCGGTTCCTTAAATTATTCTTAGTTTTTGTCTTCTTCACTCTTCATTTACATAAATTAGGTTGGTTTATATTATTAAGCTCCATCATTGCTATTGCATTATCAAACTTATGAGGTCTCTATTTTGTTCCAGAAATTATGTCGTCCAGTATATTCTAGACCTTAAAAACCCTTTAGCGACTGCAAATCTGGTATCTCAATTCGAAGGGAAGTATGTGCAGCTCTCTGTACAGAAATTTAGCAGTAATGTGGTGGAAAAATGTTTGAAAACTTTTGGCGAAGATGATCGAGCCACTATAATAATCGAATTGCTTTCAGTGTCCCATTTTGATCAATTACTGCAAGACCCTTATGCAAACTATGTCATCCGATCTGCTATTGAAAATTCCAAGGTTTCAATATCTAACCAATCTAGCAATAATATACCAGTACTTCCTCTCCTAATTCTCTTACCGATGCAGGGCTCTCTCTACACAGCGCTACAAAAGGCCAGCCTTCCTCATGAAGCAGCCCTCCGAACCAACCCATACTGCAAGCGAATCTTTTCTAGATTACGAATGAAGAAGTGATGTAGAATCTGGAAGCTGAGTGTCTGTTGTTGTTGTCAGTAGAAACAGTTGTCTTGGAGTTCAAACTGTAAGAGTGGAGGAGGTTCTTATTTACCAAGTTGTAAGAGTTTTGTACAAATAAGCAATTTTGCTCCCAATTGCTTGACTATATATCTGCTAGAATATTCTGCCGTTATGAGATTGTCTAGAGCTGGTGATTGTATAGTGTAAAGACATCCTTTTGGCCCTCCTCTAACGGAAGGTGTCGAGTGTTTTAACCTTTGTTTTTATTGGTATTGCAAGTTTGTTTTTGTGCTAGAATTTATAGTGAGTTTACACTACTTATTAATGGTAATTTGAGAAGCTATTTGTAGTTTTGGCTTATGGAAGAACTCTCGATGACTTGCGAATCCACTCTTTCTTCATAGTTGATACGAGACGTCAGTCAACATACCGTAATTTGTTGATGGTCATATCAGTGTGACTAAAGTGAAGTGTCACCACATTACATGATTTCATAGGAACCACAATTTGTGTTTCTGTGATCTTTCTTCCTTTCAAGATCACATATACCAATAATTTGCATGTGGACGAGACTTGGAAAAGGAACCACAGTTGGTAGAAGTAGGAAAGAAGTTGATGCATAATTCAGGTTCACAACTCAGCACACACCAAGTGATTTGTACTTGAGGATAATGGTGGTGTCTCACTAACACACACCAAGACCTTATTTCATCACAACAACTAACTCAGGCATCATCATGTCCAATCAATGCAAGGAGGAAGTCCTCATAATCCCCAGTAGTATCTTTCTTTACGGCGCGATAGAGTGTCACGCTGTTCCTATAGTACAGCTCTTTTATCTGTTTCATGTCCACCTCAGCACGAGTTGTTATGACTCGAGTAAGAGACCCCTCATCAGTTCCCATCTTGTTAATGGCGAGTCGAATAACCTTCTCAAGATATCTTTCGGGGCATGTGATGCAGCGTATGATGGCCCTTAACACTGATAGGAACTCATTCTTTGGATCAGACTTCAAATCCTGAGAATGATCAGTAAAAACATAATGTAGAGTGTGAAGGTCATATAATTAGAGAATCAAAATATTTGCATATGCTGTATGACTAATGAATGGAGATGGCAACATATGGATATAGGAAGGGAACCACAAACACTTAGAATAGGTAGAAGAATGTCAAAATAAAATGTGAAGTGACATGATAGTCAAAATTAACTTGTAGCAAAGAATTGTTTGTATATAGCTATAGGCGAGTCAAATTGACAGATTGCGTTGAAACAGTGAGTGTTGATTGGATGACCAAACTGATAAGTGGTACATACCTTATTAATTGGATTACCAAACTGATTCTTGTAGTCATTGAATGTTGCAAGCAGTTGTGCTTTGCTCCTTGTTGTGAGGATCCTAATAACTTCTTCATGGTTGTAATCCTTACCCTTAATCTTCTCATGCAGCATCTTAGCCTCTGATTTCGCCAAGGATGTGTTCACTTCAGATCCCTCATAACGATATGAACTTACAAGTGGAACAAGCAGCTACAAAACATGTAACTTACCAAGTAAGTTTAAGAAGTGCAACAATTGAAGAACTCTAAACCTTCTCACAAAAAATTAAACAAGCATCCAATATAATGCAAGATCATGTACATCAATATGTCATCAATTTGGATGAAAAACATATGCAACTAACTACTAGGTGGACCCATGTAGCCAACCTGAAATAGCAGTCATCATTATACAGATCACTGTCATGAATTATAATGTAATTAGTTGATCCTAAATAGTCTTGCTTCGAGAGAGATCTTTTGTTGACATTTGGTTTCTAAGACTTTCATTCATAATAGGTATTAATACATATGGTCAGACTCCAAATTTATCTATGAAGTTCTGTACAAGCATGGCTACATCACCCATGTAGCGAACCTGAAATAGCAGTCATCATATACATCACTGTCATGAATTATAATGTAAATAGTCGATCCTAAATAGTCTTGCTTCGAGAGAGGTCTTTTGTTGACATTTGGTTTCTAAGACTTTCATTCATAAAGAAAATACATTAGAATAATAAGTTTTTGACATTGAAGCGCAATCACATGCAGCAGCACACTAAACATACACACACAAACAACTGCTTAATGTCTCTGTGGATAAGCATATTCAGATTGCATAAAATCACACTTAGGCGAAAAAAATACAACCAATTAATTTGTTGTTGTTAAAATTATGCCTAAAATCCCCACCAACAAAATGATCCAAAAGATTGTTCCTTGAAATTAGTACAATGTCAACAGCATTGAGGTGGACTGAATGGCAATTACAACTAGAAATAATCCATTAAAATCCTTAAGCTTTGTTGATAAATCACATATGAATCAATTCCGAAAGAGAGAGTATTCTACAGAAGATTGTTACTTACCAACATTAAATTGTCAACTTTAATTCACAGTTCCACACATGCACAAAAGCTCAGTAATCTCTCTCTATATGGTAGTGAACAATGAAAGTTAATATTTAGATCATTAGCACAATCCAACCACAATCTAATGTGATCTCTCTTTAACCCACAATGAAACAGAGCATGGCATTTGCCATTCTAGAGAATGCATAACATAATAGAGATAAAATTTGGATCAAGGAAGCAAATTTCATTGTGATCACTACTAAGCAAATAATAGATCAAGCAAGATGAGAAGCAGCAATCACATTGGCCATTCACCTTTCTGAAATCTCCATTAGTATGTGCGGCGACGTCTTCCTCGAGGCTCCGCTTGAATCGAGCTTGGTAAGCCCGCTTGGCCGCAAACAGCTCGTCCGCCGTCCTCGCCACAGCGATCTCAATCAACACCCGGTTTCCAGGGCTCCACTTCCTCACGACCTCATTCGCCAGCACGGCGTCCCTCTCCGCAGCGTCCAGCACCCATAGCAGCACCGCCCTCTGCGCTCCAAACCAAAACCCGACAAAAATAAGCGACAAAGGAGAGATCTTTAACGCAAGCAGAAAGCAACAGAGGTAGGTGGAGGCGACCTCGAAGTCTCGGGTGAGTTCCTTGTCGAGGGCCTTGAGGAGGTCCTCGCCGTAGATCTCGGCGTAGGCTCGGCGGATCTCGCGACGGTGGGCGGCCGGGCGGTGGGCGAGGACGGAGATGATCAAGCCCTCGTTGGTGCCCCATCCTGGTCCAGGTGAAGGATCGGATCGGATCCGTGAGACTTATAGGTTCGTGAGAACGGAATCGAAACCCTAAGCTTCTTTGTCGTGCGCGTGTGGATCGACGACGAAGAAAGGGAAACAAGGAGGAGGACGAACCTTGGAAGGCCTTGTGAAGCTGCTCGCAGTCGTCGGCGGGGGAAGGAAGGGAACCGGGAAACGTCAGCGTCGACATCTTCTCGGGGCAACGGATCGCAGAGGATGGCGAAGAGTGGTGAGTGGGGGCGGAGAGGAGGGACGTATATTTAATGGCCCGAAACGCGGATCTGGTGACACGGTGGGCACATTGCCTCAGTGAGACCACTCCGCTGATTTCTCGCCACGTGTCGTTCCACCGACTACTCTGCTTGGGGAGGCGCGTTAAGAACCGTCCGTTCGCGTACATCACGCGGCGACTTGGCGACGCCTGAAACGTAGCAAAGCTTGCCGTTTAATAGTCTGTTAGAGTCGGACGGGTGGACAGGTGTGGGCCATCTTCCTGTCACGCGGTGACTTGTCCTAGGAAATGCATCAAGGTTCGTGAAATATTTGATGGATTCCATTTTTAGGAAGTAAGTTCAGCTGGAGTGGGCCCGAAATATTTACTATTATTAAATATATGATATAACTTAATTCTATTAATTTTCTTGTCATTAGGACAAATAGTTTAGCTCATATTAATTGTTTTATATGTGTGATCATATAAAGGCTAATTTATGATACTGCATGTCATATTATATGCTGAGATGCAATCGGATCAGAGCTTGGGATCCTAACTGGATTGGTGACGAAGCATTATTTTTGTAGAACTCGAAACAAACAAAATTTCTCAAGTTGCGTGGTGGACCCCATTTTATCCGAACTAGAAAGATTACCATCTTCCCTACAACGGCGGACCCCACATTGGTAGGTGGTCATCTGGTTACGGATGGGTGGAGAGTACATTACTTGTTTCGGAGTGAAGTGGCATTGGATCACAAGAAACCAAAATTCTGAGCCCTTTCGGGAAGAAGAAGAAGCGTATATAACTTCTTCTGTCCAATCGGTGAATGCAATGTTGCCTATGCGCAACGCAACGCAACGCAACGCAATACTGACGTGAAGATAACGTGTGTAAAACCTTCACTTATGACTCGGTAAAAGACGACAATAAGAGAGATTTGATGTTTTTTCCTAATAAATAAATGCTAGCATTTGATCAACATCATTATTCACGTTATTGTTGAATCCCTGATGATCTAATTCTCGATCTTTTATATATATATATATATATATATATATATATATATATATATATATATATATATATTGAGATATTTACTTTTCAAATTGACTAATTTAAGTGGGAAAGGAGCTCATTGAACATGCAATAATGCCATCTTACAACTTGGATGCTTAAGTTCAATCATCTTTACTCCATCAAAATGAGTTGCATGTTTAGGCTTGGATGGATCGATCGCATATGATAATCATATTTGAGATCAACATAATGGCACTATAAGATATTCTAAGAAAATCAAATGAATGTCTAATATGAGTGTAAAATAATCATATTTAACATTAAACTTGAGCACTCACTTCAATATTGAAAGAAAATCGAATGAAGGACTAACATGATACTCCTCCTAGCTTATATTGAGAACTCAAATTCGACACTATTGCTTTCCTACATAACTTTAGAAAAAAAAAGAAAGAATATAATAGAGAGAATATTTTCAGGAGAATAAGTACTTTCAAATTATAGTCCTTTAGATTCATCTGATAACATACATCTATAGCAACAAAAGAAGTAAATCTAAGCTTTTTAAAACAAAAGATAAAAATACTCACACATATAAAACAACCCACCTAGATATAATATTCCAATTCATCTTCATCCACTCATCTCATTAGTGTTAGATTAGTTTTGTCACACTTTCTTAATTCAAAATAGTTATAATTTAGAGTTGTCTTCAAAAAAATAAAAAATAAAAAATAAAAAATGGCTAAAGCTTTAGCAAATATGTAGGCAAATTTATCTTTTTCCTTTGTCCACTAATTCACGAATGAAATAATGTTAAACTTCAGTATGTTTGGTGTCTATAATAGACAACATTTTTTATCATTGTAATAACAGATTTTAGTTTATCTACCTTATTTTTCTTGAAGATAATTTAGAATTTTTTGAAGCCAAATTGTTTGGCACGTTATGCTTGTAGTCACTATATATTTTGCCTTCAATTTTGAAAGAACAATACATTCTTATTTTTTTTATTATCCATAAAATTATCCTTGAGCCACGACTAAGTACAAATTCTAAAATGCTTCTTTCATCATTTATACAATCAACAGAGTCAATATTAATATAAGAATATAATTGAAAATATCTTATCTACCCATAGCGAATAATATAATTGAGAGTTTCCTTAATATATCTTCAAACTCTTTCAGTTATTTCAAAGTCATACTTGCTAGAGTTATGCATGTGTATGAATATGGACAACAAGCTAACCATACACATAATATTTGGCCTTGAATGTATGAAATAAATTAGCCCTCCAATTAAATTTTTATATTATTTCTCATCTATTTTTTTAACTCTATCATCTAACATAAATTTATCATTTGTATTCATTGTAGTACTCACTAGCTTACAAGCTATCACATGAAAATATTTTAATAAATCTCTAGTACATTTTTCTTAGCACAAAAGAAAATTATTTGCATCTTAAATAATAATTTTTATTTCCTGAAATAATGTAAAAACCCAAAATCAGACATTTCGATTCTAACATCATACTTTTTTGAAATTCAACAAACATATCCATTGAATTTTTAGTATAAATCATATCATTCATATACAAACAAACGATGAGAATTTGCATACCTAGGCTTATATATATATATATATATATATATATATATATATATAAAGTTTTTTTAAAGTTGTGTTAAAGAAAGTAATTGCTGATTATACTTTACTATGCCCTCAATGCTTGTTTCAAATCGTTATAATGCTTTCTCTAACTTGTAGACTTCATCTTATTGTCATTTAATTTCAAATCCTTCAAGTTGATTGAAATAAACCTCCTCTTATAATTTTTAATTCAAGAAAGTTTATTTAACATTAAATTGATAAGCTTATCATTTTTTTGAGCTATCAATGTTAATAATGTTTTAATTGTATCAATTCTTACAATTGGAGAAAAAGTTTCTAAAATCAAATAGATTCATTATCATAATATAAACCTATTAAGAAGAATAAAATGTTATGTAATTAATGAAATATGGATTAGATTACCTAAGAAAACTGACTCTTCTCCACTCTAGCCTAATACACTTATATATAGGGATAATTATTCTCCTTTTACTAATCTCTTTAAGGCAATACCTCCAACATATGCAGCTCTCTCTTTACTTTTTTATTTAATAGAAGCTCAACTAGATAGCCTTGAGCTTTGTTAGGATAAGATTTTGACTGAGATACAGATTATTCATCAAAATCTTGATATTTTATGCATATTTTTATACTTTATTTAGGTATTTGGGTTTATCACAACCAAGTAACTTGTGTTTTTTTTTTGTTATTGCAAAGGAGTAGAAATAGTGACTTACACTTGGCTTTTACTCCTCTTTGCTTTTGCTTTAGTTTATGTGATGAATAGGGAGAATTATGATTTTTTTTTTGTGGTTATATAATTCTTAACTTATGCAAATGGTTAACTTATGCTTTTTCTTTATTTATAACTAATGGTCCGTATTATATATTGATAGTAATCGAATATTATTTTTAAAATTTAAAAATTGATTGTACCTTGATATTTGAGTTTGAAATAATTAAATTAATAAGAACAATATGAATTCAAGACTAGCATATAAGGGAAATATGCTCATTTAATCTTGAGTTCAATTTCATCATAAATTTTTTTAAGTGATATATAGATAGGGGAGTCTTATTTTTTATGATAAAACCAAATGGTTATCATCATAAAAAAAAATATTATTAAATTTTAAAATTTGATCATAAAATTAATTAATAAATTTGATAAACTAATATATTTTTTTTGAGATAAGTGATGTAAAAATACTTTAATCACATACTCAGATCACTTAAGAGCCAAAAGTTAAGCAAGAGAGTTAGACATTATGCAAAAAGATTATCATGCTAGAAAATGGATGTTGAGCATGGGGTTTGGTCAATATGTTAAAAAATAGACTTTGAACTAGATATTCAAAGACATGATAGAAGGATTGGATATCATATTAAAAGATCAAATGTCATGAATATCATATTAAAACATCACGAACTAGAGGTTCAAATATTATGGTAAAATCGATATTCTAGAGGATTTGATGATATATTATAGGTTCCAATGAAGTGTATAAAGTTTGGATGATATATCCAAAGAGTGAACAACGTATCGAAAGCCTAGAAGGATAATACCATTAGAAAGCTAAATATATGGATTGGGCCCATTAGAAAGCTAAATATATGGCCTAAACTAGCTTAGGAGGATAATACCATCTAAGTCCGCCAACAAACACTATTTGTACTTTGTTAATCTTTCAAATCTTTCAAACAATAATACCATCTACGGTGGTTGTACCACCTACGGCAGAGATGAAACCACCCATAAGTCTAATTTTGTGATGGTATGATTGCTAGAGTATAATATTGTAATTGTGTTACAAATATTACAACAATAGTACCATCCAAAATCAGTGCTATTATTATCTATATCTTGAAATTTAAAAAATTTAAATTTTTAACTCTATTTTTTATTTTTTTTAGGGATATAAATATCATACTCAATCTTAGTTGATACATCATTTATTCTTCAATTTGAAAAGTATTATAACTCTCTCTTTTCGTATTGTTTGAGTCTTTCCCGCTCTTGAGTTTAATTTGGATATTAAATTACAAGAGATAAGAGGTCTCTTATAAAAGAGTATGTGTTTTCTCCTAAACCGTTTTTAAAAAACTTATAACGAAGATAGTTAATCTTCATCCATTGAAACGAAGATTAATAGTGAAGGCTAGTGGCCTTAATAGAAGAATAATCGGGAGTGGATATAACTTAGGAAGACCAAACCACTATAAATCGGTTTAAATCTTTTTTTTTACTTACTTTTACTTATGATCATTCACCTTACTTGTAACTCTTATTCACACTCCATATTTAGTTGTTTGTGTTTCTAATATATGTATTCTTCTTAATCAAATTTTAAGATTGATTAAAATTTACTATAACACTAATTCAATCGATAAGTACTGTTTATGCTTTGCTAACTTTTTCGATAATACTATCACTTACGGTGGCGGTTGTATCAACTTGGGTAGAGATGGTACCACCCATATTTAATTTTATGATGGTAGGATCACCGAAGTCTTGTATTGCGATTGCATTTCAAATATTACGATGATAATACCATCCAAGTCAACAATGGTATCGCATATACCTTAAAATTTTAGATATTTAAATTTTTGACTTTATTTTTTAAGTCTTTTGAGTGATATAAATATTTCACCCTGATGCAACATTCATTCTTAGTTTAAAAAAAATTATAGCTCTCTCTTTTAAGAATTGTTCGAGTCTTTTCTTCTCTCTTTAGTTTAGTTGAGATATTAAGTTATAAAAGATAAGCTATCTTTTATAAAAAAAAAGTGAGCTTGAAAGTTTTCTCATAAACCTAAAGAAAAAAATTATAAGGATAATTGATCTTCATCCGTCGAAAGAAAAATCGATAGTAAAAACCAATAACATCAATGGCAGATGAATCATGAGTGGACATAAATCACGAAGATCGAACCACTATAAATTAGTTTGCATCATTTCTTTTACTTATAACTTTTATTCATAATTATTTATTTATAACTCTTACTCATCTAGTACTTTTTTTTATCAATTTTTAAAATTGATATAAATTTACTATCAGACTAAGTCAAACTTCCCCCTCGTGCTATTAACATCTTAATAGATTTCACACTTTTCATCATTATGAATTAAGATTTTTTAAAAAATAAGAGATAAAAAAAACTTCTTTAAATACCTACATAAATCTTCGATTATTATATTTTCACCTAAGCTACACAATTATTATAATTACTTTTGATTTAAAACCTTAAATATTCTTGTGACATATATAAATCACAACATGGAATCTTATAGTAACATTGAATCTCATCTCTACCTTTTTTATATTATTCTTCAATAACATGGATGATAGGGATGATTTTATCCCAAGTCAACAGCTAAGCATGATTTTATGTCACCAACCTCAAAATGGCATCGCAGTGTATCCCGATGTGTATCGTCTTAATGATTAGCGATAATCATTCTACCTTATCAAGATCAGATAATCATCAAGCGATTCACCTAATCTTATCACAGACGAATTAGTAAGAAGACCCAAGAATTAGGTATAAAAAGAAATCCATCAGCTCACGTTGAGTGGAGATAACTCTCTATACACTAACTCAATCTTACAGTTTACACTACTGTCTTTTCTCCTACGCTGACTTAAGCATCAAAGGGACTGTGCCGGATAACCACTACTGCTAGCCTATCATGCAGGATCATCGACGGTCAGGAGGTGACCCTGTTATCAAGACACGACCATACAATCATGAGACAAACCATCTCTCGAGAACACACTGATGGCCCGACCTTGAGAGAGAATCTTGCAACCAAGAAGATCCCATATTGCCTACTCAACCTTCTCAAACTGAGTTCTCACTAATAGGACCACTTCCGACTAGGTTGTCCGTACAGTTCCATCTCACTAAGTATCCGATGTCAACTAGAAAGAAACACATGAAAGAGTTTGCATCTTTGGCAATGGACAAACCATGCCAACTCATAGTTCGACAATACTTATGAGATCGTAAATCATATTAATATTTTTTAAAATATTTTTTTTCATCAATTAGGTTCGGCACAACTCATTACGTATCTCTTCAATAATCCTAAATTATCCATTATACTAGGGAATGACATGAAATAAATATCTTCCTCGAAGTCAACAATCTTAGGCATTGACAAGGAGGATGCACATTATCATTTCACTTCTTCCCTAATTGGCATAATTGATGACCCTTTAGAATTCCATCGTCCATCAGTATCCATCGTTAGCTCCCTAAGTTGGAGGCTTTCGATGTAAGCATCGACTTAACAGAGCACATTACAACATTTGTGGCACATATGACTCTGTATACAACAATCGACTCTCGAGGAAGAAACTTTAAGCTCAATTTCATCCGAGGCCTATTTTGACCATTATCCTAGCATTAAGCAACGTGAAAACTAATCTCTGACCAATTATCTCAACAAAAGGATCATCGATCTGCACTCATCTATATTTGTTCATGCCTTCATTAATAACATAACTCTCGCTTCTTACGATTGCTAGCCAAGAAATCGTTAATAAATTTATCTTTACCCAAACTATTAAAAGATCAATCAATGTATCATTGGTAAATAAATGTAATATCCGTCCCACATGGTGGACAAGATTAAAATTGATATTATTATTATTATTATTATTAATTTTAGTTAAATATTTTAATTATTGATTTGGACTAAATGAAATTGATAGATTAATTATCTTATCAAGTCCACATTTACCATTAGAGCTACTCAAGTCAAGTAAGAAAGGACTACCAAAAAATTTGACACTCTCACAAAAATAAGACTTCTTTATATACCTCAATATGAGCTCTGCATGATTGCACCAAGAGATAAATCAAAATATTATTGATTTAATGCTGAAATTGACTTTATGGAAGAGTGATTTAAGTGGAAGTTATGGAACTTGGTTTCCTAATCAAATATTTTTGGTTACTTAACATTAAAGTGTTATCAAGAAGCCTATTTCATATTAAGTAGAAAATTTGATAAGCCACAACATAATTAAAGAGTTTTTATAATGGTTATACATGATGCTACACTCAAGCCCAAAGATTGAGAAAGGTATGACTGTGAAGGAAGCATTAGGCCTCGTTTTATACAGTCCACTCGTCGACCATTCTCTGGACTTTTAGCAATATGGACCTAAAATCCTTTTTCTTTTCGCTCAGTGATATGCTATCATTGGAGAGTAATTCAATTATTCATCATGCTTTCTTAACCAAACACATGGAATTAACTGTTCTTCACTTTTATATTCTATCAGAGGTTGCTTGCCGACATATATTTTTTTTTGTTGTGTGTGCATAGACAAACAGATATGCTCATTTTTCTTGCTTTCTTTAAGCAGATTTCTTCATGAGAGAAATGCCAGCATTATGCTTCTTTTACTTAAGATTTTAACTATCCTGCAATCCCCCATCCCATCCCATCCCATCGTTCAACAGTTCATATTGGCTTTAAATTGAATGCCCCGCCAGTTGGTGCTTGTCGGGTAAAACCAGTTTGGTTTGGTGCAGTAAATGCCTCGACAAACTAATAGGTTGTGTTGTTGGGCTCATAAATCCCAAGAATTAATTGCTCGAGTTACGTAGTTCACATATAGACCGAACAAGTGTTCTCCATGACGCGGTCGCGGTAAGAGTCCACATCGACCCCTCCTCCTTCTTCTTCTTCTTCTTCCTCTTCCTCCTCCTCTCCTTGAGCGCCGGTGCCTGCTACAGCTGCGTTCAGGACTCCCGAGATGAGGCTGGACGCGGCGCTGCAGAAGGGCATGGTGGTGATCGTGGCGGCGGTGGTCGTCGTCGGGGTCTGCACCTTCTCCCTGGAGAAGGTGCTCGCCACTTACGCCGTCGGGATCGTGGGGATCGCCGGGATCCTCTTGCCGGACTGGGAGTTCTTCCATCAGGACTTCCCGCAGTGGTTCGCGTTCATGCGTGCTCGTAGAGCTACCGCCGTCGCCGCTGCCGCTGCCGCCGGTCGCTCTCCCGCAAGCTGGAGGTTTAGTTCTTGTAGTGATCGATCATACTTAATTCTCACCTCAAAATTTCTAACTTGGATCATCTTTAGGTCGAGGATTAGTCCTGTAAATATATTAAATGCTTCTATAAAAGATTTCCGGACACTTAAAATTAAAAGTCTACATCGTGGGGTTAGAGTTGGAATTTTATATTTCTCTAGTAATCATTCTTTATAATATAATAATAATAATAATTTTTTATTGACGATGTCAATTAATTTAATTGGTTAATGACTTTTTATTGGTTTATAAGAGCGCTCTTACATTTTTAGTGCTATCTATGCAGATTTCGATTGTATCATCTGAGCTCCGCACTAATCACCCTCATCTATGCCTTTGGTCTCTTCCGGTGGTGGATGTTCCTCTCAAGCTAGACCGAGTTGTTTTCGGCTTGTCTGTCTCGCTACTAAACTCACTTTTAGCTCATATCATTTGTATTTGTATTTGTATTTTTTTTTTTCTTTCTTTTTGCACTTTTCGTCGATGCATCTTTTATGTCTACGATATTCTGTAACCACTTCCTTATCAAGGAGGCACAATCATCTCAATTATGTTCCCCTCTCTTAAAAGAAAATTATTCTATTTTTAATGATTAAAGCATCATATGTATTTCAAATATCAGAAATTAAAATCCTACAAATGTCAATTACGTGTTATGTGATATTTGAAGATGGATTATTATTGTTTAACACTTAAAAGGAGTTATGGGTCAATCCGAGTCCAATATCCAAAGCCTATTTATTATAAATAAAGCCTTGGTGTTGAGGATGAGATAATTTTAAAATATCTCTTATAAAGAGTATATCAAAAGGGCTTATCTAATGATTAAATTAGTAAGTGAATTGAAATATTCATAAAGTAAAAATATATATATGCACGTAAGACATTTTACAGTGGATTACTCCAATAAACATAATGCAACTTTCTATAGTGACATAACAGACGAGATATTTAAACACTATTTGATCATGAGAAGGTTTATTGAACGATTATTCACTATATTTATAGTCCACGTGGCTCATATTAATGAGATAAAGAGTTTCATCAACTTATAAGATTAACCAGTGTTGAAATGATGCTTAAGTGGGGTTTCAATTTATTTTTAATTATATTTTAAAAATATTGATGGGTATCTACCAACCAATAATTAGTAATCATTTAAGCGTTCAATTTATTTTTTTTATTTTTTTATTTAGTGATACTAGGTAGTATAGGTTGATACATAGTTTGGCATCTTGGTACTATATTTCTCCTACAAATTATCATAATAAATATCAGATCGGTATTATATATATATATATATATATATATATATATTTGTATTGCTAAAAACAGAACATATGCTCCACTTTATATATTTAGACATTTCCAGAGAAAATAGCATTTAATTTATATTATTATTTATTCGTGCATACTCGATCATTATATATTTACTTGAAAAGTAAAATATAAAGCAACCTCGTGAGCCAATGTAATGACAGCAAACTCATGGCTCATCCAATCACGACGCAAGTAGATGAACGGGTGCCTCGTGAATGGTAAGTGAAATGTTGCTCTCACAACAAAGCAGTTGCGGTCGACATCCCCGCTTCGCTCGCACTACCTGGGCTGACGATGTCATGCTCTTCGTGACGTCATTCTTGGAATGTGAATTCCTGGCCCCTGGCTTCGACGAGGCAGGGGAGCCTCGCGGGCCTCGCTTGCAACCAACGGTCATAAAACTTCCAACGTGACCAATTGAAGAACCAACCTCCCCCGACTGGACACGGAGGTCCAACGCAGCCGAGGGGATGCCGCGGTGGCTCAGCTTCACCGTCTTCCGGGACCGGTGTCACCGCCGCGCCTTCCTCGCTGCCGGCCTCCGTCCCTCCGCCACAGCCCTCGCGGACGGCGCCACGGTCCATTGTTGGGTCCCCGCCCGCCCGGACCCCTCTCGCTCCCCGCTCCTCCTCCTCCACGGCTTCGGCGCCACCGCCATTTGGCAGTGGTCCGCACACCTACGCCCCCTCCTCGGAGCCGGATTCGACCTCTACGTCCCCGATCTTCTCTTCTTCGGCGTCTCCGCCGCGCCCGGTCCCGACAGGTCCGAATCATACCAGGCCCAATGCATCATGGCCGCCATGGAGGCAGCCGGCGTTCGGCGATTCGGCCTCGTGGGGGTGAGCTACGGCGGGTTTGTGGCTTATCGGATGGCGGCGATGTACCCGACGGCGGTGGAACGGGTGGTGCTCTGCTGCGCCGGCGTGTGCCTTGAGGAGCGCGACCTTGCGGCGGGGCTTTTCGTCGTGTCGGACTTGCGGGAGGCGATAGAGATCCTGCTGCCCCAGCGGCCGGAAAAACTGCGGCAGCTCGTCCGACTGTCCTTCGTCCGGCCGCAGCTCGTGATGCCGTCCGTCTTCCTCCGGGATTACATACTGGTGGGTAGTTCGATAACGAATGTCTCTGCATTCGTTCTGGAATAACTTCAAGACATCGTTTGCTTTCTTGAGAAGTAGAAGACAAAAATTTGGCTTCATGACCTCAAAATTTGGCTGCATCTACTAAACTTTTTAATGTATCCACGTGCTGGAGATTAGTTTATGTCTGAAAACAGTGATTTAAATATCATTAGATTCTAACCTATGACAGAATTGGGACCAAAAAATGAAGACCACAAACCTTGAGAACATTTTGTTGGGATGAACTGAAGTTATACTGATTGTGCAGCTTAGCATCGCTTCAAATACCTGTTTGTTAGGATGAACAAACTTAGCATTGTTCATTGTTCTTCATATAGATATCGGACACTTCTTCCTAAGAATTCATTTGAGCTTTATCTCCTGTGGCAGGTGATGTGCAAAGATTATGTGAAAGAGAAGACAGAGTTGATCCATGCCGTATTCAATGAAAGGAAACATTCGGACCTTCCAAAGATAAACCAGGTGATTCTAATATCTCATGCCATTAATATCTTACGTTTTATTGCCAATTTTCTTATTTTCTTTAACAGATTCCACAAAGAATGCTATTTGAAAGGGTAAAACTTATATCTGCGACTTGGGTTAATGGAATGTATCAAAGAAAAGTCATCACTGTGAAAAGAGAAAGTACCTTTTTTTTTTTTTTTATCGCATTAAGGTTTTTGTCCTAAAGTCATTTGCTTCTCTGTGCAGCCAACCTTGATATTTTGGGGCGAGCAAGATCAGATTTTTCCATTAGAATTGGGTCACAGATTACAGAGGTCTGTAAATTGTAGAATGAGTAAAGTTCGTTTCCCTAAACATTTCATTTGACCGTAATATAAAATCTGCAGGCATTTAGGGGATAACTCTCAATTGGCAGTCATTAGCAATGCTGGGCATGCCGTGAATCTTGAGAAGCCTAAAGAGCTTTGTGAGCATATAATTGCATTCTTTCTTGATTCTCCCCATGGAAGTCACAACGGCCAGGACGTACCATCTCCAAACTCTTCTGCTGCTTTCAATCAGGATTAATAAGTCAGACAAAAGAATTTTCAAAATTTGAGGCTTGAACTTTATTATCCAAATTCTCTTCTGCTGCTTTAAGATTTAAATGAATAATATGTCTGACAATTGAGAATGCTTTTTCGTATAAATCCTTCTACAATGACAAGAAAATTGACCTTAAAACTTTGATATAAATGCCATGAGTGATTTGAGTTTTCCAATAATTCTTGTTTGAGAAGTTGTTCATTCCTTTATTTTTGCAAAACTTGGCATCTGAAATCCAGTGGAGAATATATATATATATATATATATATATATATATATATATATATATATATATATATATATATATATATATATATACTTTGGTGGTTTGATTTTAAACTTACAGTGCTTCCTAAAAAGTCATGGATACAATCAAGTCAACAATGTAAGAAAATTACTTATTCTACTTTGTTTGAATTGTGCAGAGTGATCATATGGTAATAATCTTGGTAGGAGTCGTACCATCATATATATGCTCTGCAAACTGTTTTTATTTCATTATCCATTGCTACACTTGGTGTGTTATATGTTAGATTTTTTATTACAAAGTGTTAATAACCAAAGCATATAAAAGTTGTCTCGTTTCCTCTTATAGTTTCTATGGCTGACTTGGTTAACCTTCCAATTCGTCAAAAATTGTGCTAGAAAAATTATCAGACTGGACAGATAAAACCTAGAACTAGCTAACTGTTGTATAGAAAGTTAATAGAGAAAATAAGAAAGAGTATTAAGAGAAGGAGATGAAGGAGAAGAGGAAGATGAAATAACAAGTAGAACAAATGTCAACTAGGCATCCTGATTAAACAAATAATTCTAATTAGAACCACACGATTCTGTGTTTTCTTTCCGACATGAGCGGGGACAAGGAATTTGTTGTGAGAAAAAAAACTAGCCTGCTGGTGTTTTTGATGTAACCTAATCGGGATTCATAAATAAGATAGAATTCTGAAATCTAATTCTTGTTTTTTTGTTTTTTTTTTTGTCTACCCAGCTACCTCTCTTGTTGAAGGGAAACTAAGATTAAATTTGGTACTCAAAATAAATATTTTATTATAAAAGAAAGTTGTTCAAAGTAAATGTAAATCGAGTTTTAGAGTGGTTCGGTCAATAAGACTTATATCTACTTTTGGATTCCTCCTCCAACGAGATTACCAACGTCCACTAAAGACCTTCCTTCAATAGGTAAAGACCGAACACCTCTTTACAGTACTTTCTTCTTTTTCCAAATTTAGGAGATGAACCCTTACAAGTCTCACTTCTCTTTCTTGAATGGTTACAAGACTAAGAGATGGAGGAAAACTATAACTTTTACGACAGTTTAAGATTCAAGAATTCAAGATTAAGCCAATAGGTTTCGTGCCCTTTCAAACAGAAAAGGATGAGATTTTTACAGGCCACAATGGCTTCAAAAATGGATCCAAAAAGTGTCTAATCCCGGATTTCCGGGGTCTTGGTGGTACCATCGCCATTACTAGGCAGCTACAAGACTAAGAGATGGAGGAAAACTCTAACTTTTACACTAGTTTAAGACTCAAGAATTCAAGATTAAGCTAATAGGTTTCGTGCCCTTTCAAACAGAAAAGGATGAGATTTTTACAGGCCACAATGGCTTCAAAAATGGACCAAAAAAATATCTAATCCTGGATTTCCGGGGTCTTGGTGGTACCATCGCCATTACTAGGCAGTACTACCACTTGACACCTGATACTAGGCGATACTCCCGCTTAGTCTGGGCGGTACCATCGCCTGACAGGGGCGGTACCACCGTTGGCAGTTATCAATAACTGTTGGTGGTACCACCGCCCAAAAATCCTGGGGGGCACTACTTTCCAGGTGGTGCCATCGTCGGCTAGGAATTTAGGGGATGATTGGGCTAAGGGCCCAATTGGCCCCTAATTAAGTTAGTGGGATTACCTCCCAATCCTAACTTAATTTATACTCTAACTATGATAATTAAGACATGATCACAGTTCTTCTTGTTTCGGTGCGTCAATTGCTCTTCCAGCGAGCTTCTAGCGTACTTCCAGTGAATATCCGACGAACTCTCAGCAATGCTCCTGCGAACTCCCGGCAAGCTCCTGGACTTTACGACGATCTTCTTGGTAAATTTTGACGAGCTTCTATGGCAAGCTCCTGGACTTCTCGGTTGGTTCCTACATAACTTTCGACGAACGTCCGGACTTCCGTCAAACTCTCGAACTCCCAATGAGATCTCGATCTTTACTCCGGCACAACACCTGCTTTATGTCTTACTGCCATCATAGTTAATCCTGCATACTTTTCTCAACATATAGATTAGATCAAATAAATTATAATTGACTTTATCATCAAAATTCGAGATTCAATAATCTCTCCATTTTTTATGATGACAATCAAGACGGAATTAACCTTAACTCCCCTTATCTATATGCCATACTTGAGAAAAGACATTATTGAATTCTAGGCCTTGAATTCAAAAATCAAACCAATAAGTTAAATTCATCAAACTTATCAATATGTACATCATGATTTCTATCATGATCTAACATTCTCAAAATGATGTCAAGGCATGACATCCATTCTCAAGTTTGATATTTCAAATATGAAAGATGACAAAGATAGCAATTCATCATTCTAAGGCAAGATATCAATTGTAAAATAGCAAGTTAAGCTCTAAATATCTTATCAAATTTTATCAAGCAATCATTTCAAGTATATATGATGAAATACATTGCATACATTTATCATCAATTTACCACATTTTTGTATTATTTCTCCCCCATTGTTATCAACAAAAAGGAGAACGATTCAACAATGCAAATGTGGTAAAAATTCATGCCACATTTCAATTTGTATACCAATCATATTTCAAGCATTCATGGTATCATTCAAAAGTTCTCAACATTAAAAGTTATAAACATTAAAGAGATAGCTTCCTACAACTTCTCCCCTTTTATTTTTCATTAAAACTTCGCATGAAGAAGAAAAGTAAGGAGGAAAATCCATTGAGAACCAACTTTGAATGAAGTTAAAAATGATAAAAGAGTTTCATTAAATCATGCTTTAATTTTCATAAGGATCAAGATATTTATGTGAAATCAAATCCTCATTCTTGCAAGTGTTCATCTCATACAAAAAAAAATTCATAAAAAATCTTTCTTTATTAAGAAAGAATTCATATGAAAGAATCATGATATGAAGGACAAAAAAAATTCCATAAATAAACCTTCATAATGAGAGGAGCATCACATCAAATCCATTTCTCATTAAAAATTCATAAAAGATAAATCCGTGATAGATGCATTTGTCAATTAATTCCATGTATCAAAAATCATTAAGTGATGGAGTAAGGGTATGAAGTAAACTTGATACCAAGAAAGATAAAAAACGAAATAGGTTCATGAAAGCTCTATTCAAGAAATACATTAAGTGAAAGATAGTCCAGAAAAGATATATATCAAATTCATGCATTCAGACAAATTAACATTCATAACTCCTCAAATGATCATAATACATCAAGTCATAGATACCAACAGTTAAATGTATCAAGGAATTTATCCATTCAAAAGATATATTAAGTCTAATTCTTAGAGTGATATATTTATTAAAGTAAGCTCAGAATTTAACCATCAAGGTAGTTAGCGCAGAATTTTACTATCAAAGTAAGTAGCATTTTAGGCATCAAAGCACATAATTGCGATAGTCAAAGTAAGTAGCATTTTAAGTTTACAACATTAAGGTAAACAATATAGGATTACAACATAACAAAGAGGAATTGTGTCCACTCCTCTCCAAATACATACGTAGCTTATTCAGGTGGTGGAAAGTTAAAATGTCTAAACAAAGTATTAAACAGTTGATGAATGTGCTGCAACTCAATTAAGATTTGATCTCGGCATTATTCAAGTTGATCTTGTCGTTGTTCAAAATGATCCATCCGAGTCCCTATGTCGTAGATAGATAAGGGAGGTACTTGCTCTACTAGAGGTGATTCCTCAAAAGGACCAATTGGAGGAGATTGATTACCCATAAATATTGGTGTTTTGGGTTCTGGTTCAGGTTGGAGGGGATCAGTCCTTCTAGGCATTCTAGTCCATATACCATTTCTGAATGTATATCTCATCCGTCAAAGTAGATTTTTATTTATTATACTAAATTTGTCTAGTTTTATAACTTCTTCATCAGGTGGAATGACAATATCATAGGCATGGAGTAGTCTTGTAATTAAGCTACCATATAGAAGCATCATATCTTTTTTTGATATTTCAATCTTGTTTTGTTGGATTAGGTGACCAAAATAATTATTGTCCCTTCATAATCCAATACATGGTATCTAGTTCCATTTGGCCTACTTCATCATGATGATATTGCTTTGAGAGAATGATACTTATCAGGATATGATGAAGTATTTTGGTGCTTAAAGGTAGTAAATGTTCACAGCTTTTTAGAAGTATCGTTAAATTAGGATTACCAAAAATTATTCCTAAGGCATCAATGTCCCAACTGTTTCATCATCCCATTATCCTCTAAAATAACATCCTCTTTCTTTTACCGGGATTCTTATGATGTTGCAAATTGATCTATCCGTAATGGATATATAATGTCCTAATAGATAGGTAGATACCCTTTCTTCTTCATCTACATGTAAATTATTGTAAAATAGCCTAACAAGTCTATGGTAGATTTGTTAACTTATTTGAATAATTGGGAGAATGTCTAGATTTGTAAATCATTGAATAGGTTCCAAATCACTTAATTCATCTAAATCAATATATTTTTCCTTATGAACATATCTAGATTCTATGGATGAAAATTTTAGGGCATGTTGATTAGAATCGAAAAGTAGGGAGTCATAATTTTCTTATAATCTCCTCTTCCCTTTGTCCCTAGAGGATCTTCTAGAACCCATAAAGATTGCTATTATGAAGATAGATAATGAGCAAGAGTAGATAATACAAAAGAGAAATCAATGCCATTTAGAGAATACCTTAGTTGTGATCTTCAAGATTAGGAAATAGGGATTTTTTTTTCCGGGCAGCTAGAGGGAGAGAATGGTGTTCAAAAGGGGTTTGGAGCTATTTGGGGGAGTAGAGAATGAGTTAGGGTCAGTTCTACCATCGACCCTAGCTTGGATTTATAAAGGGGCAGGTTGCGGGCGGTGCTACTGCCTACAACACTTGTTTGCCTACAACCTTTACTCATCGCAATGTCTACTATATGTATATAACCCTCTAGACCCAATATCGAGCTAGCCGTGAGTCATACCTATTAGAATTCCTTCAAGCTCAGTGAATTATTATATCTATAATAATTTATTCGACTCATCGACTACGGACATACTAGGCCACTACGCCGTAGTCCCTATACAATACAAGGGAATCCAATCAATTAGACCTGTCTGTCTTCAGTTACCGTGTACCTATAGTCCCTCATCCATCTAATATCCTAGAGATCATATACCGGGCATGGTGCTGTCAGACCCATATAATTTCTACTCGAGTCTCGTTCTAATCGGATTCTCCCGGAGAACTCTTTCTCTCTCAATCTGAATAACCCTAGCTAGGGATTTGTTTGAGCAAGAATACATGAGACATTCCTCTCATGACATCGAGAGTGGATAATCCTCTATTTACACTTAATAGCTTTTGTAAGGTTGACTACCACTCCCGATGCCCGGTTGTGTTAGATCTGGGACATCCAAATCTATAAGTCCGGTATCAAAGAGGGAAGCACTCATATAGGACATCCTTGGTGTCTCAAGTCTAAGGACCATATACACTACTAGGACTACGGAATCGTTGTCTAACAATAAGGCATCATCAACCATTCAACATTCTATAAGCGGATTAATCAGTGAACTCATTCCCCAATGAGCACCTGTATTATATCCCTAGTGTCTCCACACGAGCAACTATGAGACCAACTACATCTATCATATGGACGAGTATAATACAACATACTAGTTTGTCCGGCTATCTCGATATCCCTCTTGAGTAACCCATGACCGGGATTATTTAGGATCTATGTTTAAAGGTGAATCGGTCTCATTATCGTGATTTCATCATGATCCGATTCCCATTTCATAGATACAAGGATATATATATATATATATATATATATATATATATATATATATATATATATATATATATATATATATATATATATATATATATATATATATATATATACAACAAGCTATATATAGTGATAAATGATAAAATATAATAAGCAAAAAGATTATGTGTCAAATCATACGTGCCATCGCTCACATGATTGGCTTGCATGACACCTATGACTAGCAATCTCTCACTTGACCTAAAGCCAATCACCTATCTGTCTAATCTCTATCAGACCCCTGTGACGCTAAAAGATAATCTGAGATAATGGCTTTGTTAGTAGATCTACAATGTTATCTTCGGATGGAACTCTTTCTATTGCTACATCTCCTCGAGCCACGATCTCTCTAATAAGTTGGAACCTCCTCAGAACACTTTTGATGAGACCCGAGTTCCCTCATTTGAGCAATCGCCCCGTTGTTGTCGCAATATAAGGAAATTGGCTCCTCACTACTCGGCATGACACTCAGATCTGTAATGAACTTCTTCATCCAGACTCGCTCATTTGCTACCTCTACTATAGCAATGTACTCCGCCTTTGCGGTGAGTTAGTAGTAGTATCTTGCTTGGAACTCTTCCAACACACTACTCCTCTATTCAAGGTGTACACATAGCCTGAATGTGACTTGCTATCATCATCGGACTGAAAACTTGAGTCTGTGTAGCCTTCAACCTTAAGGCTATTATCTCCGTATACTAGTAAAAGATCTTTAGTCCTTCTTAAGTACTTAAGGATACATTTTACGACTGTAGAGTGGTGCTTGAGCTAGGTTCTCCAACCTCGCTCAACTCTATCATGCTCCCATTGTCTCCGCCAAGAATGTGTTCCTTCTCAAGGAACATTGCTCTCTTGGCTACAATGATCTTTTGGTCCTCGAGATGATAGAAATAATACCCACAAGTTTCCTTGGGGCATCCCACAAACTTCCACCGCTTCGTCCTTAATTCCAACTTATCAGGGTTGTGTCTTTTAACGTGGGTAGGGCATCCCCAAATCTTAACAACCTTAAGATTGAGCTTCTTCCCTTTCCATATCTCATATGGTATAGACACTACCGACTTAGTTGAAACTTTGTTTAGAAGGTAAGCTGCGGTCTGTAGGGCATATCCCTAGAATGAGATAGGTAGGTCAGCGAAACTCATCATGGATCGTACCATGTCTAACAGCGTACGATTCCTCCTTTCAAATACACCATTGAGTTGAGGTGTATAAGGAGGTGTCCATTGGGATAGAAACTCATGGTTCGTGAGGAACTGGGTAAACTTTGTACTTAAGTACTCACCTCCTCAATCTGATCGAAGAGTCTTGATACTCTTTCCAGTCTGGTTCTCCACTTCATTCTTATACTCTCTGAATTTTTTAAAGGCCTTAGACTTGTAATTCATTAAGTACATATGTCCAAAATTATCAATAAAGGTAATGAAGTAGGAGTAACCACCAATGGCATGAGTTGACATAGGTTCACATACATCACTATGTATGAGTTCCAGTAGTTCAGTGGCTCTTTCTCTAGTTTCACTAAATGAAGAGTTGGTCAGTTTTCCATGAAGGCAAGGCTCGCAGGTTGTATATAACTCATGGTCGAATGAATCAACATATCTATCCTTTAGAAACTTTTGAATAATTCTCTTATGGATGTGACTTAACCTACAATGCCACAGGTATGCATTGTTCACCTCATCTTATTTCCTCTTAGACACACTTATATTCATGATATGTGGAGTAGTGTCTGGCATAAATAAACCATTATGCAATATTCCTCTTGTGATGATCTCATCATCTAATAATATTGAACAACCATTATTATCAAAAGCTAATTTATATCTACTAACTATCAAACAATTAATGGGAATAATATTTTTGATAATAGAAGGAACAAAATAATATGCATCCAATGTAATAATAGCTCTACCAAGCAAATGTAGGGCGACCTCACCAACAGCTACTACAGCAACTATGATAAGTACTAAAAGTATCCAATAACCATGTGTTATCATAAGAGTTTAACAAATGGAGACTGATCATGAATGTACCTAAAGCTTCTCCAAGCTTCTGTTTCACCCTCTCTGCAAGGTACCCTTTGCAGTTCCTTTTCCAGTGCTCATCTTTTCCGTAATGGAAGCATTGACCTTTGTCTTTTGCTGAGTTTTTCTTAGCAACCTTTGCTTTACCTGGTCTGCCCTTGTCCTTCTTAAGGGACTTTTCTGCTTTCCTTTTCTTTGTGGTCTCATTAGTGTAGAGAACTGGCTTCTCTTTCTTGATAGTGCTCTTTGCCTCCCTCAACATATTGAGGAGCTCCGGGAGAGTCATCTCAAGCTTACTCATATTAAAATTCATTATGATGAAGCATAAGATCCATACATAGGTTATCCTCTAAGACCATTCCTATACTCGTGAGTTTCTCTATCCACTCAATCATCTTTAGGATATGGTTATGAACTGGTATCCCCTCAGTTATTCTAGCGTGGAAGAAACTCTTAGATATCTCATATCGTTGAGTCATTCCCTGTACCTCAAACAATTTACAAACATGTAGGAGAATGGATATGACATCCATCTTTTCATGATGTCTCTTTAACTCAAGAGTTATAGAACCCAATATACAATACTGAGCAAGAGTGGAGTCATTAATATACTTCACATAGTGAGAGATCTTATCCTCGCTTGCCCCTTCCTCGGGCGTAGGCATCATTGTATCAAGGACATACGTGATTTTCTTCACATGAGAACAATTTTCAAGTTGCGGAGCCAATCCATATAATTTGGACTAGTAAGGCGGTTAACATTAAGTATGCCACGTAAGGGACTTGAAAGTGATATTTTCTGAAAATAAAGATACAACAAAAATAAATAACATACAGATTTTGTAAAAATAATCAATCAAGATATGGACTTCTATCTTAATATGCTCCCACTATTTTTTTGGAAAGTCACGTGACACCCTCAACACGTGAAACGAAAGTCTCTGGTAGACTTTTAGTAGGGATCGAGATCCAATCAGCATCTTAGTGTAACCTCGAGGGACTCGACCAATCACACTAAGCTCGGAAGGTAGGAACTCTTGCCGATCATAACTCCTAATGATTCCCATCCTGTTTGGCCTCCGAATCACCATGGTCTCGAGAGACTCGACCAACCATGATATTCAGTTAAGTCAATACCATCGTTACAAGATGAGTTTGATTTGATGATATACTCTAGAGAGACTCGACCAAGCATATTATGTCCTCAGGTCACCGGTGACATCTCTATGTCGTAGGCAAGATAGCAAATTACGATATAGGTGAGCCTCGAGAGACTCAACCAACTTAACCTGCACTGAGAATCAGTCCCTACTTATAACGATGGAAGGTCACGTGGGTCAATCTAATTATCTCACGTTTATCGACTTAATATTGTCAAGAGAGGGGTTTCTTTGATTTGGTCTCCTAATATGATATATCACACACATATATATTTAATATATATCTACATCGCATGCAAATATATATATGTATACATATATGTATATGTATATGTATACATATATGTATACATATACATATACATATATGTATATATATACATATATATCTTGTAGGTGTATAAACAATCACATATCACATGAGCAATTACACCAGATGATCATAGACCATAGCCTAATACGATCAGACCCGAGCTAGTGGGTCTAATCACTCACATCAAGATCTATATATACAGTGGTGTATCTATATGTCGTGTGATCGTGCATCTCATCCTCGTCGATTCCATCGGCATCTCGACGTATCTCCATGCATCACGATTGTCCGTCTTGTGGGTCCCGCTATTGCTTCTACGCTCCCGCTATGCCTCCTCATGTGATTACAACTTAATCATAGGCACGTAGGCCCAACAATAAACGGGAAATAAAATAAAGGCTTGCAGGCCCCAATAATAATATGGAGGCTCGCAGGCCTCAATAATAATAATCACAAGTACACACATCACACGGTCCATGATCATCCGTCCATATATCATACATCACATATATAAATCATCATCATGTAGGACTACTAGATAATAATAAAATAATAATAATTAATTAAACTTTTTTAATTAATTAATTAATTAATATTTTTTTGAATTCAAGTACATACAAGAAATGTTTTGAATTTCGAGGGGTATTTTCATAATTTAGATAAAGGATAGAATTTAAAATTTTTAAAATTTCGAGGGATAAACCTATTTTGCCCGAAAGATGCCCTAATCCCTTTTCCCTCTACCCTGCTGCTACGGTCACTACCACCCTACCGGTGGTGGCCCTATCTTGGGGGAGCGGGCCACCCTATGGGTGGTTTGTCCAGCGGTGCCGTCAGAATCGGGTGCCTCTCTCCGCAGGCGAAAGTGACCCTCGGGCGCCGCCAGACCAAGGGCACCTCTATTGGGGTTCGCATGCGACCCTGCTTCCCTTGCAAGTAGTTTCCCCTGCAATCGTCGCCCCCGACGGTGCAGTGCTAGCCCCTATGGGTAGCACTACTAGCAGCCTGCTGTAGGCAAGCCGTCGACCGCCGATCACCGGCAACCAGCAACCAGTCGCTTGCACCTATATGGCCAAGACTGCAAGCAACCTTTGGCCACTTTTGTGTGGGCAATAAGGGCAGCAACCCTTTCTGGCCTTAGGCGATAATGATCTTGACGATAAAAGCTTCTCCAAAACACAACACACGTAGTTCAAAACTAATTTTTACACGAACAACCTGCCTCTGATACCACTGTTGGGAAATCTTGGGAGCGACATCACATGCGTAGTGGAAGAATATAAAACAAAATCCTCAATTCCTAAAGATATGTTTATCGTCGTGCGAAGATTAGTGCGCAAAAATCGTGAAATAGAAAACCACGTGTGAGGTAAATTGTGTTACCTAGGGAGATCGTATATCTCTGAATCCCTACAGATCTCTAAGAGAGGGTGAAGGAGGTCAAGCATCCTCCTCTCTAGCGGTGATTCATACACTAGGGCTATGATTATGCTTCTTAAAACTTGAGGCATGCTCTGAGGTGGAGAAAGGGAGGAGAATAGGAGAAGACAACTAAAAAGGCTTTAGCCTATGAACCACTAGTTCCTCCTATTTATAGAGGTCCCTTATTAATATAACCCTAATAGATCCTATCTTATTGGGTATTGGATCTCCATCAAACTATCCAAGCCTCTTAGATTAGTGGATCTCTATCTAATAATCTCTCATAAGCTCTTATTTGATCTCATTAATAGGATCCAATAATTCATAGGTTTATTAGATATCTCATATCCGAACCTCTAGTAATCGTAATGCCTACCATATGTGTGTAATCCTCTAAGCCCAATATCGAGCTAGTCGTGAATCATACCTGTTAGAACTTCTTCTAGCTCAGTGAATTATTATCTCCGTAATAATTCACTCGACTCATCGACCGCGGACAAACTACGCCGTAGTCCCTAGATGATACAAGGGAATTCAATCCATTGGACCTGTCTGTCCTCAGTTACCGTATACCTATAATCCTTCATCCATCTGAAATCCTAGAGACCGTATACTAGGCATAGTATTGTCAGACCCATACGATTTCTACTCGAGTCTCGCTATAATTGGATTCTCTTGGAGAACTCTTTCTCTCTCAATCTGAATGATTGTAGCTAGGGATTTGTCTGAGCAAAAACACATGAAACATTCCTCTCATGACACCGAGAGTGGAAGATCCTCTATCGACACTTAATAACCCTCGTAAGATTGACTACCACTCCAGATGACCAACTATGTTAGATTTGGGA
>LS990922.1:40538685-40548685 GCA_900464855.2 Musa schizocarpa | reverse complement strand
CCCCGTGAATTGTAATAGGTTCTGGTTTCCTACCTTACTACTACTGTAATTTAGTTATCCTTATTCAAAAATCCAAAAAAAAAAATGTTCCAATATTGCTGCATAAACTTTTCATCGTAAAATTTTCATCTCTACGATGAAAGATACATTGCAGAATTCCAACCGTATAGCATAGACTGTTTGATCTTGCTACTATGTTTTTTCTGTCCAAATCTCTACAAAATTTTTATGACAACTTTGACACTTCCTAACAACAGATATCCCTTTGGTTTCATTGAAAATTCCTCAATATAAACAACTGATCTTTAACGTCCAATCTGCTACACTTGAAAATCTGCGTTGTAGAAAATTTCAATCGCATGTTGTCTTAATCGATCTATTTGCAATACTTTTTAAACAAAATTTCTTATATACTTCATAGATCATCTTGGCTTCCATTTAAGATTGATCTATTGAGGAATTTATCTCTAAAAATGTTCTTGTGCTGTTGCAAATTTTCATCGCAAACCACTAAAATTTTTTGACGAGAATTCTGCTATCGCAACTTACACCAATTTCCTTACTATTATACTGTCGAAATTTTCTTGATTAAATTGGTCATTCTTACTGTCATATAAACTAAGATTTTACTATCAATTCTCTCCTCAAATTTCTTAGTTTTTGCTAAAAATTTCGTTGAGAAACTGTTGTTTCTTCGACGATAATTCTGCTCTTACAAGACAACACATACCTGCAGCAACTTCCACTTATTTCTATCAAACCTTTGCTGTCATCTATCACAGATCTAAAACTTTTTTCCTAACCTTTATCCACTACCATCATAGCTCTAAAACTCCAGTAAACCACACCCTCAAACTACACCCAAAACAGTCATAAACCAAGTCTAAACCGCAACCTATATCCACTAATCCACCAAACCTTTCGACCATCACTTCTATATACATGCCTTTAACCTGACAACAAAAGAGAGATCTTAACATCATAGATTTAGATGCATATACTATGACATCTGAGGAGGCAATCAATGCTAAATTTGAAGCCTTTGAGGCACGAATGAAGGATAAGATTCAAACGCTCTTTACCGAACTCAGTTTGGGTCGACCACAAAGCCCGAAGAAATCATATCAAGGAGAGAGCTCTGCCCAATCGCACCAAGCCCGAAGAGATGACTTCCAAGAGAGAGGAGAACTATTCATGCATGAGGGTGGACTTCCCTAGATGGAAAGAAGGAGACCCGATTGGTTGGATCTTGTGCGCGGAGCTATATTTTCAGTACCACAAAACCACGGACGCATCTATGGTAGAAATTATGGCTATACATCTTGAAGGGGATGCCATACAATAGTTTGACTTGTTTGAATACACTCATGGAGTCCTCTCATGGCAACAATTCAAAGAAAGACTACTAATCCACTTCGGACCAACCGATTATGAGAATACTAACAGACAACTAGCAAAAATCCAACAAACCTCCACCATTCAGGAGTACCAAATCAGGTTTGAAAGGTTATCTAATCAAACTCATGATTGATCTAAAAAAATAGCTATTGGAGATCTTTATTGAGGGCTTGAAGTCGGAGATTTGGGGAGAAGTTAAAGCGTGAGAACCGTACACGCTTATGGCAGCCATCTCTTTCGTACGATTTCAAAATGAGTGATTGAACCATAAAGCCCAGAGGACTAGGGTCACTCATCAACTAGCAATATTGAAGCCCTTAGCCCCCCTACTGTCAACCAAGTCCCTGCACCAAAAAGGTTGACAAGAGAAGAGCTTTGGGAGCGATCTACGAAGGGGTTATGTTGGCACTACGATGAGCCGTGGAGCCGTGGAGCCGCGAGCATCGCTGTAGAAAAGGGAGACTTCTTATGATTGAATCGGTAGAAGAAGAGGTCATTGAACATTCAAAAGAGATCCTTGAACACAAAGAAGAAGATGCGGAAGAAGAGCCACAACCGACCGACATTATGGTACATGCACTAGCCGACTACTCAAACCCACAAACGATGAAAGTTGGAGACCTTCTCAAACAACAACCGATCACTGTTCTCATCGACATGGGAAGCACTAATAACTTCCTAAATAGTAAGCTTGTTGCTTGGATGATGCTCCACATCGAAGGTTGCAGCAAGTTCGTCATAAAGGTCACTGACGGAATAATCCTAAAGTGCGACAAAAGATGTCTGCAGGTGAAACTATTACTGCAAGATCAAGAAATTATCACCGACTTCTTCCTTCTACCAATTAATGACTAAGAGGTCATGCTTGACATAGAATGGCTGATGATGCTAGGTGATGTCTCTTAGAACTTCTCCAAATTAATTATGAAATTCTACTGCAAAGGCAAATAGATCATCCTACACGGAAAGCGCGGAAGCAACATAACCACCGTTTCGACCCAACGAATAAAGAAAGTTTTGCATAAAGTAATTGGTGGCTTTTTGATACATCTCTAGTAGCAACCAAAGGGGAAGAAAATAGAAATTGAAGATCAAAATCTTGCCCAATTGCTTGTTGAATTTGTCAACATTTTTGCTGAGTCGCGCGGTCTTCCTCCTACGCGGCAACATGACCACCGGATTCCAATCCTTCTGGGCAAGCCACCAATGAACACTCAATCGTATCAATATCCTCACCTCTAGAATGATGAAATTGAAAATATCATAAAGGAGATGCTTGAAACAAGGGTGGTTCGGCCAAGTTGCAGCCCCTATTCCTCACCGGTGCTACTTGTATGCAAGAAGGACGAAACTTGACGGATATGCATCGACTACCGAGCTTTAAATGGCATCACCATCATGGACAAAAACCCTATTCTAGTAGTAGATGAATTGCTAGATGAAAGGGAGCATAAATCTTCACAAAGCTAGACCTTCAATCCAGGTATCATCAAATATGAGTGTGCGAAGAAGACATACCAAAAACCACATTTCAAACACACAACGACTACTATGAATTTTTGCTTTCTTCAACAAAAGGTGGAATATCTTGGGTATATCATATCAGAGAAAGGTGTGGCGGTGGACCCCTCCATAATTGAAGCAATGCAAAACTGGTCGACCCCAAGGAAAATAAAATTGCTACATGGCTTTCTGGGTTTAATAGGCTACTACCACAAGTTCATGAAAAACTATGAAAAGATCAGTACACCACTTACTTCCTTGATAAAAAAAGATGCTTTCCAATAGTCGGACAAAGCCACCATCGCCTTCGATAAACTTAAAGCCACAATGACGATAGTACCCGACTTCGGTAAGACTTTTGTTATTGAAGCTGATGCCTCCGGAGTTAGAATTGGTGCTGTACTAATGCAAGATGGCTGCCCCCTCACTTATACCAGTAAGGCGTTATCTCCTTTCCATCTCAAAATGACTATTTACGACAAGGAGATACTCGTGATTGTGCATGCGGTAGCCAAGTGGAGATCGTACTTGATCGAGCGACGCTTTCAAATCAAGGCTAACCATAAAAGCCTAAAATATTTCTTGGAGCATAAGATATCTTTCCCCTAGTGACAAAAATGGATAACAAAGCTTCTTGGATATGATTATGAAATAACTTACAAAAAGGGGAAAGAGAATGTTGTGGCAGATGCGCTTTCGTGGCTACCCGATCAAGTTGAATTTTTGGTCGTTTCACTTCTGACCAGCGACTTCCTTGAGGATATTAAGATGGAATGGCAAGAAGATTTGGAGACCAGTAAGATCATAAAAAAATTGGAGGAAGCACTAAGCTCTGTGGCTCATTACAATTGGGACTCAAAAGAATCACGCTATAAGGGACACATTGTGCTTGTGCCAAATTCTACTTGTATCTTCACGAGCAGATTTTGGACAAAGTTATTCCAGATATAGGGTACTAAATTGAAAAGGAGTATGATGTATCACCCATAAACCAACGGCTAGACGGAAGTGGTGAACAAGTGCTTGGAGATAGCCCAAAGCCATCCACCAAATATGACTACTCAAGGAGAACTCCCGACCCAATCGAGTACCATTATTGATCGACGGATCATGACTTGACGACGATGACCCACTACTGAAGTGATAATACACTAGGCAAACTTACCAGCAGAAGGTGCCACTTGGGAGAACTATGACATCTTGAAGATCAAATTCCTAGAGTTCATGGAATCTCAACCTCGAGGATAAGTCTGATTTAAAGAGAGTGGGTTTGTTAGGACTCTAACTATGAGAGTCCTAATAAAGAGGGGCATTCATGTAAAATCTACCTAAGCTGACCCCTATTAAAGAGGTGAAGATGCCGGCTAGGGTTAGGAGGTTGTTTATTAGAGAAGAATTAGGAGTTGTAAAGGAATAGGAGTCTTGAGTAGGAGTTCAATTAGGAGTTGGTTAGAAGTAGGAGTCTTAAGTAGGAGTCCTATTAGAAGCTAGAGTTTAGAAGCCCTATAAATAGTCATGTATTCGTTCTCTTTTGATAAGCAATAGATAAATCTTTTCTGTAATATCTAAGCAGCAATTTGAAGGAAGGGACCCCTATAGAGTTCCAATGAGGCCGATCCCCTAAAGAGATCAACCCCAAGCTTAGAATCTATAAGAGTTCTAACAAAAATTGACCTACTCTCCATTTAGTGGAACTAGAGAAAGAGTCACTGAACTACTGGAACTCATACATAGTGATGTATGTGGACCCATGTCAACTAATGTCATTAGTGGTTATGTTGAATCTCATATTTTGATGATGAAGTCAATTGTCATTTATTTATCTAATCTATATGTTGAGATAAGTGTGCAGGATTAACTATGATAGCAGTAAGATATGCAGCAGGTGTTGAGCCAGAGTTAAGACTAAGATCACGTTGGGGGTTCAAGAGTTCGTCGAAAGTCCGGACGGTCATCGGAGGTTCTACAGGAACAATCCGAGAAGTCCAAGAGCTTGCCAAAGAAGCTTGTCGGAACTCGCCAAGAGGATTATCGCAAGTCCAAGAGTTTGCCGGGAGTCCATCGGAGTATCGCCGAGGGTTCGTCGGATGTTCGTCGGAAGCTTACCAAAAGAAGCGATTAACGTAACGGAACATAATTTGTAGTATTAATGTCTTAATTATCGTAGTTAGTATATAGATTAAGTTAAGATTGAAAGGTGATCCCATTAACTTAATCAGGGGCCAATTGGGCCCTTAACAAACCCAAATTGGGTCCAATAAAATAGCCCATTCGACCCTTGAAATCTTAGCCGGCGGTGGCACCGTCAACAGTTCTTATTGCTAGCGGTGGTACCGCCTGAGCTCGGTCTTCGAGCACTGTCAGGCGGTAGTATCGCCAAGATTGAGCGATGTTATCGCTCAATGACAGATGACAAGCGGTAGTACCACCCAGTTATGAAGATGGTACTGCCAGGACCCTAGAAATCCGAGAATTGACACTTTTTAGCTCCAATTTTATACTGGTTGGGGCATATATAAACCCCACTCTTTTTTGCATGAAAGGGCACCGAAAGCTTGCTTTAATTCTAAGTATTTGAGGGCTTAAAAATATTGTAAAAGCTAGAGTTCTTCTCCCTCTTTCTTTTCAAGTGTTGATCATTCAAGAGAGGAGTGAAAACTTGTAAGGGTTATCTTCTAAGTCCGTCAAAAGGAGAAAAATTATAAAAGGGTGGTTGGCCTTCGCCTATTAAAGGAAGGCCTCTAGTGGACGTCGGTGACCTCTTCGGAGGAGGAAGCCAAAAGTGGATATAGGTCAAGATTGACCGAACCACTCTAAATCTCGATTTGCATTTACTTTCTACTATTTATCTTAACTGTAAACTACTTCCATTGCTTTATATCAACTACACCTCTGTATGCTTTCAATTTAAAGATCTTTCTGAAACGGTTTTCGATAAAATCAGATTTTAACCGACGAAAGTTTTTCGCTGCACTAATCCATCCCACCCCCCCCCTCTTAGTGTGTGCTTTTGATCCTAACAATTAGTATCAGAGCCAGGTTCACTCTCAGTTGGATTAAAACCTAAGAGAGATGACATTTGTCGGGAACCAAGAGGGTCACTCTATTACACGTCTACCCATGTTCAATAGGATGGATTACACCTATTGGAAGACTCGAATGAGGATCTTCCTTATTTCCATGGATTTTGAGCTTTGGAATATTGTAGAAAATAGATTTTTAAAGTCTTCTCTTCCAATGATCGATTGGAATGAATTAGAAAAGAAAACTTTCGCTTTAAATGCAAATGCTATGAATGCCTTATTTTGTGCACTAGATAAAAACGAGTTCAATCATGTTTCAAATTGTGAAACTACATTTGATATTTGGCATATACTCGAAGTGACTCACGAAGGCACGAGTAGAGTGAAAGAGTCAAAAATCAATCTTTTAGTATATTCTTATGAACTTTTTTGAATGAAACCGAGTGAGACCATAGGAGACATGTACACCCGTTTTACGAATGTCGTCAATGGTCTAAAAGGACTCAATAAAATTTTTTCAGATTTCGAGCTCGTTAATAAAATTCTAAGATCCATTCCAAAGAGTTGGGACCCTAAAGTCACGACCATTCAAAAGGCTAAATATTTAAATAACTTCCCTCTTAAAGAATTAATCAGGTCACTAATGACCTACGAAATGACTTGCAAAGCTCATGAAGAGCATGAGGGCACCCTTCGAAAGAACAAGAAGGATATGTCACTTAGAACTCAAAAATACCACTTGAGAGAAAACTCAAGTGATGAGGACTTTGATGATGACTTGACACTTTTAACAAGAAAATTCAAAAAATTTATTAAAAGAAATAAATTTAAAAATGACACAAAATAAATTTGAACCAAAAAAGGACTAAGTAATTTGCTACGAATGCAAGAAGCCGGAACACTATAAAAGTAAATATCTCTAAGCTAAGAAGAGAACACCAAAGAAGAATGTGCTTAAAGTAACATGGGATGACTCAAGCACATTCGAAGAAGAGGAGTTCAACACTTAGCAAGTTGCTCATTATGCACTCATGGCCATTGGAAAGGAGGTAACAAGTTTAATTGATGCAGATTTATCATTTGATGAATTATTAAATACTTTCCATTATTTATTTGATGAATGTAAAATAATTAGTAGAAAATATAAACTGTTAAAAAAAAAGCATGATATTCTTCTTAGTAATTTTGATAAATTAAAAATTAAGCATAATGATAGTTTAACTCCATGTACGAAATGTCATGACTTAGAAATACTCCAAAATGAGAACTTGCTACTCAAGGACACCTTAAAGAAATTGAGGTTGGTAGCAAGTCCTTGAACATGATCCTTACAAATAAGGGTCACGTTCATAAAAGAAGTAGAATTGAATTTGTGAGAAGCCCTCACCAAAATCCAACTACCTTCATTAAAGGCCCTATCTTACATATTTCGTACTAAAACAAATGCAACTTTTATTGCAAACATGGACATAGAACTTATCATTGTCCATTCAAGAAAGTTAGTCCAAATAAATTGATTTGGGTTCCTAAAGGAACCATAAAAAATTTCATGCAACATGATAAACAATTTAGATAAGTTTTTGAGGCACCTAAGATCAAGTGGATACTTAAAAATTATCCTCATTTTTAGAAATATATATCATCACAAGCTAGGAGCAAGAGATGATATCTTGCTTTTTGGCTGCTCAATGTTTTTGACCAGAGATCCAAAATGACTTATAACGCTCTTTAGCTAAAATGACAAAAAGAGGATTAATAGAACCAATTACAAAATGATACTTATATTCCATACGCTGATAAACACTTAAGTTTGATCCCTCAAATTTTGAAACTTGTAAACTCTTATACATGAATTCCCCTTCACACATCCTTCGGATTTTCCAAATTCATCGGATACATTCCTTCCTCAATTTTTTCGGATCCAACTATATCTTACAAGATCATGAACTTACGTCTTGCAAGCCAAGTTTGCATATGAATTCTTGTATGATATAAATCATGAACTAGTGAGGCTTACAAGCTTGCATGATGAGTCATGAATATATTGAATACTCTATATGACATTTGAGTAGAGTATGCATTTCATAAGATCTATCATGAACGTACAAAATTTCTCATATTGTGATGAAAACTTTTACATAATTATGTAATTAAGGTTGGTTGCTCCACAAATAAAAACTCTCTTCAAATTGAAAACACCCACATCAGCCCACATAGCCCTGAAAGCAGTGCCCACACACCAACTGGGCGGTGCCACCACTAGTTGTCACGGGTGGCAGGCGGTTGCATCGCCCAGCCAGCGGTGCCACCGCCCACAACCTGCCCCCTTTTTAAAACCAAGCTAGGGCCAGTGGTAGAACCGACCCCAACTCATTTTCCTCTCTTCCTTGCAGCTCTAAACTCTTCTACAACTTCATTCTTCCCCTTTAACTGTCCAAAACTTTCTATTTCCTGCAAGATCAAGAATCAATCCTATATCCTCTTGAAGATCTCAACTAAGGTAGTCTCTAAAAGGCTTTGATTTCTATTTTGTATGATCTACTTTTGCTCATCATTTATCTTCATAATAGCAGTATTTACGGGTTCTAGAAGATCTTCTAGGGACAAAGGGAAGAGAAGATTAGAAGAAAACTATGATTCCACACTTTTTGATTCAAATCTACATGCCCAAAAATTTGCTTCCATAGAATTTAGAAATATTCATAAAGGAAAGTACATTGATTTAGATGAACTAAGTGAGTTAGAACCAATTCAATGGTTTGCAAATCTAGATCTTCTCCCAATCTTACAAATAAGTGAACCCATCTACCCTAGGCTTGTTAGGTTGTTTTATAATAATCTACATATAGATGAAGAAAAAATAGTGTCTACCTGTTTTTTAGGATATCATATATTCATTACGGATAGATCCCTTTGCAACATCATAGGCATCCTTGCAAAAGATAGAGGCTATTATTTTAGAGGACAATGTGATGATGAAACAGTTGGGACCACGTATGTTAATGCCTTAGGAACAATTTTCGGCAATCTCAACTTAATGGTACTTCCAAAAAGCTGTGAACATCTATTATCATTAAGCACCAAAATACTTCATCACATCTTAATAAGTATCATTCTCCCTAAACAATATCACAATGATGAAGTAAGTCAAATGAAACTAAGAACCATGTATTGGATCATGAAGGGATACAACAATTGCTTTGGTTACCTTATCTAGCAAAATATGATAGAGATATCTAAAAAGGACATGATGCTTCTATATGGTGGCATAATCACTAGAATTTTCCATGCTTACAATATTACAATACCACCCGACGAAGAGGTTATAAAGCTAGATAGATTTAGCATCATAAATAAAAATCTACTTCAATGGATGAGATGTATATTTAGAAATGGTATGTGGGTTAGAATGCCCAGAAGAACCAATCCCCCTCAACTTAAACCAGAACTAGAAACACCAATCTTTAGGGGTAATCAATCTCCTCCAACTGGTCCCTTTAAGGAATCACATCCATTTGAGTAAGCTCCTTCATCATCTATCGAAGACATAGGGATTCGGATGGATCGCTTTAAACAAAGACAAGATCGGCTTGAACATCGCCAAGATCCAATCCTATCTGAGCTGCAGTAGATTTATCGATAGTTTGGCACTTTATTTAGACATTTTAACTTTCCACCACCTGAATGAGCATATGTATGTATTTAGAAAAGGTGGACACAATTCCATCTTGTCATGTTGTAAAACTATGTTGTTGTAAACCTTTTTATGCTACTCACTTTGATCGCAATGACACTTAATTTGATGATCGCAAGTCCTTGATATGTTAAACTATTGGTATCTACGATTTGATGTATTATTTGGTGAGCATTTACAAGTTAGGAATATTAATATTGATTGAACTTCATTTTCGGATTTTCCTTATTCTTTGATCACTTAAATATCGTGCTGAAAATTTTATACGAATTTGATATGATTGAATGCTTCAATAACATATGTACTTTAAAGTTAAAAATTTTGTGCCTTTTTGCTATAAGTTTCGATGATAAGCATGTTATATTCTCATTGTGATTTGAGA